>OX439040.1:77667971-78267971 GCA_949317995.1 Acholoe squamosa
TTTAAGTCCGTGGTACAAGCACATGAGGTAACTCATAAAGGTTTGCTATTTATAACATGCTTCCCTGAATGCAGCAGTTATCGGCCCTTTATGAGTTAACCCTCCTACTCAGGCATAACGAGATGATGTGATACTAATGTAACAGTACCCTGGCCCAATGCCCATTCAGCAGTCCCCCAACCCCAGTATGTAGTATGCCGTATTATGATCCCTTAATAATACACCCATTGACACCCACGCAATATCCCACCCACCAGCTTCACCCTCTGCCCCCCCCCAAAAAAAAAAAATAAAAACAAAAAACAAAAAAAAACACCTACACCCAAATCGATGGTGTCCTAGAGAGCAGTAGAGCAGTTTATGACATCTGTACTATGGTCACCACTCTCCATGTTTGCTGATATATACCACTCTGGTACCCCTCTGTAATCTCTGCTCCAAAACTTTTCTTTTTGCTTTTCATTTCAGATGTGGGAAGCCTTTGCACGTTGTTCATTTTTTGATTGATTTGTTACCAATCCCTAGTCTGTAGATCTATACATCTTCAAGCTAATGTAAAATTAGAGGATCTCTGGTAACAAGTAAGATCTAATTAGAGCTGCAAAATAGAGCTCTTAGAGTTTGTCTGAAATGCAATATTAGACGGTATAGTGTTAAGGAGTTGCATGAAATTTGTAAGGTTTTAGTGTTAGAGAAAAGATTTGACATGCTATTATTATGCCTAATGTATAAGAAATCAAAGACTGTGTTAAATAGACCACAATCCTATAATACAAGGTCTCAAAAGAAGATTGTCTTTGAACTACCTAGTGTTGTTACTAGACACTATAAAAGACCACCATGGCTCTCTGGAATACTCTACCTGAGGAGATTCAGAGAGCCACGACAAAGGTAAAATTCAAGGAGGGTGTGATGAAGATAGAAAATATAAGGTTGAACCTGAAATTGGGTTATAATTGACAATAAAAAGCAGGTGTAGAAACCGCGCCGCTTCATATTCATATTCATATTCATATCCCTTTTCATGTTTATATCCATATTGATATTGTTGATGTTCCCATATGCATATAACAACAGTATAACACTTGAATTATCACTTATTTGAACTCAAAACAAGATGTATCTAGCTGTAATCATGACGTACTAAAATAACGTGTAGAGGCACAAATCTCTATGTATGACACATTATTATCCTTCTATCTATTTTGCTTTAAGTATGTTTGTCTGTACTTACTATGTTAATAACCTGTTGTGTGAATATTGCCAGCCCCTATTTCTTCTCCATCTCCTGATTGTGTTCATATTGACATTTGTCAAGATCTATGATGTTATTGTACTGTTTCATTTGTGACTTTCCTTTGAAAAATCAATAAAACTTGGTCTGCTCTATAGCATTATTCAAATGAACATAGCAGTTCATTAATGCAATGAGCAAGTCCAAAAAAAAAATTCTTTCATACATCCGCCCGTTTCATAAACACATCTATGCCAGAGTTCTGTTATGTAAGTAGCCCTTCCCACCAGCAGATAAAGGCCCTGCAAATCCCGCTAGAAAAACTAATCATTAAAAATCTTGAAATCCGAGCTGCTCAAGAACGCATCTTATGATCCCTTATATATATATATATATATATATATATATATATATATATATATATATATATATATATATATATGGGTCATTCCAAGATTTACTGGACATGTGGCTCCTTGGGCATATAATAGCAAGGGAATTACCTCTACACCACCAATAATATTTTTATTCCTTAGTGGGGGGTCATAGCTAGGATTTCCATATGGTTTGGGTGGGTCCAGGGGCCTTCTATGTGCATTCAAACATGAATTTTACACGATGATATCTAAACGCTCTCTGAGGCAGAGGCCCAGTGCAGACAATAACGACCTCATGGGACGAGACTGGTTCCCAAACCCACCAGGATACCCACATGCCGACAGCCAGTTCTGATCTCACGTGTTTGCTGGTTTCAGGCAGATGTTGCTTTGTTGGTATCTGGTACCTACTTAAATATCGCGAGATATTCTGATCTGTCCTGGCTGCGCACACACTGTATCCCGAATCTTCACTATGGTATGGGACATGTGGCTGAGACCAGTTTAGGACATAACATACTCTGATAGGAAAGTGCATGTGATGGCTGACATCCCACGCTGAGCTGCTCACGTAAAACAGCTGACCTCAGCAATAACAGACTGAGCTGCTCCTGCCACTGTCCCCTGAACTACTATACTGAATACTACCCTACAATAGGGACCCATTGAGACCTATTGTAAACCTACACTCAGGTATGGGGTGAGTGGGTGGGGGCTCATAGCTGGATTGTTTGGAGTCTTTAGCCCGTTGAGGCCTGTTAATGCATTATTGCATGCCCATTGATCACCATGATACCTGGCGAGCAACTCAGCAGGGCTATAGTCATGTACCATGCGGACCCTATGGGCTCAACACACTCCTAGAGGGTTTGCATGATGCTCCAATAAAGTGCTGACAAGAAGACTTTTCAGGATCTCATTGGCGCTGCATGAACCCCCTACTTCGTGTACAGCAATAGAGACCCATAGAGACCTATGGGAACCCATTGTAAACCTCAGGTATGGAATGTATGTTGGGCTCAGAGCTAGATTTACGATAACATGTGCTGGAAAGTGTCATAGAACTGTAGAATTCGGAGAGGATGATGGCTAAACTCAGATCAAGTTGTAGGGGGTCACAGCTTAAATGTATACAATGTACAAAGCTAGAATAGTAAATTTAAGAATATGGAGGGGTGGAGGGCACAACAGGTCAAATGAAATGTGGTATGAAATATGGGAGGTAGGTAAGGGGCTACAAACAATGATTGTTTTATGTATCCTGCGGTCCACAAAGGGTTAAGTGGCTTCATGATAACAGCTTGACACAGTGTTGTTGCTTCTCATGGGGGAATCCCAATTCTTCTGTGCTGCAATTATACTGCTTCTTTTGTAAATCATGTATTGTTAGATTTGACTGCTTGCTGGGTCTATTTCGTGAAATAAAGTGTGATAAAGTGTGATAAAACTTAAATAAGCATCAATCTTCTAAGGGGCAATTACCTCTCTGATCTACCGTGCAAATTATAATATTTGTATAAAAGCCATGCTCACAGACCATTTCAGATCCATATGGAATTGCTCATTTGAGCACCAGGGTCTCAAATTAGCACCGGCATCAAATAAGAGGTGGAGGTACAGGGGTATTGAAATTAATCTTTAGCACTAGAGCAGTGCAATAAGGACAAAAGGTGAAGGATTAGAGCTTAGAGGTTTTACATTGAATTCGCAGGGTGGTCTGTAATCAAACATTCACATACTCTTTATTTACAGACCTAACTACAAGCTCGTACTACTACTATATCACCCACTACGACCCCCAAACCCACGGTTGGGGTCGTAGAGGGTGCTATTTCTGAGCTCATTTGCATAATACATGCATAATCAATATATATTGCATAATTGATAATCCTCACTTTGAATATTAATGAGGGGCTTTACATACTTAATGAGAACCATCTGGAACACATCCGCTCACTGGGACTCAACATGTTAGATTCTAACTTCTATCCCTATGTTAGTTTTAAGAATGTGGCAAACCGACACCCTTTTGCTAGAATTTCCATTGAGTCTGCCAGGATTGCATGAGTAAGTTTCCTTTTATATATATTTCTGATTTTCTAAATATTTCTTTTAAAATCTGGTTTCCCTAATCCACATAAAAGGGTCTATGCCTCCTCTTTTCTATCCACTTGAATGTGTGTGGTACAGATATGTGCGGGAAGTGACACATTCCTCTGTGAAATTATATAATGTCATTCTCATTATGAATATGACCTTTTTTTTGAAAAGGCATTCAACTTCTATTACTGACTAACTCACTCCTTTTAAAATATGTGAAATTAATGATGTCCTAATTCTATCTGAAAGAAAATCCGTATTGACTTTGTCAAAAAGACTGTCCTATACCGGATACAACGGTAATATGATAATCTAGATCTAATATATCCTTTTTACAAGCCATATGATTTATTTTGGTTACTATGATAACCCACCTAGACAAGGCATCCAAAGATATTTCTTTTTTTCTTCTTAAAATAAAGATTTTTATCATACCTGAACAGTGTTACATCCCTTCCTTAATGGTTTAAAAATATTTGAACTTGAATTTTTTCCCCTTGTAGATCACTGAGAGTCAGTCAGATAAAGTGGTGACAGAACTATATCTGGATGACGCCAGTGGCAACAGGATGTATGTTTCCTGTTGGAGGAAGGCAGCCCTGCTACCATTCCAACTGAACCAATCTGTGCGTATACACGATGTTATAGCACACGAGTCGACATACCATCACGCGATGAGCATAAACATCAACTACAAAGACGAAATCACAGTAAGTCATTATGTGAATCATGATACAAGAATAAACAGTCTGAAAATAATGTCTCTCTTTTTGTTCCTTGAAATACGATAAAGATAAACTAATAACATCATTGAAGTAGATGGAAAATAATAATATGTAAATCAAAAGACTTTTTATGTGATTGACTGTTTTCTATAATGTGATCATGATAACGCCATATATATCACTGAATCTAACTACAACTGATGACCTGAAAAGGAACTATACCCGCTTTTTTTTAAAACTATATCATAATAATCCCTCCATTCTTTTTTCAAAATAAACTACATCTTATACAGTTAAAAAATACTATAAAATCTGAAACGAAATTTACTGACTCTATATATATATTTCATTTATGATTTTCAGCTGGGACCCTTGTTGCCCGAGGTCATCGTAGGATAAGTAGAAGGCTGTAACGAAGCAACTAATTTGGATGAGGTTGCCTTGGTGATCGTGGACGGAACAGACCAGTACACGACTTTAGTTTCCCGGACGATACTCAGTGAGGCTTTGGACCTAGAAGAAGACATGTCCCTGCGGAGCATCCGTGCAACTCTACCCATAAACGTAAGAATCACAATGACCCTTGATGACAAAGTAGAAGGAATTATTGTTCTTAACTAAACTGTCTGAATGAATCATGACTTAAGTGAGTGAAAAAGTCAATTGAAAGAAGAAATATCATATTTATTTTCATCAAGATTTGTTACTTTTATTTAGGTGAAGATATTTTAAGTGGGTCCAGATTATTCAGGAATTTAAAAAATTGATTCAAGTTGAATTCTCATTTTTTTGTTTTGTAAAAGAGAGTACAAGGAGGGGGTCTGATACAGTAAATTTCTTTTGATTTCTAAAGTGGATATTAAACTATCCTCTAGTGATTTTTTTTTTTATATCATTTTGATGTGAGACTTTTTCATCTTTGACTTTTCACACTCCTCGAATCCCAAATGATTATGTATAAAACTTTCTGACACTGGTTGTATTGTTGATTTGTTGAAAAACAATAAACTACGAAAAAAAGAATCATGTCCTCAAAAATAAAATGAACTTACACCGACAAAGCTATGAGCTATGAAAAGTTCTTTTATGACGTGACATTCAGAGGTATACTTGAATATCGTATTCGAGCTAGTCATAAGGTTTATTTACTTAATAAGGACATTGAAATATTACAAAGCTTTATGACATAAATCAAGTTATGAGAGAAAACTTAATGTTCTACTTCTCAAAAAAAAAAAAGGATACTCTCTGATTTTATTTTGATTTCATCTAATTTTTTCACTGTTCTATAAAAAAAAAGTTTCTTGCTTGTTTCTTGATCTGATATAATTTAATGTTTTTGCTCATATTGGTAATTAAGATAGTATCATATGTTACCATTCCTGTCGTTTAATGAAAGTATTATAATTGAAAGATATGAAAGATAAGATATGACCTTATCTACGTTAAAACTTTTCTTTTTATGAAGCCAAAAATATGTGCTTTTCAGCAAACACAGTGCTATTTCAACGAAGTATTTACTCTTTATTTTGAAAAAGATATATATGTGTCTCATCTTTATGAAGCATTAGTTTTAGTTTCAATTCATTAAGATCAAAATGAAATGATCACAGGATACCTTGTTATTTGCGTTAGATAGAAAAGAAGAAAAATTATTTCTTCTTGATCTGATATAATTCAATCATTGTATGATGATTGATGATTAAGATATTTTGATGTTTCCATTTATATATTTTCTCATCATTCTCTTTTTGTACTCTTGTTACTGCATACGTTATGCTGCCCTTGAATCGTCCTGCAAGCCCTGGGTGTACTAAGAACTAACTCTTACTGACATTTACTGTCAGTTTTAGGTCAGGAAGAAAAATTTTGAAAAAATTAGTTTTGATCCCTCAGATAAAAATGAATAAGATGTTTTTGAAGCGTATCAGATCTTTTTTTCAGTTCATGGTGATGGAAAAGAAAAGTATGCCCTACTGTATACTTTATATCAAAAATGTACATTCTTCTGTAAGAATAGAACTTATTTCTTTTTCTGATGTAACTTTATAATTTTATTGGTACTGATAAATCACATGTACTCATGTTTCAGTTTTAATTTTTCATAACTCTTTATTCAGTATACCTGATAACAAATACTCTTCTTTCTTAGCCGTTGAGGATTTCTAGTTGTAAGAAACATTTCATGAGAACTAAACAAAAGATTTGAATGACAGGTAAATCCACTTGACATGAACTGATACTGTTGTCAAATTGTACTTGTACTCAATATATTAAGTCTTGATTGTCACATAAAAGACCTTATAGTGTGCCAGTAAGAAGATGGTGTAAAATTAAGGATGAATTTATGTTTTTCATTTGTAAACCTCTTTCTTCACCTGAAAGTTATTTTGATTGTTGAATTTGTAATAAAAGGACTGGTTACGTTGAATCAGTAATAATTATATCGAATTTTATACCTTTTTCTTTACCATTATATGATGAATTACTTATATGATATGATTCCTATATAAACTGTATTTACAAGAAGAGTAGGATATCAATTTGTTAAGTGTATACCTTAACATGAAAATAGACTGACTAGAAAGATCTTAGAAATTGATTTACATTATACTCTTACAACTTTTGAACTAATTTTTCTCAAATACTTTAAATGTTATTACTTGTGAAGAACTATATATAATACTTACGATCTATTTGAAACCCTTTCTGCGATAAGTGCTCCTTCCACCCTCAAAATAAATAATTTTCTGCTCATCCTTACATTTAATAATGTTTGAACTCCTCGTGAAAGTGGTCTTGCAGCTTTGCTGCACTTTCTCGACCCCTAGCACCCTCGTTCTTATTTTCACAGGTTAACCTCAACTGTACTGATGGAGAACATGTTCAGTGATATGCGAAACATAATCATCTGGTTCGACCCCCTCAATTGGGTTGGCGCCGACCCCTTTGAGGAAGAAATGGATGTAACCCCGACACACTCTCTATGAAGTAGAGATGGCTGATGATGCAACTCCAGCTGTCCAATCCTTGGAGGTAGAGATGCTAGACAACACAACTCCTGTCACAGCATGCACAGATCAGTATCTCAGTCACGACCAGGTTAAAATATATAGCATAACTATTAATGGAGTACCAGCTCCTGCTTCCTATCGCTACCTTAATAAAGCTAGCTGTATGGAGCAGGTTGCAGAGTATGAATGGGATCTTCCAAAGAGTATAATCAGTTATAAAGCATCCATCATACCCAGGCCAAACACTGTTGAGATTCTCTATGAAGTGTATGCATATCTCCTCCAGTCTAAATATCACAAGGCAGTAACTACCAACTGTTTTGGTTGTGTACATTCACGGTGCAGTCAGAAGGACCATATGGGCTTCGAGGGGTGCCTGACAGAAAGAAACGACCTGATTGATACATTTGGGGAGTCTTGTCATCTTAGCATCACTCCCCGGATGCTATCCAGAGCAGTGTCCTTCATGTGTGAAGAATGGGGGGTAGAGAATGATCTAAGTAGATCATATATACGTAGCTACCTTTCCACTGCTAACTATGTACTCACTTTAACCACACACATTGACTTTGTATTCGAATATACACAATATGTTTAATCTTGTTTGTATCCATTCAACTACTGTAAAATTACCCTAAAACAACGATTTTGAATAAAGAAAAATATCAATGTAATCAGTGACTCTCTTTTTCTTTAATCATGCATAAAAAAATGAAATCATAGCATTATCAGTCATATATACTCGAATATATAATTAAAGCATTTACATCTAGAAACGAATCATATCATGTATCAATCATAAAAATGAATCAAACGAACTCAGGAATAGCACCCTCTATGACCCCAATGAGGGATTAGGTCTCATTATATATATATAATTCATTAATTCAACGATATATAGCACCAATCAATTATACTTCATTAATATTCAGATGGTTCTCATTAAGTATGTAAAGCCCCTCATTAATATTCAAAGTGAGGATTATCAATTATGCAATGTATATTGATTATGCATATATTATGCAAATGAGCTCAGGATTAGTACCCTCTATGACCCCCAACGAGGGATTAGGACTCATTATATACGATTCATTAATTCACCACAATATAGCCCCAATCAATTATACTTCATTAATATTCAGATGGTTCTCATTAAGTATGTAAAGCCGCTCATTAATAAATAAAGTGAGGATTATCAATTATGCAATATATATTGATTATGCATATATTATGCAAATGAGCTCAGAAATAGCACCCTCTACGACCCCAACCATGGGTTTGGGGGTCGTAGTGGGTGATATAGTAGTGCTCGTATATTTTGTATTATTCTAAATCTGTTGTTGCGTACTTTCTCTTTTTGGATGAGAGATGGAAGAGTGAGGTGAAGAATGCCTCCACACCATGTACCACACTATTTGTTATTCTGATCTGGAACCTATTCAGATGGAAACTGCTTCAATTGAGCATATTTTCCCGTCCTGTGGGCGTCGGCTCAGCAATAATTTATTTCCTGGAAGTGCCTCGCAGTTCTGCGTAGTGGTGGTTATTCTTCACCATATCTGTGTATTACGGCCGCGTATCGTGGTGTACATCTCCAGGGGAGACACTTTGTCTCTTGAAAATAATCCTTTAACCCCCTTTAAGGGCAACTATTGCATGAATTCTGGAGAGGCATCATGTCGACCATACAGGGTTGATACACTCCCAGCTGATTGGCATTATGCACCAATGATGTGCAGGCAAGAATTTATCGGTGCATCAATGATGTGCTAGTGAGTTTACTGGTCTTTAATCCGTCGATGGCAACTAGCACAGCAATGAATCATGCTCATTGGTCGGCATGATGCACCAATGAGCTTGATGCACTTCATTGGAGCATCATACCAACCCTGTAGGAGTGCATCAGCCCCACAGTGTCAGCATGATGCATCAAAGATTTAACCTGCATTCATGCATCCTGCAGTCCAATGGACATGGTGGATTGATGCACCAGCTCTCCTTTAAGGATTAAAGACAAATGCTACCAGATTCCAGGATTAGGTTCTGCTACTGATATTCTCAAATAACTCTAGATTATATTAGTTTGATATACTAGGAATAAGAAAATGCGATAAAAATTCCTATGTTACGGTGCTGACTTTTATTGTATGGTCATTTCAAATGTAAATTCCCTAACTATAGAAATAAGTGGGAAAACATTTTTTTTCTAGAATGTTACACATCTAATATCCCTGATTTATCTTTAAGATTCTCTGGGCACATAAACGGCATCTATACAATTTTTTTTTAAAGAAAAAAAAAGGGGGTCACGATTGAAATGAAAAAGTTCTTTATTTTTCGATGATAAAAATATTTCCTTAAGTATAGGATCCAATACATATTCAGACAACCGATAAATTGCTTTTATATAGGGACAATAATTAGTGATTGACTGTAAATAAGTTTCCAGGGTGCATTAGACTATTTAAACTATTTAAACTGAGGAACCAAGTTGAACTAGTACAATAGATAGGTTTTGATTTTCACCACCAGGTGGCTTCTGTGTTAGTTGGCGCATTTACTTTTAAGAGCCACTTGCATCAACACAGTAGGGTCGGCCTCCGTATGAAGGAATAGCAACCTTTGCAAGGACTACATAAATATATATATATATATATATATATATATATATATATATAGTTGTGGTAAGGCTGGGGGAGGCGAGATGAGGCCGAAACCATCCTGAATGGGGGCGGCGAAGTCTCGTTCTCTCGGAGCCCAAGCCAAAGCGGAGTAGATATAAGTGAGTGTCCGACGCTGGAGTGACCCCAGCGTGGAAGACAACGGTTACTATATAAGGAAGCTGGGAGTCAACGACAAGTCAGTTCTGGCACCACAGTTTATTGAAGTCACAAGTAATAGCTTTGAGGAAGTTATCTCCGAGGACCAGAGAACTCCGAGTAGATGGTGTGGCCTGATGCCAGGTTAATAAGCAGTGTTAAACCATAGTTCGAGTTTTGTGGTGTTTGCTATCAGAGGTAGATTCGGATTTTGCTACAATATTATATATATATATATATATATATATATATATGTATATATATATATGTATACATATGTCTCATGATAACAAATTGGCATGATTATTTTATGGGTGTTCGGGATTCAAAGATTTAAGGAATTAATGCACCCGTGAAGGGTTAAAAATTAAACATAAATGGCTGTCTGTACAAGCCATTGCCTTCTAGACGGTAAAGCTACTTTCCATTGTAGAGCAGTTGATGTAGGGTGGCTAATGTAATAATGCCTAATGCCAATTGATCATGATGATGCATGAGTGTAACCAAGGCGACATACTAGACAGGGCTGGACAGATGCATGAAGATATATGTTGCCCTTCTGCACGCTGACCGCATTCCCAATGCTCTGGGTCCTGTGCATGTGCTGTAAAATACCTTCCAAATCAAAGAACATTGCCGGGTGGATGAGTATATTAAATTAAAGTGAGTTTTTGTCCTTATAACACTGTAAGACCATGAAATAAATACAGAGTTTCACGGTAAAGTGTCTCCACTCCCATTTTCTTCACTAGTGGGTTTGTTATCATTCCAAACTCGCCCTCCTGGCTCGTTTGGAATGACAATAAACCCACGCTTGAAGAAAATGGTTGAGGCAACACTTTATGGAGGGCCAGCATGATGCTCCAATCAGCCAATGAAGTGCTCTCAAGCAGACTTGCCACCACTTCATTAATGCATCAGGACAACCATTACTAGGCACAATGCACTCCTGCATCAGCAGCCCTCAGAGGTATGAAGCTGTAGCTTTCTCTCTCCCCATGTTACAAATACATTTGTACGTCACTCATCCCTCCCCCACAGCCCACCAATGTCCCCAATATATGTATCTTGTCTCCCATTAGCAAACACCAAACACATGCTCACTAGTGACTCTTAGACATTACTTACATGTATACATTCATATTTTCTGTAGATGGGGAATTAGAACTGAGGCCTGATATTACTTTGTTACAATTATTGAATACTCGGTTGAACTTATTGAACAAGCTGCAAATTGTAATCACCCAGAGAATAATTCTAATGGATGTGAGCGCAACCATTATGTCAATACATGCACTTACCAGGTGTACAGTAACTGTCAGCATGCCATCCCCCATCAATCACTTAAGGGCAGATGCAGGATTGTACCATGCCCATTTGTTGGCATCATACACCAATAAAGTCCTGGCGATTCTGCTCACCAGGCATTTTATTGGTGTATCATCCCAACAAATGGGTCTAAAGACCCCATAGGATCAACATGGTGCATGATAATGACCCTGGTGAGTTACTCACCAGGACAGCATTAGTGCATCATGAAGACCTATGTGCATGATGCATTAATGCACCATCAGTCTTTTAAAGGGTTAATTCAAGGTCACACAGATCTATATTAATACATACTTTAAGCAAAAGACAAATACTTGTCAGGGTTACATCCATGCACCTTGTGAACAAATAGGTAGAGCGCTACAAGGCACAATTCAACAACGATTGGCATTATTTTGTTATCATTTTATATAAGAACCAGTTGAAATTCATATATAGTGTCCTTATAGGTCCCCCAACATTGTCAAATAATTTGGTCATAGATGAATATTGTAGAGGTATACCGGTACATGTATTATTATAAGGTGTCGTCTGGCGTGGCGGGTGAGTCCTGTTGCTGGGTGTTCCTCAGGCTTTGTATAGGTGGCAGCACTGATCCAGACCTTTGGGACATCTGGCGACAACCACTGGGGTACCTATATAAGACCCTGGGCTCAGTCGCTATGTCAAAGGCCCTTCAGGCCTCCGTACAGAACACCTGTAAAATATAGACTAGCTGCCCCAACACTTTCTGGGTAGCCGATTGTGTAAATAAAATAATTGGCATACACTTGAATCACTGTCTTGTTGATTCTTTCCGATAGCGAGACTCGAACCTCCAAACTGGTAACACAAACGATTACAATGTTAATAGGAATAACTTTACTGTTTTTTTACTTCGTATGAGGGTTTTTATCCTGAATCATATAAAAATGGACGATATCCATATTGGAATCTTTCAACTAATGATGCTATAACATAATCATAATTTTATACATGACATAACCTGTGCTTTTGTGTTTGTAAGTTGCCTGAGATATATTACCCAGTATTGGTAGGAAGATGATATATATATATATATAAATATATATATGTATATATATATATATATATATATATATATATGAACATATATATATATATATGAACATATCAAATGTGACCTTATTCCTTTAGATCTAAGCCACATAGACTACATATGTCTGCCTGCGAAGATGGAACATATTCACTTAACTTAATTTTAGTTCAGGTCACGCGCACATGTAGCAAAACAAATCATTTACCAACCCCTTATCTGACACACTTCCATTGATGACAGCAAGGAGGCTTAAAATAGAACTGACAAAGTGCCCATCGTAGGGTCCAATCAAGAGACTTGTAGCTCTGTAGAGGACATATAATGCCTCCAGGTTGAGTTATCTTTGTTACCATGATGCCCCAATACAGTGCTTCAATGGAGTGGCAAAACTTTTTTTTTCCTTTGTCCATTTTTTTGGAGGGGGAAGGATTCTTAACGCCTTTACTCCACACTGATTGTAATTCTGATCTCAAGCTCATTCAGATGGAAACTGCTTCAATTGAGCATATCGTTCTGTCCTATGAGCATCGGCTCAGCAATGATTCATTTCCCGGAAGTGCATGAAGTTGTGATTATTCTTTACCATACCTGTGTATTACAGTCCCATATCGTGGTGAAGATCTCTAAGGGAGACACCATGTCTCGATCATGCCCTCGATCATAACCCTTCTACCCTTTAAGGGCCACTGATCCACGAATGCCATATTGCATGAATGCCATTCTGGAGCTGCAATGGTATATCATGACGACCAATGGGCATGATGTACTCTTGCATTACAGGCCACATGATGCCTCCAGGTTCATGTTCCTTGGTTTTCCTGATGCACCAATAGAGCTAAGTTGACTGGTCTTTAAGGGCCACTTATGAATCATGGTCATGGGGGAGTCCTGCACACCCTCAGGGATTGTATCAACTCACTAGGGTCTGCAGTGAGCTATTTCATGACAGATTTAATGGTAGGCTCTCCTTCTTGTCTGTTTTTAAGAGTTTGTTTGCTTATTTTGGACTGCATAAATTCCTCAGAAAAAGCTGTTGTGCCCCCACCCCTTCAAAATTGGTCTGCCTTAGAATGCAAGGATGCAACCCGGATGAGTTGCTCGATTGTCCAGACTGCATTCATGCATCATGAGAGCTCTCCTTTAAGCTCCTTGGGGATTCTATATGTTACGGAATTAATGCAGCATGAAGCCCTTCAAGAAAATGAAACATAAATGGCTGTCTCCAAGATGGCAAGGTAATGTATATAGGGTCGCCGATGCATTAATACCTAATGCGTTTCATCATCACGACACTCGAGTGCAGTCTGTATGAGTAACCAGGGCTGAATTTACTCAATGTGCTGATTGGTACATTCCCTGTAAAGTCAACATGGTGCTCGAATTGAAGTGCTGGCAAGCAGATTCACCAGCACTTCATGTGTGCCTCATGACGACCAATGGACAGGATGTGTTCCTGCATCAGGAGACATTAAAGGGATATGAAGCAGTAGCTTTCTCTCTCCCCATGTTTGAAATACATGTGAACACTGAGAAAATATTCTTACTCACATGAGTCTATATCCAGCCAAAATGAGTATTTTTTTAGACTCAACCTGATCCTTGGATGATACTCTCGTAGATCCTGAGGCTGATCCCTCTGTGATACTCTGGCATTCCCTGAGTATCATCCAAGGGTCAGGCTGAGTCTCAAATGATACTCATTTTGGCGACATTGCCGGAGTCTGGACCCAGACTCAAGTGAGTAAGAATATTTTCTCAGTGTACCTCACTCATACCTCTCCCACAGCCCACCTGTGTCTGCCCTTATGCATGGGCACCTATCTTGTCTCCCATTAGCAAACACCCAGCAAATACTCACACAGTGACTCTTAGTCATCAAGTACATGTATACATTCATTTTCTGTAGATGGGGAATAAGAACTGCCTCAGGCAATTTGTCACAATCATTGAATGCTTGGTTTTACTTGGTCAGAAAAGTTGCATATTGTACTCACTCAGAGAATAATTCTAATGGCTACGAGTGCATCCATTAAGTCTAATTATGTGTACTTACTAGGTGTACGGTAACTGTCAGCATACCATCCCTCATGGTCGTATCAATCACTTGAGGGCCACTGATGCAGGAGTGTATCATGCCACTGATGCAGGAGTGTATCATGCCCATTTGTTGGCATGATACACCAGTGAAGTGCTCAACAGCACCTCATCGACTGTGCGGGAATGTAGCCTATCGACCCCACAGGGTTATTATGATACTTGAATTCAGTCCTAGAGAGTTATTCACCAGGAGGCCATTTCTTAATGCACTACGATCGCACACAACCCTACGACTTGAAATCTCAATGCTATTCCAATGGGAATTTTGGTACGACTTGGAGAGTGCCGTCGTAGTATGTTGAGAAATGGCCCCCTGGACAGCATTCATGCAGAGCTGCATTCATGACAAACAATTCACGTGAGGCATTATTGGAATATCAGTCTTTCAAGGGTTAATTCAACCTTGTTAGGTTGTTGAACATCGATACCTAATGTTAGCCCTAGAAGAAACACTTATCAGGCTACATCTATGCACCTTGTCAACAATTGGGTACAGTGCACATTTCGACAATAATTACCATAAAAACAAGCATATCTGTAAGCTGCTGATTCGCGTATAAGCCACACCATGAATCTGTGAGAAAGCAATATGGGACAGCTTGGGCCTGGAAATTGTGATTTTATTACTTATCTATAGAGTCAAAAACCCCGCCTATAAGGTACCACTCTCTAGGCCAACTCTACAGGCAACACCTTGGGTTTGAAATTGTCTATAAGCTGTGGCATTAGCATCAATTAGTTTGCATTTCATATCAGAACCCGCTAATACACCCTGTCATGTTTGTTCACTTGGAATTACCCCAACATTGTCAAATGATATGGTCATAGATGAATTTTGATAGGAGTATCTTTTTGGTCATTTACATTGTTTGAGGGTTTGATCCTTTGAAATAAAAATGAATAATACAAAATTGGACGATATCCATATTTGAAGCTTTGCATAATGGGTCAATTCCAACTAATCATGATGAAACATCGTTTCCTTTTATACCCGCGGTTATTTTTTATTTCAAACAATTTGTCACTTAGGCCTTAAAACATTACTTAGTGTATTTAAAATCATTGTTTAGTGTATTCATTATGTTCACATAGGAGGAATAGGTAAATAAATAAAAAAAGAAACAAAAGCAGGTCAGAAACAAGATATATCACAATTTCATATGCCTTGAGCAGTTAATTCTCGTCAAAATGCTCTGAAACATGATGGACTGTGTTGAAATCAAAATGATATATGAATATGTAGACTTCAAGTGTGACCTTATTCCTTTTTTAGAGCTAAGTCATACACACATATATCCCTCTGCAAAGTTGGCACATTTTCTCCCACCTTTATCTTAGATTATGACACAAAGTTCTACATGTAGCATAGTATGGCATTTACCAACCCCTTATCAGACATATCTGACACAATTCTAGGAATCACACCAAGGAGGCTAAAAATACAACTGACAAAGTGCCCTTCTTAGAATCCCATCAATAGACGTGTAGCCCCGTAGGTGCCGCATGATGCCTCCAGGTTCATGGATCTTTGTCGTCATGATGCACCAAATCAGTGAGGGTTAGTCTACATCATCACAGTGTGCTGCATTGGTACATCATACAGTGGCATTTGGAAAATAATAAGATGCACCTCCCCCCCCCCCGTTTCTCTTTTTCTAAAGGCTAAATTTGAGCCATTGAAGATGCAAATAAACACCCAAGTACATGCAAAAGGGAATCAACTGTCATTGTAACTGTCTTGAAAATCCCTCAGGCAGGTCACTGGTTCGGCATGATGCATGAATTCAGCTCTGACGAGTTACTCACCAGGGCTGCATTGATACTGTCAGATGGTATAACTGCATTATGCAGCCATAGAAGGGTAACCAGCTGTGAGGTACCAAACAGAAGGGATATTCCATTGTTGCTCTTCTAGTGTACCTTCTTGGCTCGCCTGCTGAAAGCTCTGCTCCCACGTCCTCCAGGGTTTCTGTCATGCGTCAAGCAGTATGTGCCCATTCAGTGAATCCCCCTCTCCTGCTGTATTGAATAGGGGCCTTCATCAGACGATCCTGTCCTACATATCAACATAAGGGCCCATGTATAAGCTGCACCCTTGTGAAAGCCACACTGAGAATTATATATGCTGCGCACTGTACAAAATAACTGCTCACTACCAGGGACTTTGTAAAACTCCACCACCATATTTGTACGGCATTGAACCAGTGTAGCTTTTACAAGAAGCACCGTGTGGCAGTACAGTGGTACACAAATGTACAAAAAATACCAATAGATTTCTGGCAACCTTGGGATAAGGAATGCGCCGTTATTTGGATGACATTATGAGAGTGCATTATAAGAGGCCAGAGCTGGTTGTTATTCCTAATTGTCTACTTATATTCAGTCTTGACCAGTCCAAGACTGGGAACATCATTTGGTCCTCAAAGGACTGAAACCTTATACTGAAAACAGTCCTACACACCCAGACCCAGGTACACCTCGTCACTCATCTTTCAATGGATAAAATTCTGCTCAGTGAACTAGATCTCATTTTGGCTTCATTGCTTCAAGCTAATAGTTCGAGACTAAATAAGTATTCTAAGACTCAATGTCCCGACTTACTAGAGGTGTGCCAACCAGAATCAAAGATTTAATTTTATGTCAATCTTTTATGTTTGAGTTTTTGTAGGTGTACAGTTTGGAGCAATGTGAGGGAATTACGAACATCATTTAAATTTATTTTTGCAACCTAACCCCCGTCCGCCACTTCTTTTCAATAGGTGATAGAAATACTACTGGAGTATACATCACTTTAAATGATCCTTTTGCAGAGACAATACACACCAAGACACTCATGTCAAATTCCTGAGAACTTGATTGGAGTATCATGACGACCTACAGGGCCGATACACCTCTGAGGGAGGGGGGGGGGGGTCAGCATAAAGCATTAACCGTCTTTAAAGTATTCAAAGAGTCCTAATGAACCTTATTTCTGCCAGCAGCTGACAGTAAATAGGAGACTATTGATTATGCATCTGCTTCTGAGGAATGGCTGGGAAAGGAATTGGAGGAGCTGTGTCCAGGGAGGGGGGGGGCACTCCCAATATTTTGTCACCATGTGAGAATGCGAATCAGGGGGACAGAGGCAGATTTTTAGACCTTGGAAGGGTCCTCTGGAGGCCTTTTTCTAAAGGCTAAATTTGAGCCATTGAAGATGCAAATAAACACCCAAGTACATGCAAAAGGGAATCAACTGTCATTGTAACTGTCTTGAAAATCCCTCAGGCAGGTCACTGGTTCGGCATGTTGCATGAATTCAGCTCTGACGAGTTACTCACCAGGGCTGCATTGATACTGTCAGATGGTATAACTGCATTATGCAGCCATAGAAGGGTAACCAGCTGTGAGGTACCAAACAGAAGGGATATTCCATTGTTGCTCTTCTAGTGTACCTTCTTGGCTCGCCTGCTGAAAGCTCTGCTCCCACGTCCTCCAGGGTTTCTGTCATGCGTCAAGCAGTATGTGCCCATTCAGTGAATCCCCCTCTCCTGCTGTATTGAATAGGGGCCTTCATCAGACGATCCTGTCCTACATATCAACATAAGGGCCCATGTATAAGCTGCACCCTTGTGAAAGCCACACTGAGAATTATATATGCTGCGCACTGTACAAAATAACTGCTCACTACCAGGGACTTTGTAAAACTCCACCACCATATTTGTACGGCATTGAACCAGTGTAGCTTTTACAAGAAGCACCGTGTGGCAGTACAGTGGTACACAAATGTACAAAAAATACCAATAGATTTCTGGCAACCTTGGGATAAGGAATGCGCCGTTATTTGGATGACATTATGAGAGTGCATTATAAGAGGCCAGAGCTGGTTGTTATTCCTAATTGTCTACTTATATTCAGTCTTGACCAGTCCAAGACTGGGAACATCATTTGGCCCTCAAAGGACTGAAACCTTATACTGAAAACAGTCCTACACACCCAGACCCAGGTACACCTCGTCACTCATCTTTCAATGGATAAAATTCTGCTCAGTGAACTAGATCTCATTTTGGCTTCATTGCTTCAAGCTAATAGTTCGAGACTAAATAAGTATTCTAAGACTCAATGTCCCGACTTACTAGAGGTGTGCCAACCAGAATCAAAGATTTAATTTTATGTCAATCTTTTATGTTTGAGTTTTTGTAGGTGTACAGTTTGGAGCAATGTGAGGGAATTACGAACATCATTTAAATTTATTTTTGCAACCTAACCCCCGTCCGCCACTTCTTTTCAATAGGTGATAGAAATACTACTGGAGTATACATCACTTTAAATGATCCTTTTGCAGAGACAATACACACCAAGACACTCATGTCAAATTCCTGAGAACTTGATTGGAGTATCATGACGACCTACAGGGCCGATACACCTCTGAGGGAGGGGGGGGGGTCAGCATAAAGCATTAACCGTCTTTAAAGTATTCAAAGAGTCCTAATGAACCTTATTTCTGCCAGCAGCTGACAGTAAATAGGAGACTATTGATTATGCATCTGCTTCTGAGGAATGGCTGGGAAAGGAATTGGAGGAGCTGTGTCCAGGGAGGGGGGGGGCACTCCCAATATTTTGTCACCATGTGAGAATGCGAATCAGGGGGACAGAGGCAGATTTTTAGACCTTGGAAGGGTCCCTGGAGGCCTTTTGCTTTGGCTGTTATTTTTATGTTAGGGGGGTTGGATTTTTCTTATGAAAAAGGGTATGTTTCTAGACCTCGTGTTGCATTTCTTTTATGCTAGAAATTCCTTTAGCTGACCTTTGCATTCATCCCTTGTTTAATATATTTAAAATCTTATCTATTTGGCAAAGAATAATTATTCAATAAAAATCTGGGTAGGGTTATTGCATGAGAGTGTGTACTACAGTCTACATGAAAGTTTTTCCCTTTGCAGGCCATTCGGTTCTGCAGATTTATTGTTCTACAGGCCCAGATTGATACCTCAAGATGTCATTGTCAGGAAAGAAATAATGAAAAACAAGAATCAACTCGTTATTTCAATCATTTAACTCTTCAAACCTTAACAACCAACAATGCCTTGTGTTTTATGCTGTGAAAACATTAACAATGGTCTGATTTGCAAGCCGTAAAACTCATGTCCAAGGTCCCAAGATTACATCCAGACATTCGGCCTGGCAGTCTGGAAATTTCCATCGTCCCTGGAGTGATTTTTTCCGGCAAAAGCCGATGTCCAACGAGTTTTCGTATTGACTGATAAGACAGGGCTCCTTGGTTAAACCTATAGTGTATTACATGGAACCTCAGTATTCAATATGAAAAAGGAAAGAGCCCCCCCCCCCCTTCCTCCCATGATGAGTGTCAGGATGTGTGAGTGGGGCAGTGGTAGGGTTATAGTGGTAGTAGTACACTGTAACTGTCTCGCCACCACTCCTTTAAGTGATTTCAGGGACAAAATCAATTATTCGCCCGCGTCCCTCTGTGGGAATTGAGTTAATTGGCACTGAACTATCTGATACCTCCACTGGCGGCAGTAGAGAATCCTTAGCCAGGAGAGGAGGCCACTGTATGATAAGGCACTACGTGCTGTGCACTGTGAAGTGGGAAAACAATGGCTACTGGAATATGAGGCTTTTATTCACCCTTTAAAGGCCGCTGGTGCAGGAGTGCATCGATCATGCCGATTCTACAGGGTTGCTACAGTCATATGCTCCTGGAGGGTCAGCATGATGCTTCAATAAAGTGGAGAACAGTCTTACCAGCACTTCATTGGTGCATCATGACGACCAATGGACATGATGCATTAATTATCAATGGCCCTTAAAGGCTTTACGTTAGTAGGTCAATTAGCACTTTCTCACTAAATGAGAACTACCATAATAGCAAGGATAACCCCTGGTGCGCCTTATAGGATGAGGAAAAGCAGAGGGTAAAATCTTTCCACTGTTTCCCATATATTCAAAAGTGGTTTAATGTCTCCCATCTCATTGAGGTTATTGGGGTGCGTCTTAGCTACCCATAGGTCTTCGTATTTCAAAAATACATTGATTAGAACAGTAGTTATTTCATTTCGAAATATTATAGAATATCCTTAAAGTCTGGGTGTGCCTGATACGTGAGATGCGCCTTATACACGGGGTTTTACCATACTGTCTTTTTCTCCCTTTACCGACACTCGCAAAGTAGCTCAAGTTTATTTGGAGAATCTCCTATAGAGGTGAAGATGACAAGATTGTTCATGTTGATGAAAGTGTCAGTGAAAGTGTCAGTTTGCTTTCTCAAATCTAGGGGTGTTTAACAAATGATACTGTGTGGGAATTACCCTCTATCTCTGCCTCCTTCTTTAAAGAGTTCCACAACCTCAGACCTAATTACAATCTGAGTAATCCTAGTATGGGCCGGACCCATGTTCCCTTATCCGCCTCGGATCCAGGATTTTGAAAAGGAGGGGGAACGCCCCTTATTTATTCCCTAATTTTGGCTAAATTCTAAGGTGAAATGAAGTAAATAAACTCTAAAGTAAAGGGGTAAAGGAGGGGGCGCGCGCCCCGCACCCTCCATCTAAATCCGCCACTGATTTATTGCAAATAGGACCATCTGAGTGGCTCATTTAAAACCCGGACCCGTGTTTATTGATTTTAATACCTCTGTACCCCTGGCCCGTATTTGAGACAGGTATTTATTTGAATATTACTTTTAGTGCGTAAAATTATTTTCAACCCTATGAGGGCCGCTGATGCATTAATGTGTGTATGAATGCATCGTGCTGACCCTACGGGGCTGATATATCCCCGGAGGGTCAGCATGATGCTCCAATGAAGTCCTCGCCAGCACTTCATTGGTGCATCATGACGACCATGATACACTCCTGCATCAGCAGCCCTTAAAGGGTTAATACTTTTATATCCTGGCACTTATTCGAGACAGGAATGTTTTGAGACCCCGGTGCTAAAGCGACTCATTTAAGGTTACAAATTTTGTGAGACTGGTGAGAGTTTGCCTTTTGTGGAGGCCCACTTGGCACTAGTATAAGCAATAGTAGGGCCAACAGGGTAAAGCCTGGCATGGGAGCGGCCAGACCGATCCATACAACCCCTATTCGCAAATCAGGACCAATTTGCTGGCGGCCAGACGATTCCGTCGATAACACTCTTTTCTCGAATTTTCCGCCTCTCCGGTGTCCATCTTTCTGGAACGCTGGCCAATCAGCTGCTGCTCTCTTGTTGCACGAGGTACCGCGAGAATTGAGACATTTTCTGCCGAGTTAGGGACGCTGATGGAATCATTGCCCGCCATTTTTTGTTTGATCCACTCATCTGGCCTGAGCATTTCTCCTCTAACCCATGTTGGAGTCTATGGATTCATAGGCAGAGCAGTCTTGTATGTTGTAGTGTCTATTTCCATCTATTATCGCTCACGGTCATCCTGGGGGTTATGAACCCTTTACCCCTTTAACGGCAGCTATTGCAGGAGTGCATCATGCCCATTTGTCAGCATGATGCACCAATGAAGTGCTGGCAAGTCTGCTCACCACCACTTCATTGGAGTATCATGCTGACTCTCTGAGAGTGTATCAACTCTATACTGTCTTAGCAGGATTGATTATCAGCCAAATAGATAATCCCAACTATTCAGTGCGGTCCTCTCGGTGGCTGACTGGTACCCATCTGATAGGTCTTATCAGTAGAAGTCGCATGTAACAAGCTTCAGCAATGGCCGCGCCCATTGGACAACTTTGTGCCACAGAATAAGGTCAGCATGATGCATGAGTGCAGCCATGGTGAGTAACTTACCAGGGCTGCACTCATGCATCATGACGACTAATGTGCCCTTAAAGGGTTTAAGTCCACGTAATGCCTCAAGGCTTGTAATCCTTTATATCTACCATGTGATGCAGTGCTGGAGAGTGAACTGTATGTTGACCCTCAGGGGATGTACCAGCCTCATAGGATCAGCATGGTTACCCAATGGGGCCGTGAGATATTGAGGAGAGCTATTATTGCACAAGGCTTTTGGTGTATACTTGGTGGCCAAACCTGCAAGTCCATCACCATAAACTTCACCATGAAATAGTATACTGGATGTTCCTTTTAATGGTTAAATGGTCTCTTAACTCCTTAAAGGCCACTAATTAAGGGGTGCATCATGCCTTTTGGTCTCCATTATTTGGCATGCATGAATACAGCCCTGGCTAAAGCCTCACCAGGGCTGTATGCAAACTTCATTCCAACTCTATTGGATTGATACACCCGGAGGGTTGGCATGATGCTCTAATAAAGTGATGGCAACCAGTCTCACCAGCACTTGAATGATGCATCATGCGAACCAATGGGTATGATGCACTCCTGCATCGGCAGCCCTTAACACGCTAAAAAGGGATACTTAACTCTGCCATATATATATACATGCATTCATCATGAAGTTTAATCAGCGTGCTGCTACAATGCAGTATGTTGAACTTAAAGGACCAAAAGAGATCTTAAAGAGAACTATGTGCAGATGATAATGAAAGCTAAAGATGAAAAATAAAAACTGCCTCCAGTTCTTTGAAAGTCAATTCATAACTCATCTTCGTAGAAGGAGTCTTTAAAAGTAGACAATGCAGCATTGTTTAAATCATTAACAACTAATACCAAGGTTTAGCCATTTTATTGCAAGGATGATGCTTTAATGCATCATGTACAGTTGCCCCTATTATGCATGAATGCAGCGCTGGCGAGTCCCTCTCCAAGGTTCTATATATGTACCATGCAAACTCTATGGAACAGCTCCAAGGATGCGTAATGATGGATTCGTACATTTTGACTTCAGGCTAATTTTTGAACATGCTGCATCAATGCATCATAGTACATGAATGCATCATGGTACATGAATGCAGCCTTGGTAAATGAATGCAGCCCTGGTACATGAATGCAGCCCTGGTACATGAATGCAGCCTTGGTACATGAATGCATCATGGTACATGAATGCAGCCCTGGTACATGAATGCAGCCCTGGTACATGAATGCAGCCCTGGTACATGAATGCAGCCCTGGTACATGAATGCATCATGGTACATAAATGCAGCCCTGGTACATGAATGCAGCCCTGGTACATGAATGCAGCCCTGGTACATGAATGCAGCCCTGGTACATGAATGCAGCCCTGGTACATGAATGCATCATGGTACATAAATGCAGCCCTGGTACATGAATGCATCATGGTACATAAATGCATCATGGTACATGAATGCATCATGGTACATGAATGCATCATGGTACATGAATGCATCATGGTACATGAATGCAGCCCTGGTACATGAATGCAGCCTGGTACATGAATGCAGCCCTGGTACATGAATGCATCATGGTACATGAATGCATCATGGTACATGCATGCATCATGGTACATGAATGCAGCCTTGGTACATGAATGCAGCCCTGGTACATGAATGCAGCCCTGGTACATGAATGCAGCCTTGGTACATGAATACAGCCTTGGTACATGAATGCAGCCCTGGTACATGAATGCAGCCCTGGTACATGAATGCAGCCTTGGTACATGAATGCAGCCTTGGTACATGAATGCAGCCCTGGTACATGAATGCAGCCCTGGTACATGAATGCAGCCCTGGTACATGAATGCAGCCCTGGTACATGAATGCAGCCCTGGTACATGAATGCAGCCCTGGTACATGAATGCAGCCCTGGTACATGAATGCAGCCCTGGTACATGAATGCAGCCCTGGTACATGAATGCAGCCCTGGTACATGAATGCAGCCCTGGTACATGAATGCAGCCCTGGTACATGAATGCAGCCCTGGTGATTAACTCAAAAGGGCTGCATTCATCCATCATGCCGACCCTACAAACTTTGATACACCCTGGAGGGTCAGCGTAATGCTCCGATGAAGTGCTGGCAAAAGACATGATACACTCCTGCATCAGTGGCCCTTAAAGGGTTAAAGTCTCAAACGAGGTTGAGCATTTGAAAGATATATAAACTGTGCCTTAAGCACATTGTTCTTGAAATTACAAGTGAAAAAAACTGCATTAATCACATAATGAAAGCATACCAAGAGATAGATGATGTGGGCATTTTTAAACACTAAAGACGTTTTACCTGACAATGTAGAGTTAATTGTATTGCTCTTAACCCTTTGAGGGCAGCTGGTGCAGGAGTGCACCATGCCTGTTGGAGCTTCATGCTGACCCTACAGGTTTGATGCATTCTAGGAGGGTCGACTAACGGGCATAATGCATCAGCAGTTTCTAATTCATCCCAAATCTCTTAAATTACACTGTCACTACACCTGTAGCCGACGGACGGCCACCATCGCTGTGTGTGTCTTGTCATGACCTTATTGGACTCAAAACGAGGCTAGCAGTCAGCACCTGCCTTTAGATGGCCTTCAAGCTGAAACAGTGATCAAAATCCCTATATTGTTAAGGCCAAGAACCAGTCAGTCGCACGTGCTTCAGGCACGTGATGTCTATCCATTGGGTATTATTTCAGTATTGCTTCTATTCTACACGTTCTTCTCTTACAGAGTACCAAGGTCTATTACTGAAGGAAGCATGACGTTAAGTACCTACTCAGGTAAGACAAGTTTACATTGTCAAAGTTTACATTATTGAAAATTATGAATTGAAAGAGTCAAAACGCTTAAAAAGAGGAAGAGGAACGAATGGAGGGGTATTTGCGGAAGGGTCCAGCAAAAAAAAAAAGAAAGAAAGAAAAAATAGGGCACCGCAGGTCACTAAAATCTTACACATTGGCGAACCCATAAACAGTTTAAAGGCAATTAACTTACAACGTTCTCAACATTCATGCGTTAGGCTGACCTTTCAAAATTGGACGGTCAGTATGATGCACCAATCTGATGTAGCTAAATGATGCCAAGCAGACCCGCCAACACGTCATTAGTTCTGACTAAGGGGCATGATGCACTGACGCATAGGCAGCTCCTTACCCGTACTGCATCCATGCATCATGACGACCCCATGGGACTAATACTCTTGTTTCAACTAAGTGCTGGCGAGCACTCAGGCCAACACTTCATTCACTGTAGGGATAGAGATGTCCGAAAAGCGCTTTATGGATCTCGATTCAGTTGAGTGACTTTGGGGCCTCCTAAACTTTACCACTGCAACAGTAAAGCATTTCTGCGATGTACTGTAAAGCAAAAGGTTATTTTTACTGATGAACTCTGTGAAACGGTCATATTGTCCTAGGTTCTACCTGAACATACCAGGAACACAGCCTACAGGTCTACCAGGAGAGGAGCATTTAGGTGAGTTTCCCCTTTTACTAAGTGCGTCATGCATTGTCAACTTTCCTGAAACTTTACTGGGCAAGTGCATATGTTTTGACCCTATTGGTAGGTAAAGCTTAAAAACCCTGTAAAATGCTAAAAGTACCATTTTCAAAAATTTGGCCCATTATATATATATATATAATCAACTTGAATATGACCATGGCTGTCAAATTAGCATTAAGTTTCTTTATATAAAATATATCTCGACTGACTTTTTCTATTATAGGCATGGCAGCATATACATGTTATTAGTGTTTGTATATTCAGAAGAGAATGTCACCGATTTGCTACACCACTTTATTGACAGTCACAATGATGAGGCTTTCTCAATAGGGAGGAAACTTCCGGAATCAAGTGGACAGGAACTATACCACTCCATTCATTTTGGCATAACTGGGGTCCAAATCCAAGATGAGTTGATTTATGGATTTAAATGTACAATTGGTATTAACACAAAATAGATCAGACTCAAAGGGCTGTCAGAACCTGGACCAAAATTCAATACAAATGCAAAACAGACCTGTCAGGAAAACCTACATTACACTGACAAATGTAATCATGCATACAATGTTAGCCATGTTCAGAGTAAATATTCTACCTCTGCAACAGAGACTGAATATTCACCTGATGGGATGACTGATATTGGTGGAAGGCAGGAGCTGAAAGACTGCGTACAAAAGGTCATGGAAGTCATCAAGGAAACTAGATGAGGAGTGGATTTTCTCTCAGTTTTAAAATCCTTGGAGAATGGTCACTTAAGTCCCACAAACCTAGCATTTCAACTACTACTGGATGTAGGAAAGTGCCTGTCATATGAGAGCCTCTACCAGGTTCTGTACAACAAACTCACCATTACTCACTCGCGCTTTCCCAACTTAAATCTCAATAATAGCATATCAGTAGCTGTGGTTCCCATCACCAGATTTCATTCTTATAGCAGAGATATGATATATTACCGTAAAACCCCGTGTATAAGCCGCCACTGCGTATAAGCCACACCCTGAGTTTGTGAATTAACCTCAAAATATAAAAAAATTCATAACTTTTTTTCTAACCAATGGATTTTCAAAATTTAAAAACCTATGTGCCCCTGAGGTGTACCCCGACCCTCCTAAAGCAATGAAAAGGTTGAGGGAAGGTATGAGGAGGAGCTGCAGCTATCTACCCCCCACCCTCCCTCCCCTCCCCCTGTGCTTGAGATGGTCTAAAAGTTGTGGCTTATACGCGAGGTAAAACTATGAGTGGGGCCTATATATACATGTATTCATTCAGGCACTTCACAGAGATCACTTTTTTGAGTAGGGCATTTTCAATTTTGTCAATCAACGCATCAGTATGACAACAAAAATAGTCCCCACAGTGTATACATGTCTCAAACCACAAAATTTTCAGTTTGAAAGGGTAGGAAAGGAGTTACAGCAAGTTTATCACTTGTGTTATGGAGATCTTTTAAATGCTTTACGGAGATCCTAGCCAATCATGGCATATTGATTAAGGGTAGATCAGTTGCAGTGCTAAAGTATAGAAGGTCAAAAGTCACTCAACTGTATCGAGATCCGTAAAGCGCTTTACAGACATTGCTATCCCCACAGTGTCATTGGTGGATCATGCCAATGGGCATGATGCATACCCGCATTAGTGGCCCTTCAAGTGTGGAAGGCTTAATATAGTACCAAGGGAATTAGATCATGGCTATATAGTCAGGGGATAGCTATATTAGCATGCTTAATATGGTTACGATGGGTTGTGTATTGGTCCTCTACCCATGGGATCCCTATTAGATCAATGATATGGGCACATTAATGTATGCACACTCACACACTGTTGTCAGTAGCCAAATGGAGTTCAAGTCCAAAATACAAAGTTACCCTTATCAGGAATTTAAGAATATAAAAGCATGGATATATGCTTGCAAATATTCATCCCCGTTTTCTCACACAGAAAGCCGTTTTAGCATCGTGACGGCAGAGTATATCAGTATGGGTATGAATCATCCATACAAGGCCACAAATACATTAGTGCATCATGACCATTGCTCGTCATGATTCATGAATGTAGCCATCACATGAAGGGTCGATACATATGATGCTGCAATGAAGTGCGGGCAAGTAGCCTCACAAGCACTTCAGTTGTGCATCATGAAGACCAATGGGCATGGTGCACTTTTGAATTGCAGATCTCGAGTGGTTACTGTAGTATGCATCCTTTAAATACTAGCAGTAATATCAACCGTTTAAAGGCCGCTAATGCAGGATTTCATCATGCCCAATGGCCGTCATGATGCACCAATGAGGTGCTGGTGAGACTGCTCGCCAGCACTTCATTGGAGCATCATGCCAAGCCTGTGTGGTTTTTTTTTTAGACAATTTAACTTTATTTGGTCCAAAATTTTATTACAGGTACGTTTCAGATCATCGATGGTGATCTCTCATGTCACATGAATACAATCATGGTTATAAACCAACTGCAATATATATGTGCCTACGCACCTTATGTATAAAATGTTTCATACGACAAACAAGTACCATCATCATTGAAAGAAAATCCTACATATTTGATAAAGAAATTACTTGACCAAACAAGTCAGGGTGATACATGAACTCCCAGAGGGTCGGCATGCTGCTCCGATGAAGTGCTGGCGAGCAGTCTCACCAGCACTTCATTGGTGCATCATGATGACCAATGGGCATGATGCATTAATGCATCAACGGCCTTTAAAGGGTTAGGTGGGCAAGGGAAGCCTGTCTATACTGTGCAAACTAACATCATTATATGTACAAGCAGGTAGGCCACAGTGGAGGTCACAGCATGCATGCACGTGGGGACAATTTACATAAATCAGCACAAAGATTGAAGACCTCAGAGTCTGGATAAATGTATGCCTGCATACCTCACAAATTAATCAGCACGTTTCGTATACTGCTTCAGGGCCTTCTAGTAAACCTATTAGGGCCGCAAGATGTATACAGGATCATGCTGTAGACTACTCACCAACACCGTATTACTTGATGCTAGCTCAAATCACTCTTTTATTCATGACATGATGTATGAATACAGGGTGAATTACACATGAAGGCTGCCTTTATCTATAATGAAACCAAAATGGACAAAACTAAAAACTCATGAAAGTGGTAAAGGCGATTCTCAAATACTTGCTCTGGCCCTTTGAAGACTGATAATGCTTAAATTTATCATGTGCATCGGTCGTCATGATGCATACAAGAATGCAGCCTAGTCAATAAGTGTGCAAGCACTGCATTCATGCATCATGCCTTACAAGGTTGATGCACTCCAAGAGGGTCGGCATGATGCTTCAATGGTGCATCATGCCGACCAATGGACATGATGCACTCATTCACTATAGCTGCCCTTAAAGGGATAATTCAGATGCTGAACTAGGGTCATTTTGGGTCAAACTGTAGATTTATGCAGGAAGAAGTATACGTGCTATGGGGAATGCTTAATGTCCACTGCACTCTCATGACATTGCATTTAATATTCTACTTTTTCTATCCCCCAGTATGCATACAGGTATACATACAGGTATACTTCCGGTTGTGAATTTCCGTTTTTGTTTCATTTGGAGCACCACAGCTTAATGATGATGACTAAATGCACTACCTTTGTTCACCCTTCACTATTTTGTCATAGGTCAGTCATGTTCCTTTTCCTCTGTCTCTCTGTCATTCTCTGTCTTTGTCTGCCTGTCTGTCCCTCTCTCTCCTTTTAGCTCTCGCTCTCTCTGTCTTTCTATCTAGCTATCTCCCTCTCTTTAAAGGTGATTAATTGATTGCATGCATAGAACCCATTTTCTCGCCCTGATGCATGACAAATTCGGTAATTTGAATAGGGAATAATACTCCTTAAAGGTAAAGAGGAGGGGGTGCACGCTCCTTACTCCTCCTTGTAAATCTTTCACTAGATTTGCTGGAGCCAAACATTATGAAAACCAAACAGCAAACTTAGTGCACAATGCAAGCAACTATTAACTCGTCAATGGCAGGAAGGCATCATGCTCATAATGCACCAATGAAACACTGGCGAGTCTGCTCTACCAGCGCTTCATTGGAGCGTCGCAGGGAGTGTATGAGCCCAATGGTCGGCATGAGGCTTGCATATGCAGACCATCGGAAGTCATTGACAGGGCTGCATCCATGAATTATAACGAGAACTGCATTAGCGGTCTTTAATGGGCCAAGCCTTTCTATGAGTGCCTTATTCTACACTGGACCACTTTTCTGCCTGACCCTGGTACAAATATGCTTAACTCTAATACCGGGAGACAACAGAGAACCATCCCTTAACATACATACAGGCAGGCAGGCAGAATGAGTACCCTGTGTGGGGACCAATGGTGTACCTTTACGTCTGGCTGCCAATATATTAACAGACAATGTAGAAGTATAATATTTATCATAAACATAGGTCCACCATGTCAAGAGGGTGTTATTTTCCATGCTATAGGCGGCTCTCTGGGTGTTATTATTATTCCCCATGCTATAGGCGGCCTCTGGATCTGCCAATGCTCTTACTACAATCAGCTGGTGTGACCTGAGCTGCGCACGCACCTGGAGCTGACAGAGATCCGGTACAAATATGGTAAGCCCTAATAAGTCACGCCATACACCGCCCCCTCCTCAGCCCCAGATAAATCAGATATATAGAGTCAAAGTCACCTGAAGCCCATTTTTAGGCACTGCTCTTTTGTACAAATGGAGCCCAAATCTCAGGATAAACAATGTCAGAAAATAATGTTGTGACGTGACTTATAGAGAGCATATAAGTCTCACGATAAACCTTGTCGTAAAATGAAATTCTAGTTTTGAACTAAAATCGCCAGTATCATTTGGCCGCCCAGGCACCATACATTCCAGAGATTTATGGCAAAAGGAAACACAGACCCTTCAAGCCTGCTGGTCACCCCTGATTTGATACCCTTATCAAGGGTGAAAAAAGCATTCATTTCCAGACCCTTTCCAATGGGTAAAGCCAAAAAGGATACCCTTATGAAGGGTGACTGTTACAAATATACCCCTTAACCCCAGGAAGATTCCTGAAAAAAAGACAGTAAGATAGAGTGCCAGAGTAAATTCTACACTAAAATAGACTTGAGAATGTCCAGTTAGAGTCCCAAATATACCCCATTTTCCTCCAAATTTGCCCCCTAAGTACAACCAATCAAGTGCCCTCGAAGGCCCGAACGTAGGACCTAAAATGTACACCTTTCCCTCAGAATCATGTTTGCACATACATGTTATAGTGTAGGGGTCGGCGAAAACGTTTCTGGAGAAACCGGGAGTCAAACCTAGGACCCTCCAACTTGCAAGCCGAAGCTCTACCACTGAGCTACTTCCCCATCTGACGTTTCCTACCTTCCACCTACGCCTGGATTGGTGTGATACCGAAAGGAGACATGTGATTACCCGGTGACCCGCCCCTCCGAGTCGGCCAACCAGGCATGGGGAATCATGTTCCCTTACAGTAGCTAAATCTGAGGGAATGCCCCCCCCCCCGTGGGAATATGCTGCGCTTGGTCTGCACCGTGAGTTGGCCTCCCTATTAAGTACCATGGTTTGTATCAATGCATCATGAATATGGTTGATGCAATCCTGAAGGGTCAGCATGATGCACCATTGTAGTGTTGCATTGGTGCATCATGCTGACCTGGGATAATGAACATTGAGGCCACTGATGCAGGAGCGTATCATACACACAGTCGACATGGTGTGGTATTACCCTTTCTGCAAGGATATTGGGATTGCTTTCAGAGCTACTGATTTAGGACAGCATCAGTGGTCAGCATGATGCACCGATGAAGTACTGGTGATACTGCTCACTAGCACTTCATTTCAGTATCATGCCGACCCTCTGGGTGAGTTCCAGCCCTGTAGGGTCAACATGATCGATTATTGAAGCCTTGGAGAGTTACTCACCAGAGCTGCATTCATACATTGTGGCCACCAATGAGAGCATGATGCATTAAGGTGGATTAGCCCATGCCAAACACGTCCTGTGCTCATATGTACTTCTCTACGGCTTATATAGACAGACTACAAAATCATAGAAGGACCCATGACATGAAGCCGGGTGAACTCTCAATCTTCTGTGTGTACACCTGATGCACTTACTCATTAGGCCACCAAGTCAGCTGGTTGTATAGGGGTATAGGAACAGTATATAACCTGTCCGATTATAGTGAATCCATCCCTCTCTGCAGGGTTAGATTATGGGTTTGCAGAGACATAAACCTTATTATGATATATTATATTGATTATCATTCCTACAAGTACAAATGAGTACTCATCTTATAGACATAATGCCCATAATATAGTAGCTGTGATTCTGTATGACAACAATGAAATAGAATAGTGTATTAACAGCATAGAGGGAGGAAAAGTGTTTACACTTGTTAATCTACCATCCGCCATTTTGGATGGGGTAACTGCCAGTTACCCTAGTACCTTCTGCATCGTGACCATTGTGACAAATGGGCATATGCAATTCATTAATGCTCTCTGAATAGTTGAAAATATGGGTATGCAAAGACATAAACCTTATTTTGGCATAATGATTATCGTCTCTTTTATATCAGTCAGAGAAGTCCTATTATGCCTATATAGTGCTGCGTGGGTGGCTATATTTACATTGGAACCCAGCTGAGCACTTGAGCATTGAAAGACCATTTACACTACATTTTGCCTTTAGCGCCCGGTTGATGATGATGATGGTGATGATGATTTCAAGCTCCCTATATAGGGAGATAGGCCCTAAATAGACCTGTAATACAATACTCAAGTGCTCCCTACCTACTAGCCAGATAGCATGTATGTGAAGGGGGGGTATGATGTAGCTGGTTTGTCATTCACATAGGCCACAATGGCTCGTTAAAGGATTGGGGTTTCGAATAAGCATCGAAGATATGCGTTTATTTGAATACTGTTTCAAGACCTTAAAGAAAAACCCTACTCTATTTTCATGATATCGTATTTTGATGCCCTTTCCATCAAATAAAAAGATCCTGGCATGGTTATTGAAATATCTGTTTCTATAGAGGAGAGGAACAGCTTTATCTGCTGCATCTGATGACGTCATGACTGCCAAAATGCATCAGGTGCTGCATTGCTTATACATAGAAGCTGTTGCAAGATGTGTTTTATTTACAGAAGTAAAAGGAGTAGGATAATGATATTTCACAGGAATCTTCTATCAGGTCATATATCGATATTTCTTGAGGGAAATGGCAAACCATATCAGAGAAAAAGTGACAAAGAGCATCTGATTGCACTCTTACAGTGTTGTACAAGCTTAATTTGGATGTATTTTGGCAATCGTGACGTCATCAGATGCATCAGATAAAGCTGCTGCTCTCCTCTATAGTGAGAGATATTTCAATAACCATGCCAGAATCTTTTTATTTGATGGAAAGGCCATCGAAATATGTTATCATGAAAATAGAGTAGGTTTCTTTAAAGCTTATTAGAAACCCCGGCTTTTAAACAAGCTATTATGGTTTCTATATCAACTTCATCATATTAGTATTTATAATGTATGGTATATTGATGCACCATAACCTGTGAAGGGTTAAAGCACCATGTGGTCCTTGAATCGTTAACCTTTTTAAGCGCTGCTGAGGTAAAAGTGCATCATGTCCATTGGTCATCCTGATGCAACAATGAAGTGCTGGCGAGACTGCTCTCCACTTTATTGAAGCATCAAGGTGACCCTCCAGGAGCACATATATCGACCCTGTAGGATCGGCATGATCGATACGCCAATGAAGTGGCGAGCAGTCTCACCAGCACTTCACTGGTGCATCATGATGACCAATGGACATGATGCACTCCTGCATCAGCGGACTGGCGAGATTGCTTCACAGCACTTCATTGGAGCATTATGCCGATCCTTTGGGGGATGTATCAGCAAGGGTCAACAAGGGTCAACAAGATGCTTGAATGTAGCCCAAGTTACTCTACAGGGCTACATTGATGCATCAAGAAGACCAATGGAAATGATGTGTTAATGCATTAGCAGTCCATGAAGTGTTGATCCTGAAGTAGAGATGTACAATGACGTCCCTCCTTACATTAGGATTCCATTAGGTGCCTTCTGCACCTCCCTCCTTTGCCTCCTCCCACCTCCATAGCTACACATCTATCTGCACTCTGAGAAATAACCGTTGAACCTACCAGGAATCTCCATGAAGCTGCATGGTAAATCACCATATGTTTGTTATACAGTGAAGAAGTTGTCTACCTAGAAAACAGTAGAGTGAAGCCATTACCCAATCTGGCCCCAGCTCGACCACTAGCGTGAGATGTCTCTGGCACCTAACGTTTGTGGGTAAAAGAAGGTTTTTCCGCTGGTTGCTGTAGTGCTTATTTGTAGGCAGGTACCTAGCGTAGTAATCTTCCCCAGAAAATGGTGACCATCATCCCCATACACGAGAGAGGTATTCCCTAGAATCCCGACCGGGTGAGACTTGCCATTACCTAGGCCGATAATAACCATCAGTGCAATTGAACATCGGCCTTACCTTGTTGAGCGGGTATTATTTATTATATGGTTCCGTAAAGTCTACTTTAAATATAGTAAAACGTGAGATTATCAACTTGATCTTTAATATAATATTGGAATTGTAATATGTGATACATGAAACTTGAACACAGTCACGAGTGACAAACGGATTAGCACTTTGTGAGCAGGTTTGCTCAATAAAGGTTAAAAATAAAGCACTGAAGTGAAGCTGTGTTACAAGGAATCTCTGTGAAATCATTGTCCCAAAGTTGCCAGAGAGCCATAGTTATTTTGGCATATCACTCCTAGAGTGTAGTACTATCTTCCTTGTCTATACACCGACACAGACTAGTCATTTGTGTCAATGTGAGAGCAGGGATAAGCATCGTCTACATTGATATTGTACAGTGAAATTAGACGCCTCTATTGGGTGAAACACCTTACTAGAAAAGATAGCGTATAATTATATGATACATTAATGAGTAATTGAGTGGATAAATGAATACATAATAATATAATCAAACAAATGAATCGAATCCAATTGATTGATTTGTCATTTTATCAATTTCAGGTTGCGTTTTTAGATTGCTGTTTCCTATATTAAACAGAAGTCAGTCCAAATGAGTTGAATCCTTGTAGGATATATTTAATACTCAAGACCCTTATGAAGTACTAGCTACTATTACATATGTTTCTAGGTGGCTCAGTTCTGGTCTTACTACAATTTTCCACATTGACCTATCTTCATGGTGGCCACGTTGGATTTCGGGCATATTCCAAAGGCGGAGGGTGGCAGTTCTTCTTTTCCCTGAAAGAGGAGGTATCAAGGAGTTGAAACCCATTCAGAAATAGTTTCCATCTTCTTTTTTGTTGGAACTAGGCCATATTTCATGCTTTACTAGTTCTACAATAGTGTTTACATCATCAGTATGGTACTGTGATTATGCTGCAGCTATATCTGTTCTGCTCATAAAGTTCCCAAGGCAGCAGATAGAGTGGCAGCTGGTGTGCCTGGCACAGTGTCCTTGTACTATCGTGGATGTATATCCCTCTGTCAACATCACACAGCTCTATTACACACGCAGACACACATACAATGTGGCTAAGCTGCTACTGCCAGGGAATACTCACCTGTTCGGCCAAAATTGTATTTCTCTCTCACCCTGTATCTGTCTCCATCTGCCTGTCTGTCTACCTGTCTGTCTGTGTGTCTGCGTGTCTGTCAGCCTGTCGGGCTGTCTGTCTGTCTCTCTCTCTCTCTCTCTGTCTCTCTCTCTCTTGCTCATTCTGTCTGTTTGTCTGTCTGTCTGTCTGTCTGTCTCTCTCTCTCTCTCTCTCTCTCTCTCTCTCTCTTTCTCTCTCACACGTCTTTCTCTCTCTCTGTCTCTGCCTCTCTGTATCTCTGTCTGGCTCCCTGTTTCTTTCTCTGTCCTTTTATTAGCGCGGCGACTAGTGAGTACTACTCGTGAGATGAGTAGACTAGTGTATGGTTCACAGTCGCCACGGTGTAAGGGATAGGGAGGCCTTGCAATCTATTTTTGTTTGTGGCCCCTCTGCTATGGACTATTCCTGCTCACTATTCTAATGTAATAACAACAGTGTGTGTACTTTACTTATCAGTGAAGGAATTTTCAGAATATATCTCATACTTTTGATATTATTCGCAGATAAGACATTTCATCATTTGGAGCCCTATGGCAGATTAGCATTAGAGCATTTTAAAATTCAGAAATGCATCCCTGTAGCCTTTGTCTTAGAATTGTTCGTTTTGAAACTACTATATATATGTAGTACAGGTTTTATCTCAGTGGATTATGGTACAATTGGATCATATTTTCTGTATTTGAACAAAATATTCACTGTCAAAGATCTCTATGGAGAAATCAGTGCTAAAGTGTGTGTTGCCATATGTGCATTTTTGTAAATCAGAGGAGGTTGAAGTGTAAGGCCACCTTGTGGAACTGCTACATTCTTTTCTGTGTAAAATTTTTAGTTTACATTGAAATAATGCTATCTTAGAATATGTATCTACTATTGGTGATGAAAGATTAATTTGATTACTCCTTTCATTATATAAACGATTTTGTGGAACACTGAAAACATGTATGTACACTGAGGTACTTACACTGTGCTCCCCCTCTACAGAGAGGTGGAGTGATCTGGCCGGTTTGCTGACCACTGGCCTGTGACGAGGAACAGACTATTACAATTGATTGGCAGTTAGGTGTGTGTGTGGGGGGGGGGGGGGGGCTGGGGGGGCAGAGCAGGCTCCTGACAATCTGAGACAGTGTACACTTATAATGACACACCTGTTGACTATGGCATTGAACATTGAATAAGACAGTTCCCTGTGGCAGCTGAGTGAGGTGCATGCAGAATGGACAGTCTACAGACTATTAGTACTTAGCTGCAGTGGGTAGTTCAGGTTGAATTTGTGCTATATACTACCAAAAGCCCAGATGATAGTATGCCCTATTTGTCTCACCAACTGAAACTAGACACAAGATTACAAGTTGCCGCGCCATGTCTCACAGGACTATTCTCTACTATTGTATTAAAATCTACAACACTATGGTTTTATTTATTGTGGGTGTATATCCCTCTGTCTACATCACACAGTTCTACTACACACATCACGCACGTGGCTCAGCTCACACTGCTGCCAGGGTATACTCACATATTAGGCTAAAACTGTCGCTTTCTCTCGCATTATCTCTGTCTCTATATCTGTCTCTCTGTCTCTGTCTGTATGTCTCAGTCGAGCTGTCTCTGTCTGTCTGCCTCTGTCTGTCTTTGCCTGTCTCTGTTTGTCTCTCTTGCTCTGTCTGTCTCTAGTTGTCTGACTGTTTCTCTGTCTCTATCCCTCTCTTTCTCTCCTCTATCTCTCTCTCTGTGTCCGTGTTGTCCCTGTCCACTTGAGTGGTCAGGGACTTTTAGGAGGACTGGGAATTTGCAGAGTATGAAATCACAATGGTAAATTGCCTATGAATCACCCACATTTGTACTTGTAGTCTGCCCACTTTGTACTGATTGAGTATGCTTGGGTTACCATCGTCGGCCTATTCATGGTGTGTCTACCATCGTAGCAGATCCAGCCAACGTTTTGTTATTGCCTGTACTCAATGCCCTCTAAGTATACAGAAAGCTGTCAAAGATTGTGTGCCGTTGTTACCTTTCCCCGTCGTTGCCTTGGCCCTTATTATAATTGGAGCATTTGTGGCGTCCAAGTAGCCAAATCACTCTGTAACCCTTTAGGATTAATAGGCATCCCCCAGGGTATGTCACCTTACCACTGACTATCAACCATGACGCCCCCCATCCACTCACACATCGGCAAACCCTACATAACACCAGCAGACAGCTCCTTTAACTAAAGTGACCAGCGTCCCCCCCCACCCACTCACACACACAGGTCACTAACTATAATTATTACTTCACCCCCCCAACCTCTATAATGATATTGCAGGATGTCCAACGTTGCAACCATTCTTTGAGCTAGTTGCCAGCATGTTATCACTGGTAAGAGCTGTCAGATGGGTACCAGTTGTACCCTAAAAACTCAGGACTGAATGCTTCTTGTGTGACCCCTATTCCGTTGGGTGGAGTTTTATTAAAATGTTGCCACCATTCCGTGTTTTAATTTGTGATTTAATTTCAAAACCATGACAATAGCCCCCCCTCCCTACACTGTAAAAAATGTGTGTTGAACTTACACTGGTTCTTCTCTTCACCACTATAACGATGACCCCCTCCCTACACTGTAAAAAATGAGTGTTGAACTTACACAGGTGCTTCTCTCCACTCCACCCTCCCTACACTGTAAATAATATGTGTTGACCTTACACAGTCTGGCTTCTCTCCACCACCACCCTTCCTACACTGTAAAAAAAATGTGTGTTCAACTTACACCTACTAGCTTCTCTCCACCACGACCCTTCCTACACTGTAAACAATGTGTGTTGAACTTACACAGTCTAGCTTCCCTCCACAACCACACCACCCTTCCTATTGTCCTTTAAACATGGAAATAGTTATTGATTCAATCTGGCAGTTAGTCCAGTAGTTACTAACTATCTGTCAGCAGTTAATGAATATATGTTAGTAGTTACTCACTATTTGTTAGCAATTAGTCAAAACATGTCAGTATTTACTCACAAGTTGTCAGCATTTAGTTAATATGTGTCAGTTATTACTAACAATTTGTCAGCAATTAGTCAATATATGTCACTACTTAGTCACTATATGTCAGCAATTAGTCAATATATTATGTTAGTATTTACTCATAATTTGTCATAATCTTAAACCTTTGAGGCCAATTGAGCAAATTGTCATCAAGGACAGGGACTTAGCACTCAGTGCTACGACTGTGACATTTTATTTACCGTGGATGTATATCCCTCTGTCTACATCACACAGTTCTATCAGACAGAGCAAAATATGTATTCTACTAACCATAATATGTACTTTATATTGAAGGAGTGGGTCCTACTCAGTCTTTACCAGAGCATCCAAATCTGCCTGGAGCCATTTTGTATTTTGCATATTAACGCCCCTAATTTGCATATTTAATTAGATAGGCAAAATTACCTCATTAAGCCTCAGAAGGATATCAAACATGACTACAATTATTCCAAAATGGTTAGATTTCAATAAAATAGGTTCTTGTAATAAGATTTTACCATTTAGGAATTGTTCAGTTCAGCCTAATTTGCATAATTTATGCAAAACGTTAAATCATGAGGTATTTTCACTTTTATTATGATAAATTCTGAAAAAAACATTGAAGTATGGGAAGAAATCAATGAAACTTGACAGATGCGTGCTTTATAATTAGGAGAATCATGTGAAAGTTGGGGCCTTTCAGTGTTCAGGTTTTATTGACAGAAAAGTGATCTAAATCCAAGTCGGCTGCCCAAGAGAGTGGTCACATTCAATTCAATAACCCAAAAATAGTACTCCTAGCATTTTTGTTTGTGTTTGTAAGTGAATTAGATTCAAAAATACAGCTTTTAAAATATTTCTATAGTAGCCATATCGAAACGAGGTGGCCTTATTGGATACATCTGTTGCACTGAGAGGCCCCAACTTTCACATGATTCTCCTAATTATAAAGCATGCATCTGACAAGTTTCATTGATTTCTTCCCATAATTTCATATTTTTTTCAAACTTTATCATAATAAAAGTGAAATTATGCAAATTAGGCTTAACTGAAAAAATCCAAAATATTAAATCTTATTACCAGAACCTATTTCATTGAAAACTAACCATTTTAGAATAATTGTAGTCATTTTTATATGGTTCTGAGGCTTAATGAGGTAATTTTGCCTATCTAATTAAATATGCAAATTAGGGGCCTTAATATGCGAAATACAAAATGGGCCCAGGCAGATTTGGATTCTCTGGAAAAGAACTGAGTAGGACGCACTCTTTCAATATAAAGTATATATCATGGTTAGTAGAATACAGATTTTGCCCTGTCTGTATTACACACATCACACACGTGGCTAAGCTCATACTGTCAGGGATATTCTCACATGTTGGGGTCAAAACTGTCTATTTGTTTCACAGTCTCTTTGGCTCTGTCTGTCTGTCTGTCTTTCTGGCTCTGTCTGTCTGTCTGTCTCTCTCATTCTGCCTTTCTCTCTCTATGTCTGACTCTTTCTCTCTGTCTTTCTGGCTCTGTCTGTCTGTCACTCAGTCTGGCTGTCACTCTGTCAGTCTCGCTGTGTCCCTTTGTCTCTCTGCCAGTCTCAATCAATGGTCTCCTATCTCTCTCTCTCTCTCTCTCTCTCTCTCTCTCTCTCTTAGCCTGTCCCTCTCTCTGTCTCTGTCTCTGTCTCTCTGTCTCTCTGTCTCTCTCCATGTTCCAACTATCGAACAAGGTTCGAGGTTCAAAAGAAGCTAGACAGACTTCTACAAACACTTAGGGTTTTAAACAGTTACAATTTTAGTGCTTGATATTTATTTCAGTAGCTTTATACCTGAGGCTGTGCTTCAGGACTGGTTCTTATTTAAGAACATCAACCCATTTAAGGGCTGCAAATGCATTTATGCATCATGCATAGGGTTATCATGATGCATAATTGCAGTAATGGTGCACTGACATTGGAGACGTTGAAATGGCTAAATCACCATTATGGTCTACCTGGTGAGAATGAATCCACAGCTAGTGGTCGGTAGACATATTAGTTTGGGATTATCTCTTGGCTAACATCAGGTACCTACACCTACACATAATGCACTGCTCCAGGGGAAGCCACTCCCTATTGGCAAACACTGAGCATTAAGTCCAGTACCCAAAGGTCACTACCATAGAGATCTAACCAGGAAGGAATGGTGACTGTCTGCACAGGCAGTATTCCCCAGTATTCTTTGTAGAAACTACACTGCTTCACTGCGTCACACTTATAGTGGTTTACTGTTCAGTTTTATGAGGCTCCCTGGTAGTCATTTCCTGGTGTGTATAGTATTGTGATTTTGAACCTTTATAATTGAAGAGAGGACCCCTCCTCTTATTGACCATTAAATTTTAAGGGCCACTAATGCATGAAAGCATCATGCCCATTGGCCGTCATGATGCATGATCGGAGCCCTGGTGTGTAACGCGCCAAGGCACTAGCCGTACATCACACTGACAATATCGGATTGTTACACTCCCAGAGGGTCGTCATGATGCACCAATAAAGTCCTGGTGAGCAGGCTCACCAGCACTTCATTGGTGCATCATGACGACCAATGGGCATGATGCCCTCCTGCATTCACGCCATTTAAAGGGTTAAGAAATGATCCTTCCTGTAGTTATTCTTGCATCCTTCTTCCATTTCCTACACCTGCAGCATCACACTCTTAGGAGGTCCATAGACAGATGTATCAAACAGGACATTGACACTGTTACAAATAGACTCCTGACAGATGTTTGTATTTACTTAATAAACCTTTAAGGACAGCTGATACAGAAGTGCATCATGCCCATTGGTCGTCATGATGCACCCATGGAGTGCTGATGAGTCTGCTTGCCTGCACTTCATTGGAGCATCACATCCCTGATGAACCACTCGTCAGGGCTGCTTCCATGCATCATGATGACCGATGGGCATGATGCATTAATGCATTTGCAGCTCTTAAATGGTTCATATACATACACTCTAGGGCTGACAAGGAACAATAGAGTCTGGGGCCTCTAGATTTCTCTCTGGGGAGTGTAAATGTATACACTGCAGAGTGTTTTCATCGGTCGATGATGAGGAAAAGGACGAGACTATTATATACGCCCCCACAGCATGTCCTTTTATACCTAAAATCCACCATGTGTTTTTGGAGATGGCTTGGCAGTTTAACGATTGGAGCTGCTTGATAGCAGTTATAATAGATTCTACACTGTAAAGTAACAACTGTTGAATCTACCAGGCATTCTAGTAAAACTGAACAATGTCATATGCATGCTACATCCAATTCATCTAAATTATGCTCCTTATGTATGATATTCCCAAGAGGTGGCTCTTTCAGGCATTTTTTGTTGACCCACACCGCCAGAACCCCCCCCCCCCCGTCCTAATATATTCATCATCATTTAATTCTACTCACCTACATTCATCCAAATAGTATACTTTCTCACATTCATAGGGCAATGTTGTGACACTTTTCTCTTTTTCTCTACCTACTCATTCTCCTTACTTACTGTATTTCTTTTTTATTACCATACGCATGGCAAAAATTGTATTATGGAACTAATTTTCTGTGGAATGTAGCCCAATGATTTAATCTGTGATAATAAAGATTTGGCCGCCACACAAAATCATGAAAATGATGTGGCCAAGCTGGAACAAAAAAAGGAATCTGTGTGAAAATAACGACAGATCACTTGTAACTTTGGTACAAGGATTCTGTTGTTATTTTGACAGCATCTCTGTAGTGTAGATTTTAGAATAATTGCTGGCAGCTGTGTAATCCCATTCCCAATACACCAGTGGAGTTTCACTATGTATGGACGGTGTGCAAGATGCTTTAAACGCCACGTGTGACTTAATGCATCATAGTTGTCATGATGCATGAATGCAGCATTGTTGAGTAACTCACCAGGACTACATTCATGCATAATGTTGACCCTATGGGGTTGAAACTGTCCTGGAGGGTCGTCACAATGCTCAAGTGAAGTGCTGATGCACGAATGCATCATGCCCATTGGTTGGCATGATGTTCCAATGAAGTGCTGGCGAGCAGTCTCGTCAGCACTTCATTGGTGCATCATGTCAAACTAATGGGTTGATACATTGTATTGATATCGATGTACCTTTGTGTGCTTGGGCTGTCTGGAAGTGTTGTGTTCAAGTAATGCCACCTACCCTATATTATTTTTCCCCTACACTGAAAAAAAAATGAGCCGAATGACTTGTCCCTAGGTTGCCAGAGATCTGCCGTTATTTTTATAACAATTGCTTGTACCACTGTGTTGCCACCTGGGGCTTCATGTAAAACCCCCACTGGTTCACCGCAATAGAATCACGGTGGTTGACCGTTCAGTTTTACAAGGATCCCTCATAGTTTCAACAGTTGTTTCTTACATTATATCTAAAGTTTTTATTGACCCGTCAAATTAACGTACAATATTAAAAAATTCTCCTACCACCCACCTTAATTTCTTTCCGACCCTTTGACTTAAACGTAACAGTTTTTGGGCGTCATGGATCTAATGTAGAAGACTGGAGCCAAACCCCTTTTATTAACCTATCTTTAAAATGCTTTGGTACCCCATGCTAAGCGTGGATCCCAGGGGCAGATCCAGAAGGGGTGGTCTAGGTGGGCACAGCCAAGAAAATTTGGTCTAGGGGGGGGGGCACAAGCGGGTTTTCGGGCCATGTTTCCTGTAGCTAAGAGTCATAGCTTGGCCCAATTTCAGTGCCTGGATCCGCCCCTTATGATTAAATTTACCATTTTCACAAAGACACCAATTGCCAATGTTAGACCTTACATGCAGGCGTTGCTAGATGTCCCCATCAAATCCAGAGTATCACCCCAGGATCAGTCTCAGGATCTGCCTGAGTATCAACCAAGGATCAGGCTGAGTCTCAAATCATACTCATTTTGGTGACATCTCAGTGCAGCTTCACTGTATTATAAATAAGGTGATTCACTGTGCAGTATAACAGGGATGCCTAGTAGAGTCATTTCTTACTGAAAAGAGAAGGATGAGTGTATATAAGTCCTTAATGCTGCCCTCCACATCTAAACAACAGCGACGCTGTGCATGAAATGAGGTTGACCTTTAGAGGAATTGTTATTTGTATAGAAGCATGTAGAGAGTATTAACCTATCAGAGGCTACTATGGCATTAAAGCATTATGTCCGTTGATCGGTTCGATGCATTAACACTGTCCTGGTGAGTTGCTTTCCATGGCTACATTCATGCATCATGCCAAACCTTGAAGGCAGCCCTGGCGAGTAACTCACCATGGCCTCATTCAAGTATCATGCTGACCCTAGCTATGGAGCTGATACACTCCCATAGGGTTGGCATGATGCTTGAATGATGTGTGGTGAGCAGAATTACCAGCACTTCATTGGTGCATCATGCCGACCCCTTGGCATGATGCACTCCTGCATTGGCGGCCTTGAAGGGATTATTGCAGAGCAATATGTAAAACAAACTTTGGCCACCCTGGTGAGATTTGTCCTCATGAAGCTACTGTGAAAGTGAGACACAGAGAGATATATATAGGATAGAAGGAGGAAGGAGGATGCCCTATTAACCAGGAGGGGGGGGGCACTGACTCTTTGGTGGTAGGTACCAACTGCAAAACTACAGCCGCCACCTTCTTGTGATTACACAGAAACTACTCCCCAGCAAATAAAAGACAAATAAATGAACAAAACACACTGCTTTTGCAGCACCCTATCAGGTGATAGTGTTTTGTCTAGTTGTTTTTAAATGATAACGAGGAATCTAGCAGCCCTAGGAAGCATGTCTGAAATATACAGATTCCTTTATATCAATCTTAGTAGGCCTTTACAGCCTACACATATTGTCATTGATAATGCCCTGTTTCATATCATTCCACCCCCTATTCCTCAACATGTTGACAGCCACAGTACCTTAGGGTTGGCACTGCAGTTGACCAATATGCAATTCTTTGTGAATCCCCTCCCCCCTGCTGAGGGCTCCTCCCTTCCCTTGTTCTGTACGATAATACTATTGGCCAAAAGCAGCGGCGATTAGAAGCAAATACCACGAAGCGCCATTGAGCAGGTCTTGTGTCGTTAAGCTGGTGGGGCGAGCGATAATAGGAGGATTTAGAAGGTATTAACAGCTGCTGGTGCTAGGTGGCTCAAAACAACTCAATGATGGATGCCTCTGATGTACTGGGTACTGGAGGATGGGGGGAGGCTAAAGGGGGAGTGGGAGGGGGAGGGGGAGGGAAAGGCGGAGGGTGAGAGGGGGATACATAGGGGCAAGGGGGGGGGTAGGTGTGGAGTTGGGGTACACAATTCAATTATTAACTAAGGCCTCCGATGTACTGGATACTGCAGGGGGAGGGGGAAGTTTGAGTATGTGGTGGGGGGGGGGGGGGTCAGGGGAACTTTGGTACATAACTCAATGCTAGTGGATACAGCAGGGGGGGGGAGGTGGATAAGGCAGGGGTGGGAGTTGGTAAGATGAGGGAATGAAAAGTGGGGGAGTTGGGGTCCAGAACTCAATACTGGACATAGATTGGACCAAGCAAGGATAAAGCTGGATAAAGCAAGGAGAGTGGAGAGGGGGAGAGGAGAGGAGGGGATGTGGGTGGGGGTTTGACTGAGGCCTATGATGCACTGGATACAACACAGGGGGAGGGGTGAGGGGAGTGGGAGGGGGGAGGATAGGGAGAAAGGGAGAGGGGGTAGAAGGGGGAGTAGGGAGGGGGAGGGGGTTCGGGTACACAGCTCAATGATACAGTAGAGGGAGAGAGGGGAGACGGGGGATGGGGGAGTGAGTGGGGAGAGAAGGGGTGGGGAATGTGAGAAGTAGGGGGGGGCGTGGAGTGGGAGACAGGGCTACACAACTAAAGGATGGACTAAGGCCTCTGATGTACATACTGCATACAGTAGAGGGGGGAGGGGAGAAGGGGGAGGGGAAGGGGAGGGGCAGGGGCAGGGAGGGGGTTGGAGTACACAACTTAATGATGGAATGAGGCCTTTGATGTACTTAATACTGGAGCAGGAGGAGGGGGAGGGGAGATAGAGGGAATGGGAGTAGGAGGGGGATGGGAAAGGGGAGGGAGAAGGAGTGGAACTCAATGATGAAGTCAGGCCTCTGATGTACTGGATCCAGGAGGGAAGGAGGAAGAGGGGGGTGAAAAGGGGAGGGGGAAAGGGCGGTGGGTGTCAGGGAAGGGAGGGGAGGGAGGGGGAGAGTGAGAGAGGAGCTTAATGATAGACTCAGGCCTCTGGATACAGCAGGGGGAGGGGGAGGGGGTGAGAAGAAGTGGGGGAATGGGAGCAGTGGGGTGGGGGGGGATGAGTGGGAGGCAGGGGTACACGACTGAGGCCTCCGATGTACTGGGGAAGGGGAGGGGGAGGGGATGGGTGGGCAGGGGAGTTGGGGTACACAACTCAATGATGGGGGGGGGAGGGGGAATGGTAAGTGGGGATGCACACTTTATATAATTTTGGACTCTGGCTGAGAGTGGAGAGGGAGGGGATGGGAGGGGGAAAGGGGAGGGGGAGTGGGGGAGAAGTGGAAAGGGGCATGGGAGTTGGGAACACAACTCAATGCACGACTCAGGCCTCTGATGTAATGGATACAGTAAGGGGGAGGGGAGAGGGGGAAGAGTTGGTTCTCCACTGTAGCCAATTGTAGCTCGACTTTTTGGAACCATCGGTGATCGATGCCGTGGTCATCGTCCAAATGAACCACCTGCCTCACCCCTGATTAGCCAAAAATGTTCCAAAAAGATATAGGGATGATGAGGTACGTGTTGGACTTTGTCACGTATAAATTGGGCAATCTTTAAAATGGGATATTTTGTCCCATAGGGCCCACTGTACCCTTTCGTAGAATTCCACCTAAATTCAACCCTTAAACTAATTGAGTTCAAAACCGGACTGCCCCACGACGAGGGTTAGTTATGGGACCATGGAGAGGGTCCAGGAAGACTCACCATCACTTCATTAGAGCTTCATGTAAATCAAATTTAGGCATGATGCATTCCTGCATCAGCGACCATCATAACACGGCTGGACAAACTCATAGTGCATTATCCCTAATGCTGCATTCTGATTGGCTGATTCACTGTGCAGTATCTAGATGGATAATGCATTCCCAGCAAAGGAAGTTAACTTCATCTCACCTTTAGACTACACAGTTGATATTCATGTGTTGTCGGGGGGGGGCTGATTGGTGATTTTTCTGTGTTATAACGGGAATAATGCACTTGGTCATGGCTGTGGTCATGCTCTAGACTGTATACGGACTTAGCAGGTTTAATTATTAGCCAATGAGAGAACCCCAATCTATTCACTGCGGTCCTTCGGGGGCCAACTGGTACCCATCTGATAGGTATTATCAGTAGAATTCGCTGGTAACAAGCTCCAGCAATGGCGGCGCCCATGTGACAACCTGCTACCTCGGAATTAAGACATCTCGGCGCCTATAACAAGAATAGTATAGGTTCTTGCCTATAAGGCCCCTCGATGTCTCAATACAGTCTAGAGCACTCCCACAGCCATGGCCCGTGCATTATTCCCTAATTAAAGGGTTAAAAGCTTGATTGAGACCTGCTGGTATCTCCCCTTACCTGCCCTACATCCTTGTTTAACTCTTTAAGGGTTGCTGATGCAGTAGTGCATCATGTCCATTGGTCATCATGATGCACCAATGAAGTGCTGGCAGGTCTGCTCACCAGCACGTCATTGGAGCATCATGCCGACCCTCTGGGCGTGTATCCACTCCATAGGGTTGCTGTGATGCATGAATGCTGCCCTGCCAAGTTAAACACCAGGGCTGCATGTATCACTGGCCCATAAATGGTTAAAACAGTAGTTGATTATAGTGCTGATTACTGACTACTGGATGGGTCTATGTAAGACAACTCCAAAAAAGAATTTGTTTCTCATCTCCAAAAATGATGAGGCAAGATTTTTTTTTCGGGGGTGGGTAAGGAGTTGATAAAGATCAAAACCTATTCGTCACGCTTGTCCGCAGCTAATATGTAACATTAACATCTAAAAAGTGTGAAATTGGTTATTATCCATAGCTAGCTGCATTGCTGGGCCCCTTATCTTTAATGTGATACAAAACTTGACTATGTTTGTCCATTTTTCAATGTTTTTCACCAGAAAATTCTAACCTTAAAATTTAAAAAAAGATTCTCAAATGAGGGATTTTCTGAAGAGGGCAGTGATGAGAAACAAGTTTGTTTTTGGAGTGGCCTAACTACTGAGGGGGGAGGCTCTGGGTCTATCAGTGACTACTGGTGTGTGTGTGTGTGGGGGGGGGGGTTATCGGTTCTTATCTTTGTGTGCATTGGTCAGCTGGTTTCAGGCACACGACCCACCACACATACAGATCACATTTACCGTAAAATCCCACGTATAAGCCGCACCCTGGGTTTTGTGGATTGCATTGATAATTTAAAATTTAAAAAAGATCCATAACTTGTTTTTCTAACGTATGAAACTTCAAAATTCAAAAACTGTGGGGCCCTGAGGGCTACCCCGGCCCCTATACAATTGAACATGTTGGTTGAATCTATATATGGGAAGGGTGCTACAGCTACCGTAAAAACACATGTATAAGCCACACCCGCGTATAAGCCAGACCTCTAACTTTGGAAAGGGCTATGCTCCACACATTGGGCCTCAGAAGTCCGATCTTAGTAGTGATTTATGGTGTCCGAATCCCCTCATATTTAAGCCGCACCCAAGCTGCAGGGCTTTAAATAAGCGCCGGTCTTCAATAAGCACTGAGCTCCAGTAGTACTAGTATTGAGAAATTAGTTATGAGTTATGTCTTAAATAAGCGCAAGTCTAGTATAATAAGCGCCAGGAGTAGAGTCACGAGTGATGTTGTAATCTATGAGCGCTGGGGTACTTAAACAGGCGACTATAGTAAACCACAGTATCGCGCGTATATGGCGCAGATTATACACTCTAAAAATAACTGTTGTAAAAAATGGCAATTGTAATGAAGTGAAGCAGTGTAGTTTCTACAATGATGCCCCAGGTGACTATAGTCAGGTGACAGTACAGGTGTTTGTGAATGTTATTTTTTACGACATTTTACAGTGTAGACCAAGGCAGATCCAGGTGGGGGAAGGGGTCGTGGGGTACTTTGCTATATATAGAAGCAGACTACCATAAAATAAAATCTATAATAGAACAGTGTCAGGTGTGACGTTGTCATTTCTTTTTATAGCTTAAAGTGATTAAGCGCAGGATACACCTTATAACACAAATAGTAAATAGTGTCCCTTAGGAACTCTTGAAACGGTTTTTTTCTATGGCAAAGCTACTATAGGCAGACCTCCTTTTAATACATACAAAATTAACTACTATATTATTGTTTTTTTTTTTTTCTTCTCTGAAAATTATGGCAAAACTTGTGATGATCAACTTTTAGGATCTACTCACTCTAAACTTGCCTTGTAGATAACGCATCATGATAATTTTATTTTCATAGGATTTGATTAACGTTACCTAGGCTAGCATGGTATATATTGGAAATAATGGGCCAAATTGGGAATAATTGATTGCTTTTTTTGTGAAGTGCTGGGGTGAAAACAAATATAATCCGCTTATTTGTGAGGGAACGTCTGTCTCTGAGTAACCACTACCACAAAGTGCCCGCAATAATCAGCTTATTTCTTGAAGAACTTTCTTATTTTCTAGTAATGAACTCTGATGATAAAAGGATAGACGCCTCCAACTTTCCAATCAACATTCTGACAATGCCTGCATACCAAAAGTAAATTGCTATTAGTGTACAAGCCGATCAAATTAGATATGTAGAAATAGCATCTGACTCAGAACTGAAGATTGCATGTCATCCGTGTTATCGTACAATTGACTGGAGTGTGACTATTTACAGTTCAGTGAGCTACACGACTTCAGTATAGATAAACGAATATAGATCGTGAATCTTAATAAACCAATATATATATATATATATATATATATATATATATATATATATATATATATATATGTATATATACAATACAATGCTTATAAACAGGGTTTTAGGATCCACCACGCCAACTTGCGTCTAACGGTACACGAATTTGACAGGTGCCTTAAAATTTCCATGAAAATAAAATAGAAATGTACAAGAATTTTCAGGCCTGACGACCTAACTCCTACACTAGCAGTCCTGGAGGGTGTTGCTCATATGCTAAATAGAGCCGGGAGTAGGTGTAATAGGTCTACATTTAGATAATTACCTAACCATGGATTTGGCAATGAAAAATGTTTTCCAAAGTGTTAATAACAGGTTGTTCAGATTAGCTAAATTGTGCCATTTACTGACGCTTAAAGTAGCAATATTGGTATATAAAATGACTATACTAAGTTTGTTTTATTACTGCAGCTTTGTTTATGCAGGTTGTAGTAATGAAGATAATCTTGTCAAGGCGCAAAGATTTCAGAATCGAGGTCTTAGAACGTGTTATAGGTATAACAGGGAATATCTGTCTGTGGAAGATCTCCGTACAAAGAGCGATGTTCCATATTTGGATAGAAGACATGATGAAATGTTATTAGTATTGATGTATAAGTACTCTAGATGTAATGATATGTTGGATCATCATAGAGGTGACAGAGTCACTAGGTCAGATAAAAAAATTAAATTCTTGGTTAAACAACCTAAGCTAAGTACATATAAAAGATCACCCCTATATCGTGGTGCTGAAATGTGGTCGCTATTAGGAGCCTGGTATCAACATACTGAAACAAAACTGAAGTTTAAGCAGAGAATCAGACGTATTGAAAATCTGAGAGTACCTAATGATGGTCCTCGCGATGATAGTGATGATGACGATGTCAACTCCATTGATGAAGTCGGGAGCTTGATATTGATCAGTGACCACGGTTTGGATTCTGATCCTGAAATAGGCTAAGCAACAATAAGCTTTTTGTTGTTGTTGTATCTGAGTATTTTGTACTATTTGGACTTACATTAGCTGTAGTGGTGCTCTGATTGGTAAAAACAGAATACAAACAGCTTTTGTGATCACTGTTAATGACCTCAGGAAGTTCTAAATCGCGTTCAATAACCTGAATAATCTTGATTGCTGGTATTAGCAGAAATATTAACCAATATCAGTGTTATCATTATGATGTCTCATGTGAACGTTAGTGTGTTGTTTTCTTACTTAATCCTTACCTGATCCTGCTAGTTTGAGCATAATATATTTTTGTTTAGAAGTTGTACGATGGTAACCCTCCTTTATAGAAGCTTATGCGCTTGGTGTATGTTGTGAGTCCCGATTTCAATAATCCTGGACATTTCTCTATCTCTGCCTGTGTTACTTTTGTCCTTGTTTGTCTGGGCCTGTTTTGTCTATCATTATTGATCATTATTACATAGATTTTTCATGACTCATTGTTGTGTCTATAATTGTTTGAATTTTTATATAATTGATATGGTGTACAATTTGATATGGTATCTTAATTTACCGTATGAATATGATCTGTACATTTTTTCTTGATTGTATGATTGTGTTTGACTTACTGACAGTTGTTTGACTATAATTCCAGTTCTGCTTCAATTACCACGATTCTGTAAATTGTGAGAGGCTCAATAAACTTTGTTTTCAAACTTGAAAAAAAAAGATACCTGCATTTATAACACATGTGCTCTTGTGTCGGCCATTTGTATGCAGCATTAGCAAAGGTTAGGATTACAAAGAAAGAGGCTGCTGCAGGGGAGGCACTTCTTAGGCAAAACTACCTTTTCCCATAGGAGCAACACCCTCCAGAGATTGTTAAAGCACAGCTGTTGTCTTGCTCCTCCATAAATAGAATATGAAACATACACGGAACACATATATATAGGTGATATAGGTAGACACAGAGGTCTACACATTTCATGGCAGGAAACTGATACAAATTGTCGTCTGCTATGATCTAGTGCCGCCCTCATTGTTTTAATTTACTTTCCCGTTGGCGGAAACGTACCAGACGACATTTGGCACGGGGAGGCAATGACAAAGGATGATCCGAACACCCTTGTATGGATAATCCTTTCTGGGTGTCTGCTCACATTTTAGCAGACGACATTTGTAGCCTTTCAGGCACAGAGAACAGGCTGCTGTGTATCAGATTTTGATTAGACGGCGTCTCTCATGATTGAGTCAGGATTAACATACTAAGGATCGCAGTATATGATGGCTCAGTGTTCATGCCAATTTGTTGTTATGATGTATAGCATGATTCAGATTCAGATGTTCTTTTTGACTACTCTGCATTATACGTCTTCATAGTCATGCAGCTTATTTTTTGGTCTGCAGGTCCAGACTAATTTCTGCATGACTGAAAACTCTGAAGATATGTTTAATTAAGTTAGAAATGATTGAAAACTTTCCACTTTAATCATTTAACTCATTTAATTATCTGAAATTTGGGTAAACCTTTACAAAATAGTAACGTTTTCTTTGTTTTAACCAGTTATTGTCTGATTTGCAAGCCGTAAAAACTGACATGTAGCCTGAGGTTTTGAGATCATAGCTACATGCTGACCCTAAGTATATACACTGCACGTTAATGCGGTAAACGGCCTACAAGACTGGGTGGTTAACCCTTAAACGCCTGCTGACACATAAACACCTCATTGTCGTCATGACCGCCATAATGCACTCCTGGATTAGTGACGTGTAAAGAGCAACTCGCCAGGACTGCATTTATGCATCATGTCGTCATCACCATCACTTCATTAGTGCATCATGCTGGCCATAGGGCATGATGCACTCCTGCATCAGCGGTCTTTAAAGGGTGAAAGAGAGGCCGGTCTATAACTCAGCATGCTGGCAGTGTGGGGGCGGGTGGATGTGTGTGTGTGTGTATGTGTGTGTGTGTGTGTGTGTGTGTGTGTGTATGTGTGTGTGTGTGTGTGTGTGTGTGTGTGTGTGTGTGTGTGCGTTGGGGGAGGAGGTATCAGTGTATCTAAAACCCACACATCTGTCCCCTTCCCATGCTATCTCAGGTGATGGAGAGTTGAGACCTGCCCTAGCCTCCCACCCCCATCTTCACAGTGTTCAGGTGGTGTGCAGACCTGTCTCACCTAGATGTGCCATGGTAGTTCCCATGCTTACCCAGTTTAAACATGACTTAGGATCAGTTCAACATAAACTTGTATTACCATAAAACCCCGCATATAAGGTCCACTCAGCCTATAAGGCGCGCAAACTTTAAATATATAAACTTGCATGTAGGTACAGGGATATTATAACTATGAAACAAAACTACGAGATATATTGTGTGCTTAATATTTCAAAATGAAGCACAGGTCGCGCGTTTTATACCCTATTCGTATCAACATAAACATCATGGTGGATGGATCTGTATACGAACATGTAATGTGAATTTATTTTCGTCAATGAAAGACAAATCTGCTTTATCTGCTTTTAAAAAACAAACTTCTGTTCTCATCAATGGATTTTCGATATTAAAAACTTACCGGTATCTATAAGACGTCCCTTAATTGCCTAAAACCACTTTTGAAATCATGGGAGACCTTGGACAGATTCTACCCTATGCTTCTTGTCCGTTAAGGCGCACCAGGGGCTTATGCTCACGTATAGGATGCACATTGTACGTGGGGTATTAAGGTATATATATATATATATATATATATATATATATATATATATATATATATATATATATATATATCCTATAAGATGTGGCTAAATACGAGATGTTGGAGCTGGAGGCAAAGTTAGGAGTGCGTCATAGACGTGAGGATCTTTAAGTATAGAACAGTACTAAAATGTTGAAAATTTTATCTCAAATTTCAAGTTATACATAGGGTGCGCCTAATATGCAAGGCATAACGGTTTATTGATGCATTTTTCAGGTGGTTACCGAATTGTTATCAACACCTGGTTAACAGTTTACTGTATATAATCAGATAGGACCTGATTGATACTGCCTGTCTATCCGGCTGTTGTCTGTCTGTCTGCTTGGAGTGGTCATAATGATTTGAAAATAACTGCATGGATTCTTTTCTTATTATTTCCATTACCTGATGAAGCCTATTGTAGAGGCGATCCTTTGATTCTTGAAAGTAAAAATTGCCACCAACGAAACTGATTTCAGTTGTTGTAGTTGTGTTGATCATCTTGAAATATAGATTGAGAATAACATTTTCTATTTCGGGGGAGAAGGGGGAATCAATGTAGGTTTTGTAGTGTGCAGTGTAGTGGGCATATTACAGTCAAATTAAACCGGCTTTTAATCCACACGATTTCCGACTTCGATGGTAAGGGGGCAGACTCTTTCCGCAAGGTTAAGAAATGGCTGATGTGTAAAAAGAAAAGAAAAACCCTTTTGCCATCGTGGCTCGATTCCCTTCTGTCTCTCCCTGTCCCTCGATTTTCCGTTTGGTGTAGCTCGTTCATTACCGCGCTTTCCAGTTATAACTATATTTTTTACCTTTCTGTGCAAATCTCCCCACCCATCTATAACCCCACCATATATATACCCCTTTGTAATTATCCTAGAGTGCCGACCCATTGGAGCAAAACATTGGAGCATCATGCCATCCCTCAAGAAGTGTATCGACCCTGTAGGGTCGTCATGATGCATGAATGCAGCCCTGGTGAGTTACTAACCAGGGCTGCATTCATGCATCATGACGACCAAAGGGCATGATGCAAAACTTCATCAGCAGCCCTCAAAGGGTTAAATCACTGTGCCGCCGTTACTCTAGAGGTGTGGAGCTGCTCAAGTCGTCACACGTACGTGGTTAAATTTAGCTACACGAGAAAACGAGCTCAGCTAGATATAGCACCGCCAACCAAGTGTCATCATGGACCGCCTTCCATGGTAGGCTGAAAGGAAAGAAAGAGAAATGGGGAAAATGAAGAAAATGAAAGATAGAGACTAAAACAGTGCTTAATATCATTAGATATATACTCCATCGGACGGACCAAATAATTACATAGACCATGGGCCCAGAGGTATTTGAATGCCAATTGTGCACATTAAATCTAGCAATGTGCTTTTGGTTGCTGCCTATCCAAGGACACCAAGTCACATCGGTAGACATCTGTGTTGCCCAGTATTGTTTTAGAAAGTTACCAGATTTGTTTGAATATCGGAAATATGATAGGAAAAGTATTGGCATAAATTAGAATTCCCAAAACGTAGCAGCATCATACAGAGGGGTCTCTAGGTCAGTTTGGATATGTCCTCATAGGAGTGATAATTATTAGTATACTATACAAGGAGAGGTAGAATCTTTCCAAAGTCTCCCAAAGTGATTTGGGTTCCCTGGGTAAAAAAAACTATTAAATCTACAGGGTCCTCATAAAACTGAACGGTGGACCACCGCAATTGTATTGCAGTGAACCAATATTGTTTTTACATGAAGCCCCAGGGTGGCAGTATGGTGGTGCAAGGAATCTGAAAGTAATGATGGATTTCTGACAACTTTAGGTTAAGGAACGCCCTGTTATTTCGACAACACTTTTTTTACTATGTATGTGGCAATTCCCAAAAGCATTGTTAAGTCCACTGCACAGGATTGAAACTCAAACGCCTAAGGGAGTGGTTATTATTTATCAACAGGGGGGGTGGTGGGTTTGAGGGGGGGGCGTAAAATTTTCAGACCCCTCCCGAGGGGGGGGCTTAAAAAGATTTTGGCCCCTCTTGAGGGGGGGGGCTAAAAAAATTCACCCTCTTTTTAGCAAAAAAGCCTGCGCGCTACTGTAGATCAAAGAGGGGCGCGAAAACTCGCCGCGCCTCCAGTGCTGGGGGGGGGGCGCAAAAAATTTTGACTGCGAAAACCCACCACCCCCCCTGTTGATAAATAATGACCACTCCCTAATAAGCTCAAGGACTAATATAGAGAACTGCCTGACGACAGTTAACATTTTTATATACTACTGACAGGTAGCTAAGGGGTGCAAGGGGCTCCTCAGATATGGGACAGATATGGGGTACTCAAAACCTTACACTGGGGGCCAAGAAGGGGGGGGGGGCTGTCTATATCTCTGCCCCCCCCCCTCTCTTGTGTCCCCATTATTTAGTTATTGTCTGCTATATGAACAGGTGAACTTTAAGCCCCAAATAGCTCAGCGGTCAAGATAAGGGCTATCTACCCTGTGAAAAAAGTGGAGTAGCTCAGTCCCGCGATGCTGATCTATGACAAGTGCTTGAAGAGAGGGAGAGGGGGTGGCTGCTTCGATCTGCTGTCACTATGGGGATAGGGGGGCGGGGTTGAAGAAGGAGGGGGAGGCAGGTGGATTGGCGGGAGGGGGGAGTGGCTAGCCGCCCACGCGTCCCCTGTGCGCTATTTCAGTGGCATGGACGTAGGACAGCGATCTGTAACAATCACTTAATATGCTAGTACCGGGTTTAGACAAGGCCCTCGTTTATCAACAATTATTAGCGATTATTAATGCCACCTGGGGCCCTCAGGGTTTTATGGGAAGTGAATTTTGTTTCAGAGTTCAAGCAGACCACGCCAGTTTGCCGTCTGTATGTGTGGAAAGTACAACTAACGTTATTGATAAACATCACAGTTGTACACATCTGTAGATATTGAGCTTCCTTTCTGTACGCAGAGCGGTCCATGGAGACCAGACCTGCCCCGGTACAGGAACCGGAAACAAGGTCAATGGGAAGACCCTACTAGTCTGCTCTGTAAAGGTCGTATCTCATAGGGCTTTCATAAGGCCCTGCTGCTTAGCTCTGTATGGGTCCCATAGGGCTTTAATAAGGCCCTGCTTGTTAGCTCTGTAAGGGCCCCATAGGGCTTTCATAAGGCCCTGCTGCTTAGCTCTGTATGGGTCCCATAGGGATTTAATAAGGCGCTAGTGGTTAGCTCTGTAAGGGCCACATAGGGCTTTAATAAGACCCTGCTTGTTAGCTCTGTAAGGGCCCCATAGGGCTTTAATAACAGCCTGATTGTTAGCTATGTAAGGGCTCTATATGACTTTGATAAGACACTGTTTATTAGCCCTGTAAGGGCCGCAAATGGCTTTAATAAGACCCTGCTTGAAGGCTCTGTATGGGTCCCATATCGACTTGATAAGATAAAGCTTGTTGACATTGCTTGTAAGCTCTGAATGCTGAGTGAGTGAAGGAGTAAATTAGAGCCAGTTAGCTAGTGGGTGAGTAAGTGAATGGGTGAGTGTATGTGTAAATGATTGGATGGATGGGTGAGTGTGGGAATTAGACTCAACCCAGGTTAGATGGGTAAGTGAGTCAGCATGTCATTGAGTCAACGGGAGAAGTTAGGAGTATTCAAGGCAGGGGGTTGTCTAGTGAATAGCACCAGACCGTCCCTGTGCCTCCTCATACTGTCATTAGCCCTAGGTCCTTACAGCTCAGCATTCTGGAAACCTCCTGTCTATTGTCACCCCACCCACTCAGGCCCTCACAACCCCTCAACCCTTGAAGGGCCGCTGATGCATTAATGCAACATGCCCATTGGTCGTCATGATGCATGAAGTTACTCGCTAGGGCTACATTTATGTCTCATGCCGACCATATGGCATTGATACAGTCCCGGAGGATTGGCATGATGCACCAATGAAGTGCTGGTACGCAGCCTTCATTGGTGCATCATGATGACCAATGGGCATGATGCATCGATGCATCAGCGACCCTTGAAGGGCTACTTCCCTCATTCTGTTAGGGCAACGTGACTAGTAGAGAGGGCAAAAACTCTGTTCTACTAACCATGATGGTTGCCTAATGTTCAATGGATGGTTCCTACTCAGCTTGTTCCAGAGAATCTGCTTGGGGCCATTCTGGATTTTGCATATTAAGGCCCCTAATTTGCATATTTAATTTGATAGACGAAATTACCTGATTAAGCCTGAGAATGATGCAACTCATGACTACAGTTATTCTAAAATGGCTAGTTTTCAAAGAAATAAGTTCTAGCAATAAGATTTTACCCTTTTGGAAATATTCAGTTTAGCCTAATTAGCATAATTTATGCAAAACGATAATAATTTGAGTATTTTCACTTTTATTCTTGTAATTTCTGAAAAAAATATGAAGATTTAGGATTAAATCAATGAAACTTGGTAGACCCATGCTTAATAACAAAGAGAATCGTGTGAAACCTGGGCCCTTTCAGTACAGTACCTTAATCCAATATGGCTGCCATGTTTCTGTATGGCTACCATCAAAGTCTTCAAAAGGCTGTATCTTTGCTTCTAGTTTGCTTACAAACACAAATGTAAATGCTAGGAGTACTATTTTGGGGTCATAATATTTAATGTGATTATTTTTTAGATGTTCTGTGACAGCCATCTTGGATTTAGAATGATTTTTCTTTCAAAAGCCTTAAAAAATCCAGATTCCCCCCTTGAAATCTAACAGCATTATTCCTGATAGCAGCCTGACAGTTTGGTGTATTATTTGGGCCAATTGGGGAAAACGCGCTTCCAGGGGGGATTTTTAGAACACATTATACCTTTAGATCTTCTCCTCAGGGATGCCATGTTATAAATAGCAGGCAGGGACACAACACTTATCTGCTTATTCTTGTCTATCTTGATATCAAATCTTAAATATCAAAAACTTAATGATCCCTCATTGATGTCAAAAGACTGTCACTTTTCCTTCATTACATCTGGATGTTAGGGGGTGTTTCTAGACCGTGACTCAAACTGTTTGCTTATACACTGTATTATGACGTACCATTTTATTATTCCAATAATCTTAACATATGATTGTATAAATGCATGAAAATATGAGGCATTAATACACTGAATGTCCACATGAGCATCCACGGTCCACTGAACACCAGCTATATCAAATATACATAAGTTATAAGACCAAAGGACCGACCTCATGGTTCACTGACCACATAACAAAGGTATATATGATTATTTAATGGTCAAAGCTACCGACCTAATGGTTCACTGAACACAAACAATAGTGTATATAATGTTTTAAAGTCAATGCAACCGACTGTGATGGGTGGCTGAGCACCGCTGACGGCGTCACGGGTGTCTGAGCACCAAAGACTGAACAATAGGTTACATAAGTAACGACATAAACTTCCGGTCGGTCTAGCGTCAGTCACTCTAGCGCCGCTCCAGAGCAACCCAGGTCAAATATGAAAGCAGTTATGTAACTGCCATAATAAGACGGTCAAAATGAGCCCAAGATCAAGGCCCAACTCTCATTATTAAGGAAGTTATGCAACCAAGACTGTTTCAACCTCCGAATGCGCCAAAGACAAACCGGCGCAAGTTATGCGCCTGGAAAGTGGGGAGTGGAAATTTGACATATTCAACTCCGTGCATGCACAATATGGAGGCTATAGACGCAGAAACAGCAGAGTTATGAGGGTCTGAACATGCCAAATTACCTGCATATTAAAATTTGTATTGCTGATACATAAAATGTTCTGCCTAAGCTGAATAAAACAAGTGATAACTGGAATAGCACCAATAAGAGCTTGATATTCTTACTCTCTATATACCACTAGTCATATGATATTTCTCATATGACAACTTGATCATGCACAATTACTAGTATGACAGTATGCTCTTTCACTTTCTCTCTCTTGTTTCATGTAAACACAATGTATGAATATGAAGATAGCAAGTAATGTAAGTACTTTTTTTCATCTCGATATGAGATACAACACACCACTTGTCCACTTATTTTTGGATGTCTTAATTATACACCGTATTCTGTTTCACTTTCTCTCTCTAGTTATATGTGAACATGATAAATAGAATAGTCAAGTATTACTCAAAGTAATCAAATTATTGCCATCCTAGGTTTGACCGAAATGGCTAGGCACAAGAAACTGCAGACTTCAGACATGCTCTTCGTTGCTGGCCACTCTCTCCCTGCCTCCACCTTGGATGGATAAGTGACCCCACCCCCCTCTCTAACTGTGTGCCCAAGGAACATCACTCTTCACAATTAGAAGGTTTCACCTTTAGCCCTGCTGCAATTAGTTGATATAGGACCTAAGCCCATCGATTTAGCCATGCTTGTTGCTAAGCAAATAATGACCATGGCATTAGGGGAATAACAGAGATGAATTTCCCAGACTTGAGTTCGTGGGAGTAGTAGGAGGGCAGCAGAAGCTGCCTCAGAGGTGATTTAATGCAGGGTCATTACCAATGGCTAAAGCTTGCTTTCCCATGTTTATGCATATCTTAGGATTCAGGAAAGTGCTGATGTACTAATGAAATCATGTCCATTTAATATGAAACTTGCACTTTTTGAAACCCAATTATGGTGCAGTCTGATTGCCATAATCGTTTTTTTTCCCAAGGCCTGCATGTCGCTTTCAGTATTACATCTGGAGATTCACCCTGTAGAGTGGGAGCTTTGCAATGGGTGTGTGAAGGAGTCGGCTAACATCATTGGGACTTTCCATGATAGCAATTGATGAACCAGAATTATAAAAGGCAAGTAAAATATCAAGTTGCCTTCTTAATTGTTGGGGTATGTTGGTGGCCTGTATTCATGCGCGCATACATGGGCCAACACAATATCTTTCACATTGGGTTTTACCTAATTAGCATAATTTGTGCAAAAACATTTTATATTTGTCCTTCTTTCTTGTACATATGCATATTTTTCGTAGAGGGTCCATTATAATCTTGATTATCATGATAAGATGCATTGAATATATCACACACCTTTCGCATATTGGAGAAAAAATGGAAGCAACTTATAGATCCAACAGAACAATGACCATAGCTACATATGCGGTGGGTGAGTACATACTTTCACCTGGAGAGTGAGTCTAGTACTAGTTCTAGTTCTCAGGGATAATCTCCAGACACAATACAGAAAGCAACATGCAGGCCTTCAGGAATAAACCCATTATGGCAACCAAAGTACACATTATTGCACCAAACTGTCAGACTGCACTGTATTTCTAACGGCTACTATCAGGAAGAATGCAATCATCATTAATTATCCATATCCTTTTAGATTTCATAGGGGAAATCTAGATTTTTAAGGGTTTTGAGAGAAAAATCATTATAAATCTAAGATGGCAGTCACAGAGCATAAAAAAATGGTTATACCAAATTCTATGACCCCAAAATAGTACTCTAGCATTTTCATTTGTGTTTGTAAGTGAACTAGAAGCAAAGATACAGTTTTTTGAAGATATTGATGGTAACCATACAGAAACATGGCAGCCATATTGGATTGAGGTGCTGTACTGAAAGGGCCCAAGTTTCACATGATTCTCCTTGTTTTAAACATGGGTCTACCAAGTTTCATTGATTTATTACCATATCTTCATATTTTTTTCAGAATTTAAAGAATAAAATGGAAAATACTAATGGTAAAATCTTTGCTAGAACTTATTTCTTTGAAAACTTGCCATTTTAAAATAACTGTAGTCATTCTCAGGCTTAATCAATAAATTTCGCCTATCTAATTAAATATGCATATTAGGGGCCTTAATATGCAAAATCCAGAATGGCCCCAAGCAGATTTGAATTCTTTTCTGATTATCTCTTTCTTTATCTGTCTCTGTTTGTTTGTAACTGCCTGTATCTCTCTTTCCCTCTATATCCCTGTCTGCCTCTTTTCTATAACTCTTTCTTATCTGTCTGTCTCTGGTTCTGTCTGTCTCTCCTCTATCTCACTCTGTCTCCATGTCTCTCTTATCTCTCTCACTACCTCATCTCTCTGTCTCAGTCTGTCGTGCTTCTTCTCCTTCCTCTTCCTCTCTTTCTGTATGTCTCTGGCTCTGTCTGTCGCACTCTCCTTCCCCTTTATCTTCATTTCCCTCACTCCTCCTTCTCTCTCTCTCCCTCCCTCTCTCTCTCTCTCTCTCTCTCTCTCTCTCTCTCTATCTCACTCTCCGCTCTCTGTCCCTCCCTCTCTCTCTGCCTGCCGCTAGAGTACCATGGCTCTATATTCCTCATTGTCTATCTACTCCTCCCTCCTTAAGTCATGCAATTAACACCTTTACGCCGAATTGACCACAATCAACGTACACTTAAACTCTTAAGTATCTCGTCCTTTACATTCTATGAATTAGCCGTTGGTCTAGTTTTAGACCAAAGTTTGGTCTATTTTGTCACTGTTTGCATGTAGATCCTAACCCATATTTATAGACATCCTTTAGGTGGCTGAAGGTCATCCATGTCTGACTGCATCATGCTTATTGATCGTTATGATGCATAAATGCAGCCATGCATTCATGCATCATGTCTAGCCCTGTGTAGCTCTGGCGGGTTACTCACCAGGACTGCCTTCATGCATCATGATGACAATGGGGCATTATACATTAGCATTAATTCATCAGCGGCCCCTGTTTATAAGCAAGACATCTACATAACAATAATGTGATTCTATTTGAGGCCTCCTGTCCATTTTCTGTGTCTGTGGACCGGAGATTTGAATCATAGCCCTAATGCAGGTATGAATCTGTAGGCTTTACAACACCCAGACTCCTAACTTAGGGTCGGTGATCACCATGACGACCAATCGGCATGATGCACTCCTTACTTAGAAAATATTCTTACTCACATGAGTCTAGACCCAGACTCAGGCAATGTCGCCAAAATGAGTATTGTTTGAGACTCAGCCTGATCCTTGAATGATACTCAGGCAGATCCTGAGGCTGATCCTGGGATGATACTATTGCTTTGCCTGAGTATCATCCAAGGACCAGGCTGAGTCTCAAACAGTACTCATTTTGGCGACATTGCCTGAGTCTGGGTCTAGACTCATGTGAGTAAGAATATTTTCTCTGTGCTTTTATGCTGCTGATGCATCAATGCATCACGCCAATTGGTTTCCATGATGGGTGAGTGCAGCCCTGGATAACCTAGATGCATCATGCCGACCCTGTGGTTGATACCCTCTGGAAGGGTCGGCATACGATGTACCAACCCAATGAAGTGTTGCCAAGCAATCTCGCCAGTACTTCTTGCCAATGATGTGCATCATTTGCTGTCACTCTGCCTGTGGATAGTGCCCTATGGTTCTATATACCGTAAAACCTCCCTCAGAGGGCCACCAAATTTGGGATCTAAGCCCAAATTCGGCTTATAGTATTTACATAAGTTGGGGGTTCGGCTTATGAGGGAGGTTTTAAATCAATTGAATTAATGTTTAACTACATTTAAATTGTACAACGTTCGGCTTCTAAATTCTGCTGAATTTAGGGGGTCAGCTTCTGAGGTTGGTCGGCTTCTGAGGGAGGTTTTACGGTACATTTTTTCTCCCTCCTTCTATTAACCTTGATCCATTTTAGACCCTCAATTGGTATAATTTATCATCCTTCGCTACTAGATAATGAATTGTATGTGCTATATAGTATACCATCCGTGACGTCCTTTAAACTTTTCAAGGCCAACATTGCATCATACAGATTGGTAGCCATGATGCATAAATGCAGCCATGCAGCCATGCATCATGGCGACCACATGGGGACTGAGGCATCACGAGTAGGAACGATGGAACGATGTACCAATGAAATGATGGTGATCAAACTAGCCTTGACTTCATTGTGCATTATCCGACATTCTAAGAAGTGGATCAGTCCCCTTGGATCGGCTTGATGCATGGATGTAGGTCTGGTGAGTTACTCGCCAGCATATGATTGGTGCATCATGTCTAACGTGTATGATGCACTCCTGTATCAGCGTCCTTACAGACTAAGTCAGGCTCCCTCTAGACTTCCCAACACCGCTGCCCTCCCCACGTCTGCCTGCTGTCCATTCATGCCTTTCACTGGGCGGTCTTTCCCAGACCACGTGGTCCACCCAGCGTCCCCCATCAGCCAATCAGATTAGAGCTAGAGGAGCCTCACACAGGAGCAGTGATCCAACTGTACTGGAGGAAGTCCTTGGTCTTCCTGATTTCTCCTGGTAACGGCGTCCGATCAGCGTTCCCTTACCAGCGTCTGTCACCCCCCTAGTGGTCAAACTTTGAGAATCTGGTTGTAGGGCTCAGGGAAGTCAAAGCCAAACTATACCTGGCCATTATTACCCCGAGGAGCACTTCTCCTCCCCTCCCCTCCCTCCATTCTCCCCCATCCGCTCCCTCTATCAGTAATGCCCCATCCCCCACACCTGTCCAGTCGTCACGTCAGAGATAAGGACAATGCTGATTGGCCAGTGAGAGCTGGATAATCATGAATTCTGAATAATTGAGATAATAGTGTGTTGTGTATGTGATCTATGTGTGTGGTGGGAGGGGGGGGGCAGGTTGTGGGCGGGGCCTGACTTTTCAGTGCTCGACAGGAGGTAGTGGATAATGACGGTAGAGCCCGGCTACAATACATGCATACTGCTGAGGCCGATACCATGTGTACTAGTTAGCTACAGGCCGGTATTCCGCAGCCTTGGGCAGTTTTATGACAGCTGATCAAATGTGAGTTGAGGCTTTATTCAAATGTTCCAGAGCCTTGGTCACGGTGCACACCTCACCTTTCCCAACGTTGGTACTCTGACTGTGTGAGTCTGTGTGACTCTGTGTGATTCTCTACGGCTCCCTCTGACTCTGGACTATGACTTGTCCTGACTCTGGCTATGCTATAGTGACTCTGCATGACTGGTCCTGACTCTGGCTATGCTATAGTGACTCTGTCTGACTTGTCCTAATTCTGGCTATGCTATAGTGACTCTGCATGACTTGTCCTGACTCTGGCTATGCTATAGTGACTCTGTGACTGTGTGACTTGTCTTGTCTCTGTCTATGCATGACTCTGCCTGTGCCATAGTGACTCTGCGACTCTATATATGTCTTTGTGTTACTCTGTACTCTGTGCCATAGTGACAGAACTCTGTATGATTCTGTGTTTTTGTGTACTTCTGCGTAACTCTATGTAATCATCTGTGGCTCAGTGTGACTCTTTGTAATTCTCTAGCTTTGTGTTACTGTATGACTCTGACTGGGTGATAGGGGTCTTGAAATTAACCTTAAACACTAAAAGTTGTATCTCAAAAAAGTGTGTATCTCAAATAAAAGCCGGGTGTATAGGGGTCTTAGCTGTAAGCACTAAAAGCAATATTGAGGGACGCACCTTTCTTGTATGAGCACTGGGGGTACAGTGGGAATAAAATCTATGAGTGTCCGGGTACGTATACGAGCCACTACGGTCTATGTGACTCTGCATCTCAGTGACTCTGTGCATCTCTTTGAACCTGTGATTCTGTTCCTCTGTCCATTGGTCCTAAAACGCTGGTCTCCTTGCTCTGTTGCAGACAGATTGAGAGCTTTCTAATATTTGGATGGACTCACTGGCCAAATGTACATATAGAAGACAGAACCATCAGCAGCAGTAACAGTAACAGCAGCAGCAGTAGTATTAACACTGAGCCTTAACCACCACAACAATTAACTCCTCCCACCACCACCTGGAGAACCACCTGGAGCTGCAGCTTGAGGCCTATCAGCCATAGCCCATAGCAGCAAGCATAGGCTTGTAACACTGTAAAAAATGTCGTAAAAAGGGTGAATTTACTGGTCCTCAAGTCGCCAGAGATAAATTGTTATTTTCACAGAGATTCCTTGTATGTACCACCGTACTGCCACCTGGGGCTTCTTGTGAAAACTACACTGATTCACTGCAATATGGTTTTTACGGTGGTTCGCTGTTCAGTTTTTAATATGAGGATTCCGGGTAGATTCACCGGTTATTTTTCGAAGTGTACATAATCCACCATTCCTCACTCCCTCATCCACCAACCAACCAACCAACCAACCAACCCATCCAGCCAACCATCCACTCACTACCTGCCGCAGCTGCAGTAACAGCAGCAGCCGCAGTGTTCCTGGTGATCAGCACTACCACCCACCTACCTACTCCCTCTCAGCCACCCACCCACCCACCCACCCACCTCCAGGGGAAGGGACACAGCGACACAGGACACACCAGTAGCCATCCAACCAGCCTGGGGACCACACACGGCATCCACAGGAGCAGGAGGCCTTTCAGCTGCATCAGCAGTAACAGTGGCAGTTATCGCCATCCAACCACAGGCAGTACACAGTAGTGAGGAGCTGGAGCTGGAGGGACTGCCCCAGTAATACAACTAGTGGTATTAGTATATCCCCCACCTCATCATTGAGAGCCATACATCCTTCTATCCCTCTACAGCAGTCTATCATTGAGCATTGGATGAGCCTCACTCTCTCACTGGACGACTGGAGTCCAGAGTAGCCAGCAAGCAACAGGAGGGGACTTTGTAAAATATCCATCCTACTTTAGCTGCTTGATTGATATTAATATTACAGCCACCACTATTGTTACAAATAGTAACTAGTGTCTCCAGTTATATCTATAACCAGAACACTATAATTGTATAATTATAGGAGTGTTTAAGTTGTTTCCCTGAAAAGGAGGGAGGGAGGTCACCGCCCCACCCAAATATACATACATTGAGACCCCCAGGACTAAATACTTCAACCACAGCCACACATTGATACATACAACCTTAAGCACTGGAGGACAGAGGACACGGAGGATCAGGAGAAAGCATTTATAATAATAATTATAGCAGCGTCTTCACATTGGGAGCCTTGGCCCTAGTGTGTTGTTATAAGTGGCCCTAGGGTCGTGTTCAGTTCTTCACCATTGGACTTTAAGACTTCACACCTTGTGCGGCGGGACCTCCACCCGGCTCGGCTGTTACTGGCTACACGCAACAGGTAGGGGAGTCTCTATGTATTATAGTAGTACAGGAGGGACTAGTGATACACTCACTCACTCCAGGGTGGGGGGGGATACGTAGATTTTTCCCTCCAGGATGTTCATGCCAATCCTGCGGGGTTGATATAATCATCCCCCGCAGCATGCTCCTGGAGGGTCGGCATGATGCACTAACGAACTGCTGGCGAGCAGACTCACCAGAAATCCATTGGTGTGTAATGATGACCAATGGACAGGACTTATAAGTTATAGCTGGGCATATACTCACTCCAGGGTTGAGATGTAGTATTTGGTAGTATGTTCAAGCGCCATGTTCAAGCTGACCCTGCAAGATTGTTACACCCATTCCAGGAGTGTCGTCATGATGCTCCAATGAAGTGCTGGCGAGTAGTCTCTATGCACTACATGTCATGTACAGTTGTACCAGAGGGAATGAACAAGCAGTGATGGTTATGTTTCCCTTAACTTAAGGATGCTCTTATACTCCCTCACTCCAGGATGGGGGGAAAATATGTATACCCGGTAGATCTTTCTCTCCAGGATGTTCCCGCCAACCCTGCGGGGTTAATACACCCATTCCCCCACAGCGTGTTCCTGGAGGGTCGTCATGATGCACCAATGAACTGCTGGCGAGCAGACTCGCCAGAAATTTATTGGTGTGTAATGACGACCAATGAGCAGGGTTTATAGCTGGGCTTATACTCACTCCGGGGTTGAGGTGTAGTATTCAGTAGATTTCTCCCTCTATGACGTTCAGGCATCATTTTCAAGTGATGCCTCAATGAAGTGCTGGCGTGTAGTCTCACCAACACTTCATTGGTGCATCATGCTGACTAATGGGCATGATGCATGAATGCATAAGCGGGCCTCGAAGGGAGGGCTTAAATTCTTACTCCAGACTCCAGAGTGGGTGGGGATACATTTATAGATGTTTCCCACCAAGGTTGATTGATTTCATTATTTCATTTATTTATCCTGGAGTGATACACGTCCTCATGAAGAGTTTTGTTATCTATACTCCAGTAGTTTCTATGATATTTAATGAATGTGGCGGTAAATTATTTGACATGAAATACCATAGGACGAAACCCGTAAAACACAAGCTTAAACTGTGTATTCTGGATATGGGGGTCCTGGGTCCCTGGGTCAGAGAGTACACTGAGAAAAGCCAGAGTATCGCACCAGGATCAGCCTCAGGATCTGCCTGAGTATCATCCAAGGATCAGGCTGAGTCTCAAACCATACTCATTTTGGCGACATTGCCTGAGTCTCAATCTAGACTCATGTGAGTAAGAATATTTTCTCAGTGTACCGCGGCATACTAGTACTGCATGTACCATGTGCTAAAATTACAACACTGTTTTTATACCTGACCCTCACTCGACCGTTTTTATTACATTGTATTAGGCCGTTTGCAATTTTTTTATTGCAGTAGGGGAGTGCACTGTGGTCATGCTTGAGGGTTCGATATACTGTTTTATAGGCTTATAGGGGAGAGCCAGGGGGAAACCATTGGGACAGCCAAGGGGACCTGTTACCTCAATGTTTAAACATGAAAGGGCTGCCAATGCAGGAGTGCATCATACCCATTAGTCTCGAGCAGTCTCGCCAGCACTTCATTGGTGCATCATGCCGACCCTCCAGGACTGTATCAATGCCATGGGGTTGGTATGATGCATGAATGCAGCCCTGGCGACTTACTCACCAGGGCTGCATTCGTGCATCATGGTGACCAATGAGCATGATGCATCAATGCATCAACTCCCCTCAGTATTTAATACGTGTTCCTCCATACTAGTATACTACCGCTTTAATTGGCGGCCCCAGAGTAGATAATGGACAAAATGGTAGCGGCGTGGTAAAAGCACGGCTGGTCATGATTAGATTTAGGGACTTGTCGTTAGAGCCGCGGATCACTGGCCATAGGCAGTGAGAGATAAGATAGGGGGGAAACAGAGAGAGAGAGAAAGAGAGAGAGATAGGAGAGAGAGAGAGAGAGAGGGGGGGAGAGAGAGAAAGAGAGAGAGACAGGAGAGAGAGAGAGGGGAGAGAGAGACAGGAGAGAGAGACAGGAGAGAGACAGGAGAGAGAGACAGACAGGAGAGAGAGAGGGGAGAGAGAGACAGGAGAGAGAGACAGGAGAGAGACAGGAGAGAGACAGGAGAGAGAGAGAGAGGAGAGAGAGAGGGGGGAGAGAGAGAGGAGAGAGAGAGGAGAGAGAGAGAGGGAGAGAGAGAGATTGTGTGTAGGAAGAGAGGGAGAGGCAGGGAGAGGGGGAAGGGAGGCAGTAAGAGAGGGAGGGAGAGAGAGAAAATTGAAATAGAGAAGGAAGGAGAAGGAGAGAGAGAGAGAGAGAGAGAGAGAGAGGGAAAAGGTGAGAGAGTGAGGGCAGCGGCATTCATAGAAGCAGCCTTGACTGTTAGATTCCTCACGTCTGCATTCTCGCATCATAGCAACTTACACGGTCGATACACTCTCAAGGGCAGCCTCCCAAAGAGTGGGCATGATAAATTTATGAATATAACCCTTATTAAAGGGTTAAGGCCGTGGATCATTGGCCAAAGGCAGAAACACAGAGCGGCGGCCGCAGCGCTGTGGTGACTGGGTGGGCGTTGTGAGTGAGTGGGCGGGCGGCGTACTCGTGCACTATGGGTTGTCACACTATCATCATCACCGCTTCACAGTGCGGGGGCGGGCCGGCAGGGGGCACTCACACTTTGTGAGTGAGTGGCGACTGCCGCCCTACCTACCGCCCATGTTATCTGTGAGAGCTGGGGTATTTCAGGGCTCAATGTGTGTAATGCGGTGGGGGATTCAGAGATGCGCAGGGGCGCAGGCCCCCTCCTCTTTTGTCAGTATTAAGAGTTTATTTGCTTTTTTTGGACCCCATAATTCACTCAGAAACAAGGGGGGCAACTGCGGATGTCATAGGAGATCTTGGAAAAGAGCCTTATATACCCCACAGCTGCAGTCGTAATCCAAAGCCCACCTCATCCCCCCCCCCACCGGGGGTGCAACAGGGGCACTGTGTCTTTGTATTCTTGTTCTGTGTGTTCAGGCTCCAGCTCTCTCCCCTACTCCATAATCAATCAAGATAAAAGTGACAACTTCTTTGCCGATCCATTTCCCCCTACTCTACCTATAGTCCCCTCCAGCCGGTGGTTGCTCTCGATCCTTCCCCCTTCTGCTGGTTTCCATAGGGTGGGTGGGTATATAGCCTTGTTTGGTTGCCCTGTGGACCCTCCCCTCCCCCTTACAGGGCCTCTATAACCATAAACCATTAGGGACGCTGAGGGGACGCTGAGCAAACGCTGATGCCACTCAGTCCCATGTCTACTATAATGTAGCTAAGCATCTCTGAATGCCCCCCCCCCTCCCCTACACCCCCAAGCCAACCAACCCTGCAGCAACCTGTTGATCCACAATGAATCATGCCCATTGGTCGTCATGATACACCTATGAAGTGCGGGCGAGTTTGCTCGTCAGCACTTCATAGGTGTATCATACTAACCTTCCGGGAGTGTGTCAATCAACCTTCCGGGAGTGTGTCAATCAACCTTCCGGGAGTGTGTCAATCAACCTTCCGGGAGTGTGTCAATCAACCTTCCGGGAGTGTTTCAATCAACCTTCTCACGAGCGCGTCCCTGGTGAGTTACTCGCCAGGGCTACATTCATGCATCATGACGACTAATGGTCATACTGTATGAAACAGCATAGGGAAGTGAACATTCTCCATGTAGTTAGCGCCAACCTGTTGATCCAAAAAGGCTGGCCACTTTACTAGACAAAAACCAGAAAAGGCCGCCCAAAGCACGCATACAATATGATACATGTACCCTGGGCCCCAATTATATGTATTGTTATCTTCCCTCACAGCCATGCCGCACATTTTCCCAAATGGGTCCAATTGGGGCCAAAACGCGGCTATTGTGATGAGAGATGAGGGTGGGGGGGGGGAGTGGGGGTAGGGGGGAGAGGGGGTAATGGGCCTAACGAGCGAAATATCCTGACGACTCATTACAGTATGTTTTAACCAAGCAAAGGTAACTGACTGTTGAAATAATGTTAATAGATGTAGTAAAAGCTAAATAGTTACTTGAGTTACTTATTAAGGCTATATTCATGCATCATGCGAACCCTGTGCAACCCCTGCCCCCTCCCCACAATAAAAAAAAATTGCTTCCTGCGCCTCTGCTAGTTATTATCCTAGGTTGATACACTCCCGCAGGGTTGACATGATGCACCAATGAAGTGCTGGCGAGCAGTCTCGCCAGCACTTCATTGGTGCATCATGACGGCGAATCATGATACACTCCTACATCAGCGGCCCTTAAAGATCTCATGATTTTCACGATGCTTCATCTATACAACATGCTTACAATGTGGGAATGTATCAATCAGCCCGTAATACGTTCAGCATAGGGGCCGAGTATCTTTACCAGGGTTTCACTCACACATGCATTTTGCCGACCAGCGATCATACTGTACTTAACAGCATAGTGAATTATTCAGCATTATTTTTGGCCAATGGCGGTAATGAGAGAATAATAAGCAGGCAGTTTGAGCACGATTCTGGCCCGTCATAACAATAATGAGGCAGAGGGGAATACATCTAAAAGGGCACCCGGTCTGGGGTAGCACATGATAACGGGGGGGGGGGGTGTATTTCAATAGTACCTACGTTGAAAAAATTGCTATGAGTATGACTGGGTAGATGTAAGCACAAGCGTGGCTCAGTGCAAGGGTACATGGATGATGTTATCTGCTTGGCTGGCCATGAGTATAATATAAGATAGTACATACATTTGCCCAGGTCTATTGATTTAAGTTCAGGAGAAAGAAAAATATAATTGTATAAAGCTGTCAAGTATGGAGGGATACGAGATGAGAGAGGCTAGAGCTTATACAATATAGGAATGGCAGCCAATCTAGGGAGTGCACTGTCTGTGCAGTATAGACGATATAGGAATGGCAGCCAATCTAGGGAGTGCACTGTCTGTGCAGTATAGACGATATAGGAATGGCAGCCAATCTAGGGAGTACACTGTCGGTGCAGTATAGACGTTGTCATTGTCTAGGAGTTTTCAGAGTTGCATACTGTAGCAGATAAGGCACAAATAAACTCTTATCATAGAGACTCTCATCCTAATTTGAGTGGGTTGGACAGTGGTCGTAGCATTTGTTGAAATGACCCCAATGGGGTTGTCTCGCATACTAAAGAGTCTATTTAACCTCTCCGGGTATACAAGGGCATGAGCAGAGGGCATGAGGGAGGTATTCATATCAATCGGGTGCCTATAATAACACTCTACATAATATGGGGTCGATGGTTTTTACGTTTGATAGTTTTGTAGCGTTCTATAGTGTCAAAACTCTGCCTAAAAGCCGCATCAAAGCTTTGGCCTTTGGCTCTTTGGGGTTAGCATGAGTGATTGGGGGGGGGGTGCACTGGTCCCCTGCTTTTTGTCCAGTTTCTGAGTCTAATAAAATTGAATATCGTAGTATCATATTATTATTGTATTAATTCAAAAGATGTGGACTTGATTGTGGACTCAATTGTTGTACGCACAATGCTTTTGGGTAGCGCACCGTTCTTTTCCAAATCCTGGAACCGCCACAAGGCTTATGAAGGCGTGAATTACGCTAGCAAAATTGCCGCCGAAGGGATGGAGGGGGGTAGTATTTGCAGGTAGAAAACGGGCTAGGGATGTAGAGCCTAGTTCTCTTAGCATGCCACACACAGCCTGACGCCAAGAGCCATTTAAGGACTTCTCATGCACTCAGGCATCCTGTCCAATGGTCCGCCTGATGCATGAATGTAGCCCTGGCGAGTAACTCATGCATCATACGGGGGATGATGATCCTCCCGGAGGGTCGGTATGATGCCCCAATGAAGTGCTGGCGAGCAGACTCGCCAGCACTTCATTGGTGCATCATACCGACCAATGGGCATGATGCACTCCTGCATCAGCGGCCCTTAAAGGACTAGAGCCGTGCAGCTTGTAGTGACACTAGGTCGCCCTTACAAAGAGTGGGCCATATAAAGTACTCTCTCTGTTATAGACAGCTAGGGTGGACTTTTTGTATCTGTTTTTCTCTCCTCGACATAAACTGTTACATGATGTTACATATTGTCTACCAGTAAGTAAAGAAAAACAACATGTAAGTAAAGAAAAACAACAAGATGAATGAAATATCAAAATAAAGTATTTCGATGTTTTGTCAGTGCAAATGTATTTATTAACTGGCAGACTTACAATAGGTCCTCTTATGCTATTATGTTAAAATCTCAGGTATAAGCCGCACCCTGGGTTCAGAAAGCTTTCATGAGTAACAACAGGTCCCGTGGCCATAAACTGGCATATACCCCAGGCTTGCAAAGTATTTCATTCTCACATCTCTGAATAACGGATATAAATTTTATCTGCCAAAAACGCCCACATTCCTGAGTACCATTTGGTATACCAAATGTATAAGTAAATAAACAACCAAACTGGGCAACTTGAATATATATATATATATATATATATATATATATATATATATATATATATATATATATATATATATATATATATATGGGTTTATTACTAACACACAGGTACATGTGACATTGACAATAGCCCAAGTCCCAGAAGAGACAATTTCCGTGTACCATATATGGAGTTAACCCGTTAGGTCCTACTACCAAATTAATTAGTCGTCATGCTGCATGATTGCAGCCGTGGGAATTAAGTCATGCATCATGCCGAGCCTACCTCTATTGATACAGCCCCGCAGGTTTGGCATGATGCTCCAATAAAGTGCTGGCGAGCAGACTCGCCAGCACTTTATTGGTGCATCATGACGACCAATGGGCATGATGCAATCCTGTATCAGCCGCCCTTAAATGATTTTAAGCTACCTGTTGAGAATGTCAGTAATTGCCTCCAATTCCGCAGCGTGCAGCTACTCAGATTTGTGTGGGTATATTGGATATATGATACCCACGACCTGCCTACGGCGTCTACACTGCAAAAATGGTGTTTAGATCCTAAACACAATTCTAAACATATTCTTGCAACGTTTTTGTAATCACATTAACTTCCTAAACATGTTTAGCCAAACAATGTGCTTAGCTCAAGTGTTTAGAAATGTAGGTGTTTAGGTTAAAACCTTTGTGTTTAGATATATGAATTTTTGTGTTTAGGTGTTCAAATGATTTGATGGAGAGTTAAGGTTTGCAGACATGTATGCATTAAAAAACAGAGATATAATTTGGGTTTTCTTTTTTCATTTACTGGGTGGGGGACATCAGCAGGTATTTACTTGTCAAAGTCTCCAAAGATGTCAGCCACAGCTATATACATGTACATATATTAGACACTGCATCAGAATGAGAGACTTGAGAAAGTACAACAGCTTGGCAGGAAGGACATTGCCTTATCTATTCCAGAATAACATCAAATAGGTGTCAGTCATGGAGTTTATTGATTATTTTATGGTAATGATGGTGGTATGAGGTGAATCTAGTCAATTTTCTATTGCCCTTTCTATTCGCATGACATTCTATGAAATGAAACCATGATAAACATGGGACTTGGGGACATTTGTCACAACAATTGAATATAACTGTGTGCAGATAGTCCAGTCAAAGGTAGTGCTTCCACCTGGTGTGGATTCAACATCCAAGTATCTAAACATATTGATATTTAAATCTAAACACCTATTATTCAACAGTCTCAACTCTAAACATCTAAACATGTTTAGCATGAATGTTTATGTAGTTAGAATAAAAGTGTTCATTTCCTAAATGTGTAGTCAATGAGACACCTAACTGACCTATATGTTTAGATTTTAAACGTGTTTAGACCTAAACATGTTTAAAATCTAAACACCATTTTTGCAGTGTATATTATTAAATATACCATTTAACGCCAGCATGATGCCTCCAAGGCAGGTTCATGCTCCTTTGTCGTCATGATACACCAATGCAGTGCTTGTGATGAATATTCCCTTGATGCGTCATGCCAACCTTTCAATATTTTATCAAAAAAATGGGTTGGCATGATGCTTGGATACTCTCTAGGGCTACAACCACGCACCAAGTCTACCCTACAGAGATTACACAGTCCCTCGCCACAACGTCCTTTGGGGGCATTATGACAACCGATAGGCATGATGCACCCCTGTATTCGCACCCCTAAAAGGGTTAATGTTTTAAATAAATGGAATACAGAAGTAGACTATATAGAACGCAAGGATTCACATTATCCCCTCGCTATAGACTTAGTTATAATAGAGTCTGCACGACAATGCTATCATATATCCATTCCCACTCCCTATTAATAGATAAAAACCATCCTTGCAGACCAAAGCCAGGGTGTGTGAAGGCCACACTGTACTTCACCAGTGAATAATAGCCTTTATTTCATATATTATGTGCTCCCGGTGTCATTATTGCAGGCTATAACAGCAATCAAGCAGTCTAAAATCAAGCTTTGTGAGAGTTTGTTTGATATACATTTATGATTATTTTGTAGGCACAAACGTTTGTATTTTGGAATTAATTTCTAGATTTTGAATCCCTGTGTATCAGATTAAAGTGTTATAGTACTGCATATATATATATATATATATATATATATATATATATATATATATATATATATATATATATATATATATATATATATATATATATATATATATAAGCATGCAGTAAGGGGAGAGAAAGGTTTGAAGTCAATGCAATAGTGAGTCATGCCTTTGTTCTTCTGCATATTGCACCAATATACCAGTAGACCTGGTGAGCAGACTCCCCAACACTTTAGTGGTGCATCATGACGACCAATGGACATGATGCACTCCTTCAGTAGTGGCCCTTAAGTGGACTACTGGTACTTTCTAGCATTATGTCAAGGTGAATATCGGTCGTCAGGTCGTCAGGATGACGACCTAAAGTCATCATTTTGACTACCTAAAACTGTAGTTTTAGGTATCGGCAACTTGAGGACCTAAAGTCGTCACCGCTGACTAGTTTCGGATCTTCCAGGTTTTCAGTGCTGTGACATGGTCAACACAAACCCTACAAACAACTACCACTGTATTCAACTACCAACAACTATAGGGATTAGCCTGGGAGGAAATGTTATGTGTGCAGGGGGGTATTTCTTAAGATACTACCACTGGATCCTTCCACTTTTAGATATGTAGCATAGAAACTTTGTCACTAAACGAGAATAATATTGACATTAAACGAGAATAATATTGACATGTACTGGGAATATGGACCTTAATGCACCCTGCACCAAGGGCCCTTCTGCAGATCCTGTCACAGATATTAAGGATTGATATGAAAAAGAAAAGGATTCCCTGGATATAGCATCTCTCATTTTGAGTATGCAACCATTCACCGGCCATATAAACCAGTGCATAGCTGCTATACATTGAGAGGCTGGAGGTGAATCGTTGCAGTCAGCAGTCTGCACGTACCACACTGTAAGCCAGCAAATTAACAGAGCTTCTCCGCCAACTCTTGGACTAAGCTTTCACTGATATATCTATATACCAACATTCCTTACATGTATATGCTTTAATGTACTGCCATCTGAGGCTTCATTGTAAAATAGCTAAGGACCAGACGGTTGTTTCTCGCTAATAAATCTTTTTCTAAGCCCTCTTTAGGGTGAGACAAAATGTATAGAACATTCATTGTAAAAACTACACCACTTCACTGTATCACTATTACCGTGGTTCACTGCTCAGTTTCATGAGGATGACTGGTGAATTCAACAGTTATTTCTTAGAGTGTACGTAGTAGTATAGGGCAGTAGTAGGGGATGAGCACTCCCCTCTGCTGAAACAGCACAAGTGCTACTGTGACGTGTGCCTTGCCCACTCCTCCTGACAGCAATGTTAACCCTGCAAGGGCCGCTGCCCATTGGTCGTCATGATGCACCAATGAAGTGTTGGCGACTCTGCTCGCCAACACTTCATTGGAGCACCATCCCCTGTACAGGGTTAATGATTAGTTACAGCATTATTGCATCAGTGGACCTTTAAGGGTTAATGATTAGGTACAGCATTATTGCGTCAGTGGACCTTTAAGGGTTAAAGGGGTTAGAGTAGGGTAGACAGTTCTAGGATGATGGTGCCCTCAAGGGGTAAGGGGGGCAGGAGGAGAGGCAGGAGGTAAGAGGGAGGCGGGGGGAAGGTGTCAGCAGGTGGTCACAGTTGTCATCAGGGGTGTGAACAGATCTGTCTAATACCATTAGTGGCCTCCCCCTCTTTCCACCCGGGCCCTGTCACTGTGTCAGCCAGCAGAAGCCCACGACATCAGGAGAGCCTTACACAATGTGCTACATGTACGATTTGAAAATCCCTGGATATCAAACTCCCCTAGGTTACCGCTCTTCCAGAAATTCACTGTATCCATATGCCACTTGTCTCCACCTACTTTGTGGCTGACTTAGAAAACAGTGTGCCTATGCATGGGTGAAAAGTGACAGTCATGACGCTTGTGACGGAGGGATTCTTAAAATGACAGGTTATAGAAAATGACGGATGCCGAGAATTTCAAAGGTTCCCAGTACATTGGCATATCCATAAAAAGTGAAAAAGTGACACTCCATCCTTCCTAAAAAGTGACGGCATGACATCCTGAAAAGTTAGAGCACCCTTGTACAGGCACACCAGTGGCTGCTTGTACCTGCTTACTATGTTTATAAAGCAGGGTATTTGAGGCTGTCCAGTTGTAAGTTGTTGTGCAGTGCCCTTACTATAGTGTGGGCGTTGATGGCCCCGAGTGGGCGGGATCTGAGACAAGGGTAAGGTGGCCATATAAAGGCATGGTCACCTATAACCCTTGTGAAGAAATCGTCAGGAGGGCATCTTTTAACATACTACACTACCCCTGTACCAAATTGCTATTGCCGTTGCAGTCGTAGGGCTGTGTCTAATCGTAGTGTCTTGAGAAATGCCCTCTAGAGCTGTATACATGAATGCATCATCCAGGTTTAATACAATCCTGAGGGGTTTTGATGAAGCACCAAAGAAGTGCTGGTGAGTAGGCTTATCAGCACTTCATTGGTGCATAATGCCGACCACGGAATATGGATTTGACGGCATCATGCGGTCTTTACAGGGTTCGGCGCCTGGGTGGGTACAGGTGTTTGGGAGGAGGGCGGAGGGAGTTTTAGGGTTAAAGCCCCCGAGGACCAAGGAGGATCTAAAACACTTAGATAGACAGAGAATCTAGGGGATGTACAGAGTGCGACTACAAGTCATTATAGGCCTACCTTCCTTAAAGGCCCGTTGACGCAGGCGTGCATCATGCCCATTGGTTGGCATGATGAAGCAATGAAGTGCTGGCGAGTCTTCTCACTAGCACTTCATTGGTGCATCATGCCGATCCTGATACGCGGTCATGATACTTGACTGTAACCCTGGTGAGTTACTCACCATAGCTTCATGCAATATGACGACCAATGGACATGATGCTCTGGCCGATGCTCTAATGCATTAGCGCCCCTGGATCCTGGCCCATGTTCAATATCATAAAAGCCCGTCTTACTAGCCACACCTATGTATAAGCCATGGTCTGACTGTGGGATAAAGCCATTAACTACAACACTGTTTAAAAATTCCCTAAATTTTGAATGGAAACTCCATAAATTTTACTGTGATTCACCCTAATTTAAAAGAACAGTGATTTCCTCTATATAAACAGTATTTCACCCTCCTAAGGCTCAATGTACAGGGATTCTCCACAATTCCCAATGGGAATTCACCATATTTTTACGGTGATTCACTGCCTGTACGGGTGCCAGTGAATCACCGTTTTTTAGTGATTTTTTTTTTACTGTGAATAAAAACTGTTCTATATGATGAACCCCTACACATCTCTAGGGTCAAATCCATTAGATACAGCAGCGAGAGGCACAGGGAAAACACACGGGTTGGTAGGGGAGGAAGGATCGGGTAGAGTGTACATAGTTTATGTTATATATCCATTATGGTATTGGGAGGATTGTTATACTAAGGTCACCCACTCCCCTGTGTCAACGCACATCTTCACCCTCCCCATCACTTTACCCTTTAGCCATTTAAGGGCCGCTAATTCAGGAGTGCATCATGCCCTTTGGTCGTCATGATGCACCAAAGAAGTGGTGGTAAATATGTTCACCAGCACTCCATTCGAGCATCATGCCAACCCTCTGGGAGTGTATCAACCCTCTAGGGTCGGCATGATGCATTAATGCATTAGTGACCACCAGCACTGCACTGGACAGCATCTATTTATTACATTGGCCAAGGAGCCACTCATAAATAACGTCAGGCAAACTCTGGCCAATTTTTGACCTCCCCCCCGTCATGTTTTTTTTTTTCTTTTTCGTTGTTGCCAATGGAAAAAGGGATATCGAAAATTAATTCTGTCATGCCGGGCCTGACCCCCCCCCTCCCCACCCTTCCAGCATGATACCATTTGTGGATGGCCCCCAAAGGGGCGATGCGCTTACCCTTCTAAGCTATTAGTTGTACCTACTAAAACACCCCTAGTTGATCCCCAACCGTGCCTCTTTCCCTATGGTCAGTGCCTCGGGACGTGTTGATATCTGTAGATCTAGTAGACTTACAATCCTCTCAAGCTCGTGTTCTTTTTTCATATCATTGTTGAGTTTGTTTCCCCGGGCCAGTAGAGAGTGGCCGGTGAGTGCTCGGTCGCTCAGCAACCCCTTCTCTCTCACACTCCGTCCCAGGGCGCGGGTTAAGAGAGAGAGAGAGAGAGAGTTGGGGGGCGGGGTGGTAAAGGGTGGAGGAGGGGATGGCTGGGGACCTGAAACGTTGGTTTTGTCCACGATCCCCGTGATCCAACCTGACATTTTGGGAGCAGGGTGCAGAGTGGCTGGAGCAAAACGAGGAGTACCGTATTACTCCACTTTTACCCCACTTTCCCAGGCTCCTATCCTAACTTGCCCAGTGTGTCGTTTTAGCGCAGTCGCTGATGAGGGGCGCATGTGAATTTCACGTACCGTAATAGCCCGTTTAAGCGTCGGGGTCTCAAATAAGCGCCGGTCTCGTAGAAGCACCAGGGGTACAGGGTCATTGAAATGATTCTTAGGAACTAAAACAGTATTCAATTAAGCGCCTGTCTCGTATTAGCGCCGGGCGTACAGTGGGAACGAAATCAATGTGCGCCCGGGCGCTTATACGGGCCATTACGCTAATTTCAGCTGAATTTGCAATTATTTTTTGTACATATCTGCCACTAAAATGTGAAGACCACACGCATTTCACAACAATGCACAGGATTTCCTGTTGAACCAAGGGAGGCACTTCCTCAGATGTATACAAATTGAACAAGTAACCAATGGATAACTCATGACGAGTGTGTGTTAGTGAAGGATAATGACACGAGGCCGTAGGCCGAGTGTTATTAGCCTTTGGTAACACACACGAGTCATGAGTTATCCATTGTGTACTTATTTTATACCACAAAACCAATAAATAATCAATATTATACCAATAAATTCAAGTTGAAAACAAAAATTATTCCCCCTCCCCAGGACTCGATGCCAGCCATTGTGTGTACACAGGTACATACACCTCGACACCCGGCAGCGGACAGCAACAGCCCCGGTCTCGGCTAGGCTTGGCAGCGGCACACGGCAAAAGATTTCAATGCGTCTCGCTGTTATGTTTGTGTATAATACACCTCCTCGCCCGGCAGTGGACAGCGACAGCACACACAGTGAAAAAAGATGCTACTCGCTGTTATGTTTGTGTATAAAATACACCTCTTCGCCCGGCAGCGGACAGCGACAGCGCACACGGCGAAAAAAGATGCGTCCGGGCCGGGATTTGAACCGTGTACCTCACGTGGCTGAGCGCAAAGCGCTAACCGCTAGACCACCGCGCCTTCTCCGTTCACTGCGTCTCACGATTATGTTTGTGTATAATACACCTCCTCTCCCAGCAGCGGACAGCGACAGCGCACACGGCTTTGTATCATAGCAAGACGTGGTTCGAACCGAGCGTATCTCGTCAGTCCCTGTGGCGCAATGCATAGGGGGTTAGACTAGGAATCTTAGGCTGCAGGTTCGAGCCCTGCCCTGGTCAAGTCTTTCATGGGTTTTAACGTGTAACGAAGGACATGAGAGGTGTGCAGTTATCCTGGATAACCGCACGGGTGCGGGTTATCCTTGGATAACCGCACGCCTTACAAAATTGATGTTACAGCCTATAGTGTGTGCAATATCGACAGATATGTGTATGGGAATAGCCACCAAAAAGCACCGAGTAACCAAGAAATCGTGGTATAAGTAGGGCTATATGTACGGAGCTTTGGTATTGTAATGGAGGGGGGCACACTGTGAGAAACCTGGCTTGATTGCTATTATAGGACGGGTGTCCCACATAGTGACGGTAGGCAATCAGCCTTCCCCTAACACATACACTACTTTAAATATGGAGACGCTTGTCCTTTTCTTTTGAATTTGAAATTATCTGTTGCACGACATTTTCCCCGTGGGGACGTGTTACTACTCATGTACTGACCGTGATAGAACTGTGGATACAATGGGATATATAACAGTTGTTTGGTTGGGGTATGAATGAGATGGGATTTCCCCCTCTAGCTCCCAGTGGCTGACAACCATTATTACTCTCAGCGATATTGTCACCATCCACCCCTGCATGTTTCAGGTCCCTTCTCACAAGGTTGGCCAAAATTAACCAACGATTTATTTCGTGGTACCATTCTATAGGGGCCTGGGCCCATATCCAGTGTGTGCACCATTTTGAATTGAGCTGGATATGCCAAAGGTGGCAAAACACACTGATAAGGCATTGATGGGGTCCATGTCCCTGGTTAACATCCACTGCCAGGGACATGCTGTTCCCCAGCTTATCAGTGCAAGTGGCCAGAACTAGCTCCACTCCCGGTTACGCCCAATATGGGTGGTTGTGTTTGATTGACTCTTTATTTATTCATCCTGGAGTATTATATGTCCTTATGAGAGAACACTCTGCTATGTCTATAACAATGATTTGTTGAGCGGTTTGTTATTGGCAGTTAAATCCCCATGTAACTATGCATGAGCCTATAAATTTCCTTTCTGACCTTGATCATTTCTCTAGTTTCTACGACACTCAGTCCCTGGAAAAGCTTAACCAAGCCCATTGATGGTGGGTTATTGCGCCATGCCCGATAGTGGCCAGTAGTGGGGCTTATCACTGAAAACCTGGAAGATCCGAAACTAGTCAGTGGTGACGACTTTAGGGCCTCAGGTAAAACAACTACCTTAGTTGGTCGAAATGACGACCTAAACTCGTCATCCTGACGACCTAAGTTGTCAGTATGACAATACTGACACTAAAGAGTTATCATCCTGAAAACTTAGGTCATCAGCCTGATGACCTAAAGTCGTCATTTTGACCACCTAAGGTAGTTGTTTTAGGTATTGTCCACCTGAGGACCTAAAGACGTCACCACTGACTAGTTTCGGAACTTACAGGTTTTGAGTGTATAGGGGTTGGCATGATGCAGCAATGAAAGTTTGGCATTTCATTGATGCATCATGATGACCAATTGACATAGTGCATTGTCAGGGGCGTAGGAAAAGGGGGGGGGGGGCAGGGGGGCCTGGGCCCCCCCCAATCATGAAGGAGGTGGGGCCTGAGTATGTCTGGGCCCCCCCAATATTTTCCAAGAACTCATAAACACAATGGAAAAGAAGCTAAAACTTTACATCTCAAATTAGATTATTATGGTGATGTCATAGGGAAAATGGGGGTCTGAGCCTAAAGTCGAATCCAAAATTTACCAAAAATTACTTTTCTATATGAATTCTATATTCGCATTATATAGACGCCATCACGCATCAGCTGACAATTCAAGGTGGTCGCGATGGTGCCCTCGCCGGGCCCCCCCAATGAAGATTTGCTTCCTACGCCTCTGAAATTGATTCGCCTTTAAAAGGCCAAGCCTTTAGAACTGGTATGTGTCCATGTAATGTAGGGCTATCTTAGAACAGTCATTGCAGAATGTCCACAGTACCACCTCTACAATTTTCACAATACAAATCTATCAAATTTTTATGTCAAATCTCGGCCTAACTCTATAAACTAGACCGTCAGCACGCTAATACCACATTATATATATAACGGGCACCAATCCGGACAACACTGGTTCAGCATATTCACACTTATATACTGCCTAACACCCAGCAGCCAATAGATGGATATTGGGAGGGGACATAGTGGTGAGCAGTACCCTGGTGACAGAGCCAACCACTCACTATATGAGATCCCCCCAGACTAGCCCCGACTACATGTATAACTCCCCGTATACAACTGGGGCCCTTCATGGGCCGCATGGTGTCTCAATGTTAAAGTCCATTAGATGTCATGATGCACCAATGCAGCCCTGCACTGCATTGGTGCATCATGGATGTCATGATGCACCAATGCAGCCCTGCACTGCATTGGTGCATCATGGATGTCATGATGCACCAATGCAGCCCTGCACTGCATTGGTGCATCATGCAGACTCATTGGGAGTGTGTCGCGTCTGTAATACTGGATGACTTTGAATGCCAATAGTGCAGTAATGCATGGTGAAATCATGTTGATAGACTCCCAGTGGTTCAGCATTGGGCGGGATGCACTCCTCCATCAGCAGCCTTTGAATAGTACACTCTTTACTGGCCGTCAAAGCAGGCGTGCATCATGCTCATTGGTCCGCATGCATTATTCACCAATGAAATGCTGGAGAGTCTGCTCGTAAACACTCCCTTTTAGGACCAAGTGCATCAACCCCATAGGGTCGGTATGATGCATGAATGCAGCCCTGGTGAGTTACTCACCAGGGCCGCATTGATCCACCATGATGACCACTTGGCATGATGCATTAATGCATTATCGGCAGTGGGGCATGCACATGGAAGACATGATTTGATTCTAACATGTCTGATAGTACACTAGTCCTGCACTCATGCAGCATGTTGAACCTGTAGGGTTTAGTTGGCATGATGCTCCAATGAAGTGCTGGCGAGCAGATTCGCCAGCACCTCATTGGAGCATCATGCCAACTCACTGGTACGCGTTGATGCACTTTCAGCATTTCTAGGGTTAAAATGCTGTATCAGCTTTAGAGGGTTAAAGTGGCATACAGCATACCGTAACCCTGGTTATCCATGTATGTATTATGTAGGGGTAGATCAGCGTAACCCGATTGGTACGGACCCCTTCTATACCAGCCCCAGCTCAGTTCTATTGGCTGCACTCTGAAAGGTGACTGTTGAATCTACCAGGCAAACTCTGTGTACAATCTGTACACACCTAGTGGGGTTAATTGCCAGGCAATGAAATAATCCGAACCATTCACTGCGGGCCTGTCGGGGGTCTGTTGGTACCCACCTCATAGCTCGTATCAGTAGAACTCTCTGCTAACAATGGCCACGCTCATGGGACAAGCCACTACCTCGGTATACAGTGAATCGACATATTTGCGATGCAGTGACGCTGTGTAGTTTCTACAATGAAGCCCCAGGTGGCAGTACAGTGCAGTAAAGCACTGTGGTACAAGGAATCTCTGTGAAAATTACAGTGAAAGCCTTGCCCCAAGCTTGCTGGAGAACCTTCCTTATTTTGATGGCATTTTTTCACAGTGCCTCCTCGGACATGTGGTCGCCATGATGTGGGCGAGCCGGGAAATGGATTCGTCGGGCCGGAAAAACGATGGATGTCCTCATTCAGCCTGCACTGACCCCCATGCTTGTAGTTTGGGTGGTTGCAGTAATTTTTCTCTCTTTTTTTTCGTTCCAACTTTTTTGCTGATGTTGAGAGGTAGAACATGTCGGTGTGCCCCAGGTAGTTTATGACCTGAGAGGGGGTATACCGGTACATACTATATCATGAGTGCGGGGGAGGTGATAGTTTTGGTGTAGGAATATAGAAGGCAGAGAGGCTTCGGTCACAAAATGGATGGGTTGGGATATTTCAGGCAGAGAGAAAGGAGATATTGAATTTATGGACCTGTCCCTGTTCATAATTTTCTAAGTATTGGATGACGGACAATTTATGCGAACATACCAGTAATGTTCAGCCCTTGAAAGGTCACAGGTATGCATGTGCATTATGCGTTATGCATTATGCGTGTGCATTATGCATTATGTGTTATGCGTTATGCATTAACGTGTTGTGACCTTTGGTCGTCATATGGCCCTAGATTGATAAAATCAACATTATGACATACATTTTTTTTGCTTAAATTCCACTGGGAAATTGGCCTACTGACACGAGGAAAAGAAACTGATATTATATCGTCTGTTTCTAGAATTTTACGTATGATTTGCTATATCATCAAAGATGACATGAGATGCTGGAATTTTATTTTAAATGACACGGTCAATGAATGAAACCCTGGCGAGTAAATCTCCAGGACTGTGCCTATGTGCTGGTGCAGCTAAGGACTGCTTAAGCAGGAGTGCATCATGCTCATTGGTCAGCATGATGCACCAATGAATTACCGCCCATCAATGGGTACCGTATAGCACATATAAGCACCAGACACACATTGATTTCAATCCCAGGGCGCTTATATGAGACAGGCGCTTATTTGAATACTGTTTTAGTGCTTACGATTAATTTCAATATCCTATACCCCCAGTGCTTATTCGAGGCCGGTGCTTATTTCAGATCCCTTTTAAATGGGTCATTACGGTATGAATAATTTATACATGAGCAGCCCCTATAGGGTTAAAAGGGCTATACATAGGTAGACGCTATACAGAGGTAGATGCTATACATAGGTAGACGCTATACAGAGGTAGATGCTATACATAGGTAGATGCTATACATAGGTAGACGCTATAGTAGACTCGCTATACATAGGTAGATGCTATACATAGGTAGACGCTATACATGAGTAGACTGTACATAGGTAGACGCTTTGCATAGGTAGACACTGTACATAGGTAGACACTGTACATAGGTAGATGCTTTACATAGGTAGACACTGTACATAGGTAGACGCTATACATAGGTAGATGCTATACATAGGTAGATGCTATACATAGGTAGATGCTATACATAGGTAGATGCTTTGCATAGGTAGACACTGTACATAGGTAGACACTGTACATAGGTAGACACTGTACATAGGTAGATGCTATACATAGGTAGACACTATACATAGGTAGACACTGTACATAGGTAGATGCTATACATAGGTAGACACTATACATAGGTAGACACTGTACATAGGTAGATGCTATACATAGGTAGATGCTATACATAGGTAGATGCTATACATAGGTAGACACAATACACAGGTAGACGCTATACATGGGTATACACTATACATAGGTAGACACTGTACATAGGTAGACGCTATACATAGGTAGACACTGTACATAGGTAGATGCTATACATAGGTATACACTGTACATAGGTAGACACTATACATAGGTAGACGCTATACATGGGTAGACTGTACACAGGTAGATGCTTTACATAGGTAGACACTATACATAGGTAGATGCTATACATAGGTACACGCTATACATAGGTAGACACTATACATAGGTAGATGCTATACATAGGTAGACGCTATACAGAGGTAGATGCTCTACATGGGTAGACGCTATACATAGGTAGATGCTCTACATGGGTAGACGCTATACATAGGTAGACACTATACATAGGTTGATGCTATACATAGGTAGCCGCTTTACAGAGGTAGACGCTATACAGAGGTAGACGCTATACATGGGTAGACACTATACAGAGGTAGACACTATACATAGGTTGATGCTATACATAGGTAGATGCTGTACATAGGTAGACGCTATACATAGGTAGACACTATACAGAGGTAGACACTATACATAGGTTGATGCTATACATAGGTAGATGCTATACAGAGGTAGACACTATACATAGGTTGATGCTATACATAGGTAGATGCTCTACATGGGTAGACGCTATACATAGGTAGACACTATACATGGGTAGATGCTATACATAGGAACACGCTATACATAGGTAGACGCTATACATAGGTACACGCTATACATATACATAGGTCGACCAACCTCCTGTTGTGTGTTATGTATACATGTCTCTATGATGGAGGCTGAGGTACTGCTGGTAGCTGGTGGTATATGGGGAGGTGGACGTCTGGCAGCTGGTCGATCACTCCCTCCCCCTCTCCCCCCCCCCCCTCATCCTCCATGGTGACCCTTCCTCCAGTGGGTCATGTCGGGATATGTGCCATCTGGGGATGGGCGCCATGCCTGGTATCAAGGTCAACAGGTCATGGAGGAGGGGAAGGGGAGGAGGGGGGCAATGGAGGAGGGGAAGGGGTAGACTGGCTGCAGTCCATTGATTTTATTATGAGATAATTGAAATAAAATGGGAAAATGGAAATTGAAAACATTTCTAGTGAATCTATTTCTAGTGCAGCCAGAGGAGGAGAGGCATGGGGGGTAGTGGGATTGGGAGGGGAGTTAAGGGACTGCAGCCAGTCTAGGGAAGGGGAGGAGGGGGCAATGGAAGAGGAGAGGAGGGGGGAGAAGACCGTGGAGGAGGAGGAGGGACGGCGAGGGGCAGGTAGGTAAAATATATTGGGATCAATTCCCCTCTCCTAATAAGGCTAAATCTTTAACTCTGATGCGGCCCTTAAAGGTTTAACGGCTGCTGATTCAGGAGTGCATCATGCCCATTGGTCATCATGATGAAGTGCTGACAAGGCTACTAGCCAGCACTTCATTGGAGCAGGGCCGGCGAATGCAGCCCTGGCGAGTTACTTGTCAGGGCTACATTCATGCATCATGCAGACCGATAGACATAGATCCCATTCCTCGATCCCCCTACCACTCCCCCTTTCCCTTCCTCCCACCTTCCCAGGCCAACATTATTATTGGGCTGACCACCCCCCCACCCCCCAACTCCTCTTGATCCCACCCACATCTCCCTCTCCAACACGGGGAGGTCAAACCCCGGGTTCAAACATATTGGGATCACCCCCACCCCCACCACCTACCCTCATTTCCCTCGTCATCCTCCCAAACATTTGTCCAGTGGTTGCCACGTTGTATTCTTGCCCCATGCTGATGCATTCGTGCATCAGGACGACCCTAGAACCTTTGCACACTCCTCAAAATAAGAGTCGCCATGATGCACCAATGCAGTCTAGCATTTGCACGACACTGCATTGTTACATCATGACGACCAAGGAGTATGAATCTGGAGGCATCATTCTGGTGGTAAAGGGTTATTAGCCATTACCCTTTAAGGTCCACACGTGCATTAATGCATCATGCCCATCGGTCGCCATGATGCATGAATGCAGCCCTGGTGAGTAATTCTCCAGGGCTACATTCTACAGGATACACTCCCGGAGGGTGGTCACGACGGAGTGCTGGTGAGACTGGTGCGCCATGGGTGCATCATGTCGACCTATGGACATGCTGCTGGTGCACCATGAGTGCATCATGTCGACCTATGGACATGCTGCTGGTGCGCCATTAGTGCACCATGTCAACCTATGGACATGCTGCTGGTGCACTATGGGTGCATCATGTCGACCTATGGACATGCTGCTGGTGCACCATGGGTGCATCATGTCGACCTATGGACATGCTGCTGGTGCACCATGGGTGCATCATGTCGACCTATGGACATGCTGCTGGTGCACCATGAGTGCAACATGTCGACCTATGGACATGCTGCTGGTGCACCATGAGTGCATCATGTCGACCTATGGACATGCTGCTGGTGCACCATGGGTGCATCATGTCGACCTATGGACATGCTGCTGGTGCGCCATGGGTGCATCATGTCGACCTATGGACATGCTGCTGGTGCACCATGGGTGCATCATGTCGACCTATGGACATGCTGCTGGTGCGCCATGAGTGCATCATGTCGACCTATGGACATGCTGCTGGTGTGCCATTAGTGCATCATGTCGACCTATGGACATGCTGCTGGTGCACTATGGGTGCATCATGTCGACCAATGGACATGCTGCTGGTGCACCATGGGTGCATCATGTCGACCTATAGACATGCTGCTGGTGCACCATGGGTGCATCATGTCGACCTATGGACATGCTGCTGGTGCACCATGGGTGCATCATGTCGACCTATAGACATGCTGCTGGTGCACCATGGGTGCATCATGTCGACCTATGGACATGCTGCTGGTGCACCATGGGTGCATCATGTCGACCTATGGACATGCTGCTGGTGTGCCATGGGTGCATCATGTCGACCTATGGACATGCTGCTGGTGCACCATGGGTGCACCATGTCGACCTATGGACATGCTGCTGGTGCACCATTAGTGCATCATGTCGACCTATGGACATGCTGCTGGTGTGCCATGGGTGCATCATGTCGACCTATGGACATGCTGCTGGTGCGCCATGAGTGCATCATGTCGACCTATGGACATGCTGCTGGTGCACCATGGGTGCATCATGTCGACCTATGGACATGCTGCTGGTGCGCCATTAGTGCACCATGTCGACCTATGGACATGCTGCTGGTGCACCATGGGTGCATCATGTCGACCTATGGACATGCTGCTGGTGTGCCATTAGTGCACCATGTCGACCTATAGACATGCTGCTGGTGCACCATTAGTGCACCATGTCGACCTATGGACATGCTGCTGGTGCACCATGGGTGCACCATGTCGACCTATAGACATGCTGCTGGTGCACCATGGGTGCATCATGTCGACCTATGGACATGCTGCTGGTGCACCATGGGTGCATCATGTCGACCTATGGACATGCTGCTGGTGTGCCATTAGTGCACCATGTCGACCTATGGACATGCTGCTGGTGTGCCATTAGTGCACCATGTCGACCTATGGACATGCTGCTGGTGTGCCATTAGTGCACCATGTCGACCTATGGACATGCTGCTGGTGCGCCATGGGGGCACCATGTCGACCTATGGACATGCTGCACTCCTGCATCAGTCGCTCTTAGAGGGTTACAAGGCAATATGTCCAACAGCAAATATGGGCATGTCCGCTGCCCCAGCTGACGCTGTTATTTACTGCCTTGACCTACACAGACGCATGGTGGTAACCACTGAAGGACCGCATGGCTTTTTAACCATTTAAATGCCCATATTGGCATGACCCATTGATTGCTGTGATGTATGAATGTTGCCCTGTTGATTAACTCCAGGGTTGCATTCATGCATAATATCGACCCTACAGGGTTGTTACACCGCCATAGGGTCACCATGATGCTCCAATGAAGTGTAGGTGAGCAGACTCACCAGTGCTTCATTGGTGCATCATGTCAACCAATGGGCATGATGCACTTCTACACATTAGTCGACAAGGGATCAGCTGCAGAACAAACCCATCACTGCATCATTGGGACATCATGCTGTATTGATACAGTCAAGCTAAATAGACACACCATGCCCCTCTTACAGGACATCCGTTCCCCTTGCCCGATCACATAATGTGCAGCCGGAATAGTTATGATGTTGATACTAGTAAAATGGATATAACCACCTACTTATCAAATGTTACATATGACAAAGGCACCATGCAAATAGATTAACAGTCAAGAATTAGTAAAATAATATGTGTGTACTCAAGAAGGAAGGATCAAATATGTGCCCTTAGACTGATATACCTTTCTGTTTGTCTACTCATATGTATATATATATATATATATATATATATATATATATATATATATATATATATATACATATTATATGTTCTTCCATCATGTCGTAATGGTTCTGCCATTAGAAGACCACCATATATATATATATATATATATATATATATATATATATATATATATATATATATTCACCATCAATAACAAGAGGCAATGTATGACACTGCATCTACTCCACTATAGCCTCTAACCCTTCAAGTGTTGCTGATGCATTAATGCATCATGCCAATTTGTCATCTTGATGCATAAATGAGTGCAGGAGCTGATCGTGAAGAAGTGCATCACTGGTTGGCATGATAGATACATGTACGAATAAAAATGCAGACAACTCTGCTTGCCAGCACTTCATTGGGACTTCTCCAAGAGTACTATATCAAACCAAAGTTTTATCGATACATCCTGCAGATTCTCCAGTAGTGTGTGAATCCTGTAGGGTCACTTTGATGCATAAATGTAGCTTTGGGGAGTAACACACAAATGCTGCATTCATGCATTACGATGGCATGATAAGCGAAAAGGGGCCTTAGTGCACGGTCCCCTTTCCCAGGACATGTCACCTATGATCATGATGCACAAATGTAACGCCGGTGAGTTTCTCATTCAAGAAGACCAATGGGCATGATGCATGAATGCAGCCCTGACTGGTTTCCCAGGAGGGCTGCAATAGGCATAATGTATCAACCCAGTAGGAATTGGTTGATTATCTACCAAACCTCTGTATGAGGTTGTAGATACGTAAATACTGGTTGGTATAAATGGGTTGATAACTGAGGTTGATATTGAGTAGTTTTATGGAGGTTTATTTATGTAGACATTACGTTAAAATTGCCGATTGATTACATATGTTGGTTCGACGTAACTCTACGTCTGTCTGTACTTTCAACTCTTCTCACCAGGTGGCAGTGTAGCATGCCATTGTATTTAATTGAGACCTCCCTCATTATTATTATGTTAATTAATCTTCTGTGGGGATATTATAAAATTGATTGAAACGAAACCTGTATCAATCTTTGGTTTGCAATTAAGTTTGTTCAGAATATTCAATCATAATGGGTAAAATCTCCTCTAATTTGGATCTAGGTACAGTCATTCTGTAATATTTGGGCAAAATATATACATGCCCAGTATCAAACCTTCAACATACAACCAGGAGTTAGATATTTGACACTTCAAATGATGAAACTTAAGGCTGAAGGACATGGGGTCTATGTTTCCAAGCCTGAAATATCTACGTGTAATTTACGTACATATGACGTATTTCTGTTTACTGGGAAGGCATTGGCTGCCCTTAAATGGCTGGGAGTGCATGTACTATTAATAGTTTTCCTGGTCTCTCATTGAGTCAGTTAGCTGTAGAGGGTGACATAGGAGGGACTCATTACCCCTACACCCCATGATGTCTACATCACCAGCCACCCCCACCCCACCATACAATGTACTGCACTGTAAAAAAATAACTGTTGAATCTACCAAGGGTAAAACTGAAGAGTGAGCCACTGTATTTGTATAGCATGGAACCAGTGTAGTTTTTACAAGAAGCCCCAGGTGGCAGTATGGTCTTACAAGCAATTTCTGTGAAAATAACGACGGATCTCTGCAAACTTTGGGACGAGGATTCCATCGTTAGTTCAATGACACTTTTTAGAGTGTACTATAGCCTCCCTTTGTTACATGACTAGCCCCTATCTTTCATCCCTGTGTGTAATACCCCTATCACCCCTTTTGTCCCTGCCTGCCCTAAATAAATGGTACTACCATACACAGGGGGTAATCATGGTGCCTAGTATTCTGTATTGCCCCGTATAAGTGCCTGGTCTTGAAAAGGAGCCAGGGACTACAGGGGTATTGAAATTTCAATACACTTCAAGTTTTGAATAAACGCCAGTCTTGACTAAAGGCTGGGGTCGGGCCTGGTCGGAATTAATGGGCCCCCGGGTGCTTATAACATAATAAGGTCAAATAAACATCAGCACCCCATGAAATAAGTACTCTGTGCTAGAAACTGTACCGTAAACCCCCGCATATAAGCACGGCTTACAGACCAGGGCCTGCCGTGGCTCTATAGTTCCTTCCTGAACTCAGGGTGTGGTTTATATGTGGGGTTTTACACCTAAGCTGGTCTGTGTTTTAGGGGAACTAGAAGCTTTAAGAGCCATTAAGTTTACACTCTTCATGTCATGGCTGGTACGAACGTCACAATAGATTACTAGATTACTAGTACTAGAACCTCCGTATTCAATGGGGGGCATTGAATACAATGTGTCCGTAATCAATGGGTGTCTGCCATCTTAGATTTTGAAAAAGTTCTGAGCTGTTTAAAAGCAAAATAACCCCCTAGGCCATTACATAAATGCAAATGTCCACTTCCATGGGATTTTTTACATTGTATTCCCCTCTGTAAAACCCCATATAATGGCTTCGTGGGATATGCCAGTCCCACCTCGGGGAATACAATGTAAAAATATCCCATGGTCGTGGACCTTTGCTTATTTATTACCTTTGGTTTCAGTAAAGTGCAATACAGTGTTACACAGTACTAAAGCATATTCATATATATTATTCTGGTGTGTGCTTTTTATGTCAACCTACACAAGGAATCGTTCATATACCCTACCCTTTTACCAATACACATTTCTATTTGCAAACCAACCATGTGTCTGGGATACATAGCCCAGTACACACCTATCAACTATCTCAATGAATGGACACTCTATCAACCCATTCATGGAGCTAACAGAAAACTGATAGTCGCCCCACAAACTTAGGGTGCGGCTTATACATCTCAAATACACACCACGAATGTAAATATTCTCAACATTACTGGAAATATTTTCTGCATTCCTGGAACTTTCTGGCGTCTATATTTTCATGCAGTATGCCTTGAATTATCTGCAGACCATCTTCTCGGTATTCCTTTAATTGTCTGCACAACTATTCCCGGTATGCTTGGTATTGCTACACCATGGTTTTAAGTTGGAATTGCTTTCATGGTGAATCCTTCCCGTCACCATAATAAAACCTGTCATCTCTGTGATTTAAAATTCTTCAACGTCCCTATGAACAGTTTCATTAAGTATTTAAGATGAAAAACAGGCAGCTAGAGCAGAGTGGCGTTTTGCCAATATAAAGGAGACTGGGAGACTGACTTTAACTTGTGATGCTGGCTCGTGTTGAGGGATGCAAATAAAGGGACACGGTGGGACTGGAGCCGGGACTGGAGCCGGTTTGATGGGGTTTGGTGGGGAGGGGGGGGGGTCTGCTGGCAGACCATACCCCCCCCCCACTCTTTACCCCCTTCCCCCTACCTCACAACATTACAACCGGTATCATTACCAGTTACAAACGTCCTACTACCAGCACCCCTCCCCACCTACCCATGCAAACCGGAACTCCCCCATCCCCCTCCCCCCACCCACCAATACTCATTTCCTGGCCTGGTCCGAGCTCAAAGCTCATGCCACCAACGCACTGACGCCAATAAATTAACTCTTCTGACGCACAGTGACAATTAGAGGCGAATTATTCATTGGCTAGGCAAGGCAAAAGTCCTAATGAAATAAAAGCAGACCCAGTTGATATCTGGAGGCTCACAAAGCTTATTGTTACAAAAACCTGGGCTCCAGGCGTTAGGTTTTAATACTGGTGTTCAGGTTAGGAAGCTTTAGGCGGGGCTCCAGGATTAGGACTCACTATGTTGCCTGAGTATTATCACATTTTCTGTACTACTACAAGTACTCCTCACGGGGTGGTGAGGGGCTATGGGATCTGAAGTTGGACAAAGGGGTCTGACCCATTGGTCGGCATGATGCACCGATGAAGTGCTAATGAGTTTGGTCGCCAGCACTTCATTGGTGCATCATTCCAGGTTTGGCATAACGCAGGCCTTGTGAGTTACTTATATGATCCTCCAAACCCCGGTTGCAGCTTACAGTATTCTATATTATGGAAGACTCCCGGGGGAAGACTATTGAATTTTATTGGCAGGCCACAGGTGCAGATTGTGCGCGGGTATGGTGTATACGCGATGGTTTACGGCAATTGCAAATTAGAAGGCTTTCACCACAGTGTCCTTTCGCCTTCCTCAATATATCATATCAATAGATGGAGTGTGCTGAATGAAACTACGGTACAAGTATCCAATAGGCCAAATAAAAAAAGGTTTGTTTCCAGTAACCCGACCGACCGTAGCAAAACAGGGGCAAAAAAAACTTCTTTTTTTTTGTGATTATGAAGAATTTTGTCTCATTTTTTTTCATATTTCAAAGAAATTTTCATTACTTTTTGAGGATTTTTCCTGTATCCTTTTCATGTTCTTCCCTTCTCTCATAGTTGCCATTTTCCCATCATTATTTTACAATGAAATCAAAGATGTTTTGATACATCCCTTGATATGTGCCCTAACGTGTCCTACATAAATGTAAAAAAGAAATCCTTCCTACCGAACCTAGCTATTTGAGCTATGTTACTGGAAACACACTTTTATTTTTCTTGTCCTTTAGCCCTTTAAAGCAGGAATTATCCTGACACAGTAAGAGTAAAGATGTTTAACCTTCCATGCATTATGCAGGGGCGTAGGAAAAGGGGGTGCCAATATTTTCCAAGAACTCATAAACACAAAGGAAAAGAAGCTAAAACTTTACATCTCAAATTAGATTATTATGGTGATGTCAAAGGGAAAATGGGGGTCTGAGCCTAAAGTCAGATCCAAAATTTACCAAAAGTTACTTTTCTATATGAATTCTATATACGCATTATATAGACGCCATCACGCATCAGCCGACAATTCAAGGTGGTCACGACGTTGCCCTCACTGGCCCCCCTCCAATGAAGATTTGCTTCCTACGCCTCTGTTATGCTGACTGACCTTCGGGGAGTGCATCAACCCAATAGAGTCGGCATGATGCATGAATGCAGCTCTGGCAAGTACACTCCCCAGGGCTGCATTTATGCATCATGCCGGCCAATGGGTATGATGCATATCGGCATTAGCACCCCTTACAAGGGTTAATGCTAATCACCACCATGTTATGCCAAAGGTATTAACCTTCTATACATGTATGATCCACGCACCTGTCACCTCTTTGTCACGTGACGTATTCTATGACGTAACACTTCCGGTCATAGGTAGTTCTTGACGTCATGGCAATTATCAGTGTATTACATACCTAATAAATGCATGAATTAAACGGATAGAGGCTAATGCTAGATCAATACATCATGTCCATTGGTAGTCATGATGCATGAATGTAGTGCTGGCGCGTAACTCGCCAAGGCTACATTGAGGCTACATGCATGCAGACTCTACAGAAATGATGCACATCCAGTGGGTCGGCATGATGCACCAATGAAGTACTTGTGAGCAGACTTGCCAGCACTTCATTGGTGCATCATGATGACCAATGACCATGATGCACTCCTGCAGCATTGACCCTCAAAGAGTTAAATAATTTAGTTCACCAGGCAGTGTTACAGGTGCATGCTGGGTAGGTGGCCAATTATCAGATCGCTATTTAGCAGACATGCAGGTGTCTCTATAATTAGCACTTTTTGTGTTTACCTCCAGGTTTGCCACATATAATTATGTTGTTTGTATACTCCATGCGCATCTTTTGTAAACATAACAAATGCTTATAGACATAGCCTATAAATTATATACGAATAGAAGTGCAGAGAGTTCAAGACCATTTCACATCAAATAGAAATAGGGACATAATTCTGCACTGTGAGCAGCCTCTTTTGTTCTCTCAGTCTTCATAATAATCGACTCCTCATCTCCTGAAGCAATAGTGACTAAATTGTAAGCGAAATTTAATCTAAGGCAAGAGTATTATGATAGGGGATATGTTAGTTGGTGGATATCACGTAATGAGGAAAAAGGGTCATTTCCAAACACTCCCCTTTTATAAATCAAATAAATAGCATTAGGTTTAAAGTGAGCGACAAAGGAATTAAGACTAATATCTGGAGCCCTATAAGGAGGAACCCACAAAATTGTGAATCAACATGGCAAAAAGGGTCTCCATGAGGTCATTCACAGAGGTCCCTTTTGCTTTGTGGATATTGTGCTTCTCGCTTTTAGACAGGTACTAGAATGGAATCAATGAGAGGTAATGCTCTTCATTCACTGCAGTATTTTCAGGGTGTAACATCTCGTCAGGTACCGGGTCAAGCAATGAGAGCCCCCTCTAAGGATCCCGCTACACTGATATATAGAGTGCATGTTGACCAGGGGGTTGCCTTAAGGCCGATAAGACCTGCCTATCTAGACCATCTTGCCTTAGAGCTTAATGTTGCAGCTTGTCTATTGATAGAAACTGAGGGGAATTGAAACAACCCTAGGTTTTATGTTGGCCAATGTTATGTATGTATAGATTATTGGCGAGGAACCAATTATGTTATATTACATAATTGTAAACAGTCAATATATCTGATAATGACATGTTATTTGATAATCATGGTGGGAATAGCTCTAATTATATGGTCGTGTGTAGTCTGCTATATTCATTACAATGGCTGTCCACACAAATGGCCCTGTTACAGGAATTACAGCCACTATGTCATTGTTATGAACCCTTCACGGGCTACATACTGCATTAATGTATCATGCCCATTGCTGTCATGGTGCATTTATGCATCGTGTACATCATGTCATGATGCACTCCTGCACCAAACCCGTTATCTGTTATGATCAACTCTAGTGTCCGCATGCTGTGTGGACGAAGCTCTAGTAAGTTACCATGGTATATCGGAGGCTTATCCAGACAGGGTGGTCTGGAGATGGAGGGCCTCATTCGGGAAACATTGCAAGGGGCAGCCCCCGGGGGGAAGCCAAGTTCTTTGCTACATTTACTGTAATTAAGAGTCCTGGAAATACCTGTTTTCAGGGGGTCTATAGGGCCCCAGTGGGCACCTTCCCCCAGGGCTATAGCCTGGATCCGCCTCTATGTATGCAATCACCTTTGTTAGCTTACTCTAATGGCTTGTTTGTGTGCCAGGGTATCAAATTAGTGCTGGTCTCGAATAAGAGTCAGCGGCACAGGGCTATCTAGATAAATAAGTGCCCGTCTCAAATATAGGCCGGGGGTACAGAGACATTGAAATCAATAAGCGCAGGTCATAATTGTACTTGCATGATGCATTGAAGCGTTAAGTGCAGCCCCATGAGGGTTATGTCCATAGCCCACACCTCACCATGCCTATATACCATTATACTAAAACCTACCCCTGTTATAACCTGTACAGCAGTGAAACGGGAACAGCTCCACCAATACCATGGATCCACATGCTATATATGCATAATATGTATACCATCCAGACTGGTGCCACCAGGCTTTAAATAACCCTTTAAGGGCCGCTGATGCAGGAGTGCATCATGCCCATTGGGCGGCACTAATGAAGTGCTGGTGAGCAGTCTCATCCGGGACAGTATCAACCCTGTAGCGTCGGCATGATGCATGAATGCAGCCCCAGGGAGCTACTTTCATGCATCAAGATGACCGATAGGCCTGATGCAATATTGCGCTATCCGCTTACAAGGAGTTAACCGCTCTACATCTATGAATGCACTATCGGTCTTTGAAGGCATTAACCTCTGCACACCTGTGCACATATACAGCCCCTCCTACACACATAAATAGACAGAACTAAACGACCGTGGTGTACGAGGTTGCCGATCCATCACGAGGAGGAGGTCTCCACTGAGGGCTAACGCCCTCGGGGGAGAGCCCCCCCGAGGGGTGGATCAGCCACCGAGGACACCAGGGGAGTTTAGTTCTATATTTATTTTATGTTTTTAGAGTCTTTAATTAACTGATAATTAGCAAAATCCATTACCGTAGTTCCCCGTACGAGCACCGGTCCGCCATTTTGAATGTTTACATGCACCCAGAATGAGGCTGCAGTGGTGGATCTGCCGCTGTGGTGGATCGAGACACGTTACGCCACTGGGGGTGTGGCGATGGGCTCCGCAATGCTATCTCTACGGGAAGAAGTTATTCACATAAAATAAAGATCACATCGTTAACCCTTTAAGTACTGTTTAGCCTTACCCTAGAGCCTTACCCAGTGGATCCAGCATTTTCACTTATGCTGTGTCTGACAAAAGTAGCAAAAACACTGATATGATGTTTTGAGATGGGTACCTTGTCCCTGGATAACAACCACTCCTAGGTACAAGCTGGTTCCATCCTATTAGCCAAGAACAGTGCATTATTCCAGAAACCAGCTCCTGTCCCGCCTGGACCCTATAGTGCATCAATGCTTCATATTTGCTTGTCTTACAAGACACTTCAGAACGGGCATCATGATGCATTTGTATAACAAAGGGTCGGAGAGCAGACTGACCAGCACTTTATTGATGCATCGTGCCCACCTTCCTGGGCTTTATCAACTCCATACGGTCGGCATTATGCATAAATATAGGTCTGACGGGCCATGGCGAGTAACTCACCAGGGCTGCATTCATGCATCATATCAACTAATGGGTACAATGCATTAAATGTATCAGCGGCCCTTAAAGGGTTAACATACCAAGGGGGACACCATCTCATTGTCACGTGACCAATGTCGGCCATGTTGGACACCATCTTGTTCAGCAGGTGGCAGCATTGTGCCAGCAGGTGGCAAGTAGCAGGTGGCGGGTAGCAGGTGGCGGGTAGCAGGTGGTACACAGAGGAAAGAACACTGATCGCTTTGACACATACTGCACAGGTCACAATTTGTCTCCCAGATGACATGTATGAAGGCATGTCAAATGAGGTTGACCCTCTCATATTTGGTTTGTCAACTCCATTTGACATGCGTAATAAAGACACGTCACATATTTCTGATCCATTCACCTGAGTGCTAGGTAATACTGTGAGACAATTATGTAAGGGTCAAGAGCAGTCAATAACTATGTACCAATGGTTCAATCAAGGGAGGCCTATAATAGAAGGCAGGGGATATCATAGTCCCACAGGCCTGCAACACTAAGGCACTTTTTCCTATCTACAGAACTCCTACTTGACTGAGGACCTCTATGCAGTCCATAAGACAAGGGCATGGAGGTGCATGGCAATGCCATATGTCTCCCTGTACTGTAGATACTGAGATTATAGATTGTGGGTTAGAATACAGTCCTTTGGTATTTTCACTGACCCACACATAAGGTGTCTAACCACTCCAGTTGGAGTATTCAGGATGGTGGGTGTCTATTTTGATATTCAATAACAAATGCAGATTTAACAACGAAATAGAATTCACTACCATTTATTGATAGTATTTACAGACCTTAGTGATCTATTCTTCATGAAAACAAAATGACACAGATACATCAAATGTCTCAAGTGTTGGTAGTACTTCTTGGTAGTGATTAGTCCTGGTACCAAAATGGTTGTTTGCTCCATCTAGTGGAATATCCTAGAACAATTATGTATGTCAAACCATCACATGTCAAGTGCCTTCGACATGGCCGTGACCCTGGTCAACTCACAGATGACATGGCATTTTAAGGCATGTCAAATCATATGAGGATTACTGTGTGCTACAGTTGTCATGGTGACATATGTGCACATGTCCCAATGACCTGTGCTCTCTGTGTCAAATCAAGTTGACATGGGTATACATGTCACTTTGTCAGGAAGAATTTTCTCAGTGTAGGACAGTGTCTGACCCACATTGGTAGCAGGTGTACACTGCATACAGATCCATGCATATATATCCCTATGTATGTGCATCTGTATATGATTATTTCGGTGTACCACTGTATAAGGAAAGAGGGTGGGACCTTGGTGGACAAATAAGGATTATAATACAGGTATAAAAGAGACTGTAATACCTTTCATATGCATAAGGTGCATATAAGGCGCACTCTGCAGATCTTGCTGATAAAGCACACAAAGTGTATAAGGGGCACCCTGTGTATAAGACAAACCCTGCATGTAAGGTGCACCCTCCGGATAAGGTATACCCTGCATAAAAGGCACACCCTGCAGATAAGGCTCATCCTTATATCCGGTCATTAATATTATCTTATAAAGCAATATTTCAATACTGTTCTAAAGTCTTCAATCATTGCGTATAAGATGAACCCCTGACCATAGCTGATTCTATAAGACACACCAGGTCTGCAACCTTGTGCATCAGCCGCACCTTATACGCAGGGTATTAAGGTGATAGATGAATTCCCCCCCCCCTACCTCACACACATGGGGATAGTGCTTTTATTTCATGTTGATATGCCCGAGATACTGACAGCCCATAGCTCTAGCACTCGAGGGCCGTATCGCACACCCCCCGTGCGATAACCCACGAAAATATCAAACGCCGAGGTCACGTGACCATTTGATGACGTCATAGGTCCAAGATGGCGATGTAAACAGTGCGCACGGGGAGTCATTCTGGTAAATTTGATTCTATTTATCTGATTTAGATGAAAATAACATGAAATAAATGCAAAGGCACACTCGTTGGAGGAATGTCGTGGGGTTATCGCACTTGCCGATCAGGTGCCGCATCGATACGGCACCTGATCGGCGCGTGCGATAACCCCCCGACATTCCTCCAACTCGTGAACCTTTGCTTATATACCCTAGATCTATATAAAGGTCTCTTTGCTTAATCCTAACCTTGAAAAAAATCCATATAACGACGCGTGTCGTGCTCATTTTCTCTAGGTTTACACCTAAAATAGAGAACAGTATGGAATTATTACCAAATAACCCTGAACTTTCTAATTAAATGAAATGAAAAAAAAGAAGATTAAAATTAATGATCAGATTAATAAATAAGTAAGCAAACGACAGAGAAATAATAAATGAATGAATAAGATTAGATTTTAATCAATTTTCCTAAATCCCACATTCTTTTGCACACAAAGCCTGGGTATTTTCAGACTTTTTCATTTAATTTACAAGACTCATTTTATGTGGTAGAAGGAAGGAAGTGAGTCAAGTTAACATTGGAAGTTCTTTGACCTTACTTATTTACTCCAAGTCCTACCAAGGCATGAACACAACACCAACTGCCAGCATCTAAACCATTTAAAGGCTGCTGATGCATTAAAGGGTCATTCCTATGGTCTTCATGATACATCAATGCTACTCCGCCAGTGCTACATTCATGCATCATGACAACCCTACCAGAATTGATACACTCCTGGAGGGTCGGCATGATGCTCCGATGAAGTGCTGGCGAGTCTACTCGCCAGCACTTCATCGGAGCATCATGACGACCAATGGGCATGATGCACTTTCCTTCATTAGCAGTCCTTAAAGAACCGATGCCTATTTTTACTCCACATCACACAAAAACTGGCGCTGAAATTGGTGCGGCTGTTATTTTAAAGGCTTGGAAGAAATTGGAAATTAAAATCACAAAACCTGCAATCGGATCGCAAAATAAAATAAAACTATATTGGTGGAGCTCATTAGTTCCCTAATGCGGAAAATGTTTGCACTTCTTTGGCATGTTACAAATTGAAGAAAATATCACTTGTTCTATCTGGAAGGCATTTCTCAACATGGTAATACTGTGCACAGCCACTAAGATTTGAACCCCACAAAATGTGAGTGGATGATCGTAATGTGCTACAACTGCATTGAACAATCAACACGTATTATCAATTGACCTGTATAAGGGAGTGATCATTTTTTAACAACAGGGGGTGCTGGTGGGTTTGAGGGGGGGGGGGTCAGAATTTTTTCAACCCCTTAACCGGGGGGGTCAGAATTTTTTCAACACCTCTGATGGGGGGGTCAAAATAATTTCACGTGTTTTCAGTGGAAAATCCTGTGCATTACTATAGGCTAAAAGGGGACGTTCGTGCGCGATTTTAGTCCCTTATGGGGGGGTGAAAAAAATTTACCCCCTCGTGAGGGGGATCAAAATTTTTTTCAACACCCCTGTACCCCTGGCGCTCATTCAAGACCTGACGCTTATAAATACAGGCCTATAGGGTTTGGTAGGGCAGTCGTAGCAGTGCAGGTTTTTGTGCCCACTGAGGGATCCCACTATGAAGGGGTCTAGTCATACCATCTTGAGAAATGCCTTCCAGGTGTGTTTTTCCATATGATGACCTGAGTCTCCTGCCGAGATTAAATTGATATAATGTTATTCTAAATGGTGTTTGCATCTTAGCTGGTTGGTTTATATGATTACAAGGGGATACTATTTGATACTGACTTGTCATATGCTGATAAAAAGATTTCAGGGATCAATTTAATCCAATTTCTCAGCATAATGCATCAATGAAGTGCTAGCCAGAGCATTATACCGACCCTAAGTATCAATTCTGTAGGATTGGCATGATCCACGAACTAGGCCCTCATTAAATAGTCATTAGCAGTGCATTCATGCATCATGACGATCGAGTGGTATGATGCATTAATGCATCAGCGGTTTAAGACAATAATGGCTGAAATATTGGATGCGTTCTGTCATATAGACAAGCTCATCTTGCCTCCGACCCTCCCCCCTCCCACTCCCATCCACCAACCCAAACACCCAACTCAACTCCCTAGAACCATCTCATCTGTGCCGGAAGTAAGGTCTTCAGGGTAGCGGCTGGGCGGAAGTCGGCGATTCCCGTGGCCGTGTAAACCTTGCCGCGTGCGCAGTGCTGTTTGCTCAGACGCCCGAGGGACGCGCTGTAGACACGCGCACGGCATTGGGCGACCTGGTTTTCGGGCGTCCTGATGGCGGTGTAATCCCTAAAACCCACGTCCTCAAATAAGGATAGGTCCTGGTGCCCACATACACATGCTAGCAGGATGGGATAAATTATCAACCAATCAGATGATTCCCCTCCGCCCTTTAACTGAAGAATTCTTAGGGTTTCCATCGGGATAGTTGTTTATCTCAACAGGCAACAATCAGGCAATCGTGGTCCCACTAGGGGCCTTGCAAAATCACACAAGACTACCCAATAGCAAATTTGTAAATTGTTTTATCGACTTTACCGTGTTCTTGAATATCTAGGTGTGCCATGCATATATCTGGGTTCACTACGTCGAGTACCAAAGAGGCCCGTTCAAGCACCCAGACCCTTATAGATTTCAATACCCCTTTACTCGAGGCGTCCCCCTTTACTAACCGCCCCTTATAAATTCTAATATTGGTTAGCATTAATTTCAGTAACCCCCGTACTTAATTTTGAGAGTCTGGTGCTTACACTGGCACCTACAGTAAACCACACTATCATTTACCAAATCAAGAATGTATTGGTCTTCAATTAGTCTAGGTCCCACACCAGGTTTGTGCCACAAGATGGCCCTGACCGTCCAAGACCTAACATGTAAGCAATGTTTCTCCTGACCTATGGACACCAAGGTACTAGAGTGTGACTGCACGGCTCAGAATGATCCGCCCATTGTGCACAGAGCACACAGTGTGTCGGCCAGGTGATGGGACGTGGGCTCTCTTTACCTATCTTCTATGTCTATTTCCCTGCATTTTTCTTCTCCTTTTCTGGTGTTCCTTATCCTGGGAACACTATATAAGCCTGCACCTTCCTAACCATATTCTATACGAACGGTTGTATTTGTGGTGGGTGTACTTTGTACAATGAAGCCCAAGAAAGCAGTACAGTGAAACACCGGCATATATGAGGAATCTCTGTGAAAATGGTAAAAACCTTTGTCCAAAGTTGCCCTGAGATTCGTCATTATTTCGACAGTCTTTCTTTGGAGTGGCAGCTTGTTGTGTGGGCAGATGTGGTTTATGTTATTTACCTGAGGTGCTCCGGTCACAGTGATGTATTTATATAGGTGCTCGGATTCCGCTATTGTTATGCTGTTCTATGGATCAACTCGCTTTAACCCTTTAAGGGTTTCTGATGCAGGAGTGCATCATGCCCATTGGTGGTCATGATGCATGATTAAATGCAGCCCAGGAGAGTTAATTGGCAGGTATCATGACTAGTGGGCATGATGCATGAATGCATCAACAGACCTGAATAGGTGCATCACCTACCACACATGACAGAATATAATTATGGCCATTTGGCCAGGCTCAATTCTGTATCGAAATGTCCAAATCGAGCATAGCAAGGTATGTCTTGGAATACAATTTACCTCAGCAGATATGAAGAATAGATTTTATCTTTTTCTTTTGAAAATGTCCTTCTTACATCTGAAAAAAAAGATTACCCTATCTATACAAGAAGAGCTTTACTTAGAAAAGCATTATTGCCTTTCAAATCAGAATCAGGGAGCGCACATTCATTGCAATTCTAAATAAGGGAAGGGAATAGGCAGCATTTAGAAAAAAAAATCTGGCTTATCTGAAAACCTGAGTGCCTGGTCTTTATATGCAGAGCAAAAGCTAAACCTTTAATCACAAATAACACAACATCGGAAATTCAAATATGGCCCTTCACCGTCCCATTTGCTATCTGAATTAAGATGTACCCCTTGGGGGTGGGACTTCACTCCAATTGCTGACGCTGCAATGACTACAGTTATCAAATCACATCCTCCTCTGCTCTTCTATTTTCCCTTTGTTGTAGTTTTTCCTGTCGTTTTTTGAGACATGGTACTGTTTTTTTTTTTTATCGGTTCTCATTCTGATGTGTCATCTATGTCTGGTTGTTTCCTGACAAATGTCACATTTGTTTGTTGCCATGACAATCGGTGGTGCTTGAAGATGTGTTCTCTAGCAGAATAAGGATTGTATTGAACACATTGTGATTACAAGTCTCTTATAATGTTAAACCCTTAAAGGGCCACTGATGCATTAATTCATGATGCACCAATAAATGCTGGTGAGCCTGCTTGCCAGCAATTAAATGGTGCCAACCCTCCAGGAGTTTATGTATCAACCCCAAAGGGTCGGCATGATGCTCCAATGAAGTGCTGGAGAGCAGCCTCGCCAGCACTTCATTCGTGCATCATGACGACCAATTGGCCTGATGCACTCCTGCATCAGCGGCCCTTAAAGGTTTGAACAAGAAGAATGAAACAGGGAGAGAGATAATATTGACTGCATTATTGTGAGGGAGTCTAAAAGTCTTAGACAATGCTAAAATCATTTATAAGCCGTTTACACATGTTGAGACACACACTCTAAGAAATAATTGTTGAATCTACTTGGCATCCCAGTAAAACTACACAGTGAGACTGAAAAAAAGTCTTATTCACTTGTGTCTGGATCCAGACTAAGGCAATGTCGCCAAAATCAGTCCGATCCTGTGATGATGCTCAGGCAGGGCCAGAGTATCACACCAGGATCAGCCTCAGGATCTGCCAGAGTATCACCCAAGGATCAGGCCAAGTCATTTTGGCGACATTGCTTGAGTCTGGATCCAGACTCAAGTGAGTAAGATTTTTTCAGTGGTATCAACATACAGGTCTGATATGTACATGAAGTCATGTAAGTGTAGGGGCACACTTTGGAGTGTTTTTACATGTAATAGAGTACTGGGGAATTAAGCTATATGTCATGAAGAAAACCAGCAAAACCCTGCATATATCTCCCACTTTGTTTTTGAACAATGGCTCAAAACTTCTCAAGTTCACTCTCCTTTGTCAGTTAAGGTAGCGTAGCCTTATTAAAGCGCATACATTTTGCTCAAAAATCAAACCGTTTTGAATCAGATGATAAGTTTCTATTGGAAAAGACCGCTTACTGGTTCTCCAGGGACTGCCTGATGAAATGGATTTAGGGTCTTGTTTGATGAATATCAGTGGTCCGTGAAATGATTGCCCTTTTGTCTCAGACAAGAGCCTTGTGGCTTTTAACCTGTTGAGGGCCACATCATGCCCATTGGTCGACATGATGCATGAATGTAGCCCTGGCGAGTTACTCACCAGGGCTACATTCATGCATCATGCCGACCCTATCAGGATAGATACAGTCCCGTAGGTTCCGTATGATGCACCGGTGCTCTGATGGCGTGTAGATCCACCGCCACAGCACCTGACAACCCAAGGCATGAACCTTGAGGAATCATGGGGCTTTAAATGGCAAAATGTGGCTTTTCAATTAAGTGTTCATTCTGAACAAAAAAAAAGTGAAAACAATGAAACAGGAGGGCAGGCCAATAGGGCTGTAATATCTACTCCTCTTCTAAGTAATAATTACAACGTGTCCTATCTGCCATTGAAACTCCTAATGCTTAGCAGTCATGTCTGTAGAACCATGCTGCAAGAGGGGGTGACTTTTACTTGGATAAACTTATGTTTAGGTTAATTTTAGCAGATTGCTTATAAACCTGGCTGCAGCGTCCATATATTCAAACATTTTACAATAGACAATGATATCATCTTTCAAATGAGTTGTATACATGGTATAGGCTTGCCAGTGAATAATTGCATTATCATCAGGTTAATCTTTCAACGACTTCTCTGCAAAGTCTGCTTTTCTTGCTGTATTTATCTGTGGTGACTTATATTGCCTGTTAACCCTTTCAAGGCCGATAGTTCATTAATGCTTCAAGTATACCCCATTGTGTTGATACACTTGTGGAATGCTGGCATGATGCGATAATGCATTAGCGGCCTTTAAAGTCTACAGCATCATGCCAACCATCTGAAGCGAATACACCCCTGATTAAAATGGCGAGTTACTCACAAATGGCGAGTTACTCACAAATGGCGAGTTACTCACAAAAGCTGCATTTATAATGCATGATGACTGCAAATCATAGATATGTAGTCCTTGTATAATGCTTAAAGCCAATTAGTCATATCTGGTGAATCATAACTCCCTGTATGTTTGTTCAAATGAAAACTACTTATTTAAAATGGCCACCACCCACGTATATGAGCTAGTTAACAGACAGGGACCACCACGCTGGTATACATGGATGATCCTATCTCATTACCCACTCGCCTCTATCCGTGCACCTGAGCAGTTATTTCTGCCCTGCTCCGAGCAGCTCCTCTGATGATCATAATAACTCCCACAGAGCATTTAGTCATATTTCTACAGGAGGCTGAATTCCGTCTGGCACTATTAACCGAAGGCTACTCGCAGCCATTGGTGTTGGACTTCACAGTGGCCGCATCATGCTTTAACTGTGCAAATACATGAGTGCATCGTTTCAATTGGTCGTCATGATGCATGAATGCACCCCTAGCGAGTAACTCACCAGGGCTACATTCATGCATCATGCTGACCATACCGGTTTGATACACTCCCTGAGGGTCAGCATGATGCTCCAATGATGGTTTGATACACTCCCGTGCTGGCAAGCAACCCTTCCAGCACTTCATTAGTGACTAATGGCCATGAACCTGGAGGTATTGTACTCAGCATGTAAAGCTTTGATTGGCGCAGTTGCTGAGGCATTAACAATGACAGTGGCGGGATGGGTGGATGGGGGGCTGTAGACTAATGATGATGATGATGATGATGATGATGATGATGAGTAAAAGTGATATTTACAGGCATTGTGCTACCATCTCTACGATCCACACTATAACATACTGTACCATCCCAGTAGGGTCGGCGTGATGCATGAATGTAGCCCTCACAAATAACTCCCCAAGGCCACATTCATGTGTCATTAAGACTTATGAACATAAGCAAATGTCCACGACTGAGTGGGATACGACCAGCCCCACAGAGGGGAATACGATGTAAAAAATCCCATGGAAGTGGACATTTGCATTTATGTCATGGCCTAGGGGGTTATTTTGCTTTAGAATAAAGAAAAACTGCTCAGATATGTTCAAAATCCAAGATGGCGGACACCCATTGAATACAGCCACATTGTATTCCATCCCCCCATTGAATACGGAATGACCAGTACTGTTCTAAAGTAATGCTCGTATCTGCCATGACATAAGGGCATTATTAGCTACCTTTATAAGATTTAAATCATATGTATTATACCTCACCCCCACACTCCATCCAAGCTACCCACTAGGAGCATGTCCTTTATTACCATACCTGACAGCGGCCTACTGAGCAGCTCTGGCTCTATATGGAGCAGCTCCCCTGCTAACCCTCAAGGGTTGCTGATGCATTGACATGCACGTCATGCCCGGCATGATGCATGAATGAAGCCCTGGTGAGTAACTCACCAGCCCTGCATTCAAGCATCATGTTGACCCTGCAGTGATGGTTTATATACGTCATGACGACTTATGGGCATGATGCCTTTAAAGGGATATCTATTGAGCAGCTCCCGCGCTGCGTGACAATTTCCTGGCGTGGCAATTAGACCTCCATTTCCTCTACCAGTTTACCAATGAATTGCTGGTCCAAATGACGGCAGATGGTCGTGGTAAGGTCCCCCCCCCCCTACTTTCTCCCTCCTCTCCCGCCCCCATCTACCTACTACCATCCATCATCTCAATTCACTCACATACTATATTTTCTTGTGCATCTCCATAAGCACTATGGAGATCATTGATTTCGACAAGGTTATATACCCTGGAACTTTTCGATTGGAAAGCAAGTATTACTGCCCTGCGCGACACTTTAAAAGCTAGGCATGCTAAGAGCTCAGCTGGATATTACCATATCTTCCCGTGCTGTAATACCATCTTGGATATCTCCATGGTATTGAGTAACCTACAGCAGCTGCCCATTCTATATATCAGTAAGGTATTATACAACTTACATCAATAAAATTGCCCCGTGGGTAGGATATCGGCTGATCACAGCAGTGATATTATGAAATGGTAACCTTTTAAAGGTTGTATGATGTCTTAATATCGTTGGTTTGATTTGTTAATTTGATTTTCAATGTAAATCCACTGATTTGAACCTGATTTTCAAATGTCGACATATTCTGCATGTAGTTTATGTATTATCCCCAAGTACCAATGCAGTGATTATACATATCTGATGATACAAATATTCAGTACTTTATTCCAATCTCCAGCACTGCAGCCATGCATTAATCATACCTAAAGTGTTGGCAAAGTGCATCAATGCATTGCGGGATAAAGACTGGATGTCCAACACATAGTACACAACAGTGGTGAAAAGCTCGGTATTCCGAGGTAGCAGGTTGTCACATGGGCGCCGCCATTGCTGGAGCTTGTTACCCCGAAGGACCGCAGTGAAGAGATTGGGGTTCTCTCATTGGCTCATAATTAAACCTGCTAAGTCTGTATAGGCCCGAAGCGGGATCCTTATCGGGCCCGCCATTGCTTGATCTGTTACTTGCTGAGACAAGCACTGTAAAAAACCAGCATGATGGAGACCAGTTGTTATTATTTATAAGATACCCAAAACATCTGCAATGAATATGGAGAACTATCTGATAAGTTGATGATGCATTACGCTTGTGTCCTATACAGACTTAGCAGGATTAGTTATTAGCCAATGAGATAATCCCAACTATTCAATGTGGTACTCTCAAGGGGCAAACTGGTACCCATCTGATAGGTGTTATCAGTAGAACTCTCTGGTAACAGGCTCCAGAAATGGCCGCGCCCATGGGACAACCTGCTACGTCGGAATATATACAGCTTCCTTATCAGGGAGAAGGTGCTATCTCAAGGCTGCAACACACTGATGTTATCTCTCCTGGCAGCAGTGGGTTTCTCACTGGGGGGATGGGAACATTTAATCACACCAACAGGTGTGTTAATAACATAATACATTTTGACTGTCAACTGTTACTACCAGTCGGTAAATTATGTGATTCTTCTACCATTAGTGTGTTGAGGGTGGGGGATGTTAGGATTGAACAGGCATCTCTCTTAGTTTTTTTCCCATACTTACTATAGCCATAAATCGTATATGTTGATTAGTAAAGTATTAACATCAAGTTGTACGCATGTAGGAAGGCAGACACTTTAAAAAAAATAAAATGAAATAAACAGGAAACCTTGTGCGCTATACAAGATGATTGGAAAAATGAATTTGTGTCTTGCGGTTTGGCCATGTACAGGTGTCTCCGGTGTGCACTTTATTGTATTGTAATTTCTTTTATTTATCATGGAGGAATACATATCCAGTTATAGAAATAATTTGCATATTGTCCAGCTGTAGTAAATATATATTGTTCCGTTAAGCAAGATTTAAGTGACAAATGTCACTAAAGGAATATGCAGCATTATGGAAAGGTTGCATAGTACTGCATTGGGTTAATAGCTAAAATGGTTTGTTATTACATGATTTGGAATTAAGGAAAATATAAAAGTACAAAATTTGAGGCTCATTAAATAAAGTTTATAATGCTGTGTTCTCTGGTGTCCCTAACAGCAGTCTCAGTCAATAATGCCTTAAATGTCAGCAGAATGCAGATAGAGAAAAACAAAGAAAGAAAAGGAAAAAAATAGCACAAGAGAGGAAGGGAAGCAGATAAATAGGAATACATGGGGACAGGCAGGACAAACAGTACATAATATAATAAAGGATTCATTCGGGCCACATTAGTGAACAAGTAACCAATGGATAACTGATGACGAGTGGGGGTTATCGACGAATAATGACACGAGGCCGTAGGCCGAGTGTTATTATCGTCGATAACCCCCACGAGTCATCAGTTATCCATTGTCTACTTATTTTATACCACGAAACCAATAAATAATCAATATTATACCAATAAATTCAAGTTGAAAACAAAAATTATTCCCCCTTCCCGGGACTCGAAGCCAGCCATGACAGGTACATACACCTCCTCGCCCGGCAGCGGACGGCGACAGCGCACACGGCGAAAAAAGATGCTCCTAGACCGGGACGCGAACCGCGGACCTCCGACGGCTGAGCGCAAAGCGCTAACCGCTAGGCCACCGCGTCTCCTCCTCCTCACGCGTCTCGCGGTTATGTTTGTGTATAATACACCTCCTCGCCCGGCAGCGGACAGCGACAGCGCACACGGCTTCGTATCATAGCAAGACCTGGTTCTAACCGAGCGTATCTCGTCAGTCCCTGTGGCGCAATGCATAGGGGGTTGGACTAGGGATCTTAGGCTGCAGGTTCGAGCCCTGCCCTGGTCAAGTCTATCATGGGTTTTAACATATGACATGTTATCTATGTAAGGCGTGCGGTTATCCTGGATAACCGCACGCCTTACATGGATAACCGCACGCCTTACATTGATAACCGCACGCCTTCCAAAATTGATGTTACAGCCTATAGGGTGTGCAATATCGACAGATATGTGGATGGGAATAGACCCCAAAAAGCACTGTGTAAGCCAGAAATCGTGGTATAATGGCGAATATGGATCGTATATGTGTGTGTGGGGGGGGGGGAAGGCAGGGTGGACTTTTCAGGTTAGGCATTAATCAAAAACCAAACATAAATAGTTGTTTAATGACTATTTCAGAGGTTTGCTCCAACAGCTTTTGGCTGCTTCATGTACTAAGAAATGCGGCTTATGACCGGGGTTATGTCAGTATATAACAGGCCTAAACATTCAAGCCCCGTATGCAGGTTGTGGTTTACGACCTGACTCTGGGTGCAGGTATACAGAGGGTTCTACGGTACCAGGGAGACAGGTGTGAGAATTCTACTAACATTCACCTCTATAATTGGACAGGAAGTCGTTAACCCTTGAAATCCCATATATACACATATAGTGAATTAATCAATGTCAATGCACCGTGTACATTGGTCATCATGATGCATGAATGCAGACTTGGCGGTTCTAATCACCAGAGCATCATGCCAAGCCCGTGGTATTAATACCCAATGGGTCAGCATGATGCACCAAATGCATGCACTGCATTGGTGCATCATGCTGACCAAGGAATATGAACCGAGAGGCATAGTGGTAGCCTCAAATGGTTACTGCGGAAAGTACACCTGTATGTCTCATATAGATAATAATGTATCGCAGGAGTAAATTGGCGCATAGGGTAGATTGACCTTCAGTCGGACACATGCCTTAATTCGGACAGGTGGATTTGTAGCAGTTTGTGTATTCTTGTTCTTCATTGGGAATGATACAGAATGTAAGCAGGAAAGATAGTTCATATACCACCCACAGATATCCCCTTCTGCTCACAATGGAATTGTGCTGGAATTTGCACATAGAAAATTGAACAACATATATATATATATATATATATATATATATATATATATATATATATATATATATATATATATATATATGCGAAGTCGTTTGGTTTCATTATAAGGGTCACTGATGAAGGAGTGCATCATGGCCATTGGTCTTCATGATGTAACCGATGACGTGCTGATGGGTCTGCTTGCCAGCACTTCATGCTAGCCTTATACAGTTGTAGGGGATCGTGAATTCCCTCGTCCTATGTGCTGACTCTCATGGGTCGGTCGTCGGGCAATCCCTCCCCCTAGTGGTATCATACTGCTCCAGGCGTAGGTGGAAGGTAGGAAACGTCAGGTCTGGGGTTGTAGCTCAATGGTAGAGCAGTCGCTTGCAAGGTGGCAGATCTGGGTTCAAATCCCGGTGTTTCCAAAGATATTTTCCACAGTCCCTACTCAGTGTATCGACTCTGAATGTAGCCCTTCCAGATCACTCACCAGGTCTGTTTGCATTCATGCATCATGGCGGCCAAAGGGCATGATGCATCAATGCACCATACGGTTAAGTTAATACATGTATATACATGTGGCTTCAGAGAATTAATTGCGATGTACAATGCACTCAAGGCATGTGTCCGATTTTAGGTGAATCTACCTTGTTTATATGCAGCTAAGAGGAAGTTCGGCCCTTCCGGATATATACCTGATGCCAGCTGTCACTTAGTGATATCACGAACCTAATCCTTTAAGGGTTGCTGATGCATTAATGCATCATGTCCATTAGTCGTCATGATGCATGAATGCAGCCCTGGCAGGTAACCTATCAGGGCCATTTACTGTTATAGTCATATGCCCATGCGCCCCCTGGTATGAGATGCTCTAATCAAGTGCTGGTGTGCACACTTGTCAGAAGTTTATTAGTGCATCATGCCGACCGATGGACATGATACAATCCTGTATTAGCGGCCTTCAGAGAGCCAAGGACATTTATCAAAATCTATGACCGACAATTGGGGATGGGAATGAACAAGCTGGAGAATTAGAAGGATATGTGGTGCTTGCTCTATTTCTGCAAGATAATCAAACTACAATCTGGAAAGTGAAATTACCACGAGAACTGTTACTGTCTAGGTAACAATTTGATTTTTATTTGCAATATGACCGACATTGTTGTAGATTCGGAATCCATAGAATCAGACTAGGATCAAAATACACTCTTGAAAATTCATGTGCTGTTGTCATATATCCCCTTAACCCTTTAAGGGGCGCTGATGCATTAATGCATCATGTCGATTGTTGTCATGATACACCAATGGATTACTGCCATGATGCTCCAAAGAAGTGCTAGCGAGCAGTCTTGTCAGCACTTCATTGGTGCATCATGGCGGCCAATGGGCATGATGCATTGATGCATCAGCGCCCCTTGAAGTGTTGAATGAAAAGAAAAAATAATTTACTACCATCTACCTGCCTACCTTAATAATGTTCCTTCTGTTCCATTGCCCAGTGCAGTGGTGGAAATTGATCCAAGTTGTGACCTTTACAATAACACCTTTGAGATACCAGACATATATGGAAATATAGGGAGCTGGTGCGAGAGACAAACCAGGTGCAAATTAACCCTTTAGCGGAAACCTTGTATTTTGACGCTATGAATCCTCTTCATCACGACACATAAATGCACCCCTGGGGGGTAGTTTCACCCGGATTGCGTTCATGCATCATTAAGACGTTTTGGGGACGCAACACTCCCTTATGATAGGTAAGATGAACATGATATTGCTGGCGAGTCACTCGCCCGGCTGCACCAAACTACAAACCAGCATTAAACCTGAGGCCTTGTGCGGTCTTTGAGGGGTTAGAAACAGGAACCACCAGGCCAGCCGGACGGGGAAATCATAAGCCGGAAGCCATTAGGAGCGAAGCCATGCACATATTTTCGCCATTTGCCATATCTGCGCTTCTTAGAAGTGGCTTTTATGGGTGTTATGTGAAGGTTTATAACATGGAGGAGGTACCAGAGGGGTGGGGTGGGGGGGGGAAGTTTATGGGTTCTCATTTCATAGACTTTGTGAAATAAAGGAAACTAATAGTGATAACCCTTTTCAAGCCAATAGTGCATTAATGCATCATGCCTATTGGTCATTATGATACATGAATGAAGCCCCTGTGAGTAACTCGCCAGCACCGACCCTGTGAGTAACTCGCCAGGGCCGACCCTGTCAGTAACTCGCCAGGGTCGACCCTTTACATGGTTCATCAAATACTCCCCTAAGGGTTGGCATGACACATCAATAACTGGCGAGCAAACTTAGCAGCACTTCATTAATGCACCATGACGACCAATGGGCATGATGCAATATTGTAGAATGACCAGCACATCTTCATGCGGCAGAATGCATAAATGTAATTCTGGCGAGTAACTCGCACTGGCTGCACAGGTACAGCTGACTAGGTATGAGGGGTTAAAGGGTAAAGTGTATTGGCACATGATGATGGGGATTTCTGGGAGGAAGGTCGACCTTGGCTTAGGTGTGTTTATAGGCCACGCAATATACGCCTAAGCTCCTCGGGCGTATAAGATCACTATACGCCTGAGGAGCATACACGGGACGTGTCACCAGGACCATACATGGGAGAACCTGAGCACCATACACGGGACCACCTGCACACCATACATGGGACACCACAAGAGGACCATACACGGGACTATCCTCAACATGGAACTACCTCATACACGGGACAGTTTTGCCTATACACGGGACAGTTTGGCTTATATACTTCATTTCTCCTGCCTCACTGTAACCTGGCCAAGACCCAGGGGTCCTGGGTTTGCCTCTCCCACAAGTTTTGGTCTATACACGGGACAGTCTACCCTATACATGGGACAGTTTAGTGTCCCTGGTAGTGTATCATGCCAACCCTCCCAGAGTGTAGGGGTGGCATGTTGTATGAATGCGGCCCTGGCGAATAACTCGTCAGGGCTACATTCATGCATCATGACAGGGTTCATACACAAATGGGGTTCATAAACATACGGGGTTCATGGCGGGGTTCATACACAAACTCCTGGAGGGTCATCATGATGCACCAATGAAGTGCATCATGAAGTGTATCAAGTTTTTCCCCAATGGGTGCATCATGAAGATCAATTGGCATGATGCATCAATGCATCAGCGGCCCTTAAAGGGTTAAAAATTGAAGAGTCCTATTCACCAAGTGGTATCAGAGCCAGTTGTTCCCATGTCCCATGTATCAACCTCGTGGGGATGTCCCGTGTATAGGATAGAAGTGAGTAGGTCCCGTGTATAGGATTCCCTCGTGTGGAGTCCCGTGTATATGATTCCTCAGGTGAGTCCCGTGAATGCTATACAGGCCTTATACGCCCGAGGGGCTCGGGCACATGGCATTGGCCGTTCATAGTCGAGTTTCAAGGTAGCTGGATGCTCATTTCACTTGCTATTATATTCTAACCTAGGGTGTGCCAGACGTTCTATCTAACTAAACCAAAAGTGAAAGTGTCTATCTAAAATCAGAATCCATTAACCCTTTAAAGGCCGGTGATGCATTCATGCTTCATGCTTATCTGTCAAAATAACTCACACAATAATCAGCATGATCTGCAAAGAAGTGTCATTGAGGGGACTTCATTACAGAATTTTGAAAGGGAGGGGGCCTCTAATTTAGCACATATATACGGCTTAACCTTTTAAAGGCCGCTCATGCATCAGTGCATCATGCCCATTGGTTGGCATGATGCACCTAAGAAGTGCTGGTGAGCATCATGCCGACCAATGGGCATAATGCACTCCAACGGCCTTTAAAGGGTTAATTTGAGGAACAAAATAGACAAATTAACTCTTATAAATGCAGAGGGGAAAGGGACGCCCCCCCCTTCCCCCTGAGCCCCCCACCCCCTCATCTAAATCCGCCACTGATGTCACAAAGGGTGAAAAGATAACAGCAATAGATGTGGCAGCACCTGTAGCTTGGTGAGTGGGTGGACGGAGAGTAGGGGAAGATGGGTGTGGGGATGATTGGGATGGAGAGGGCTGTTCCGTGTATTGTTTATTACCTAGCCTTTATTATAGGTGCCCCCTCACAGGTCGTTATGGCAGTAAATATACCTATTGTCTGTACCGCCTCATAATACTGCCACTTAACCCTTTAAAGGCCGCTGGTGCAGGAGTGCATCATGCCCATTGGTCGTCATGATGCACCAATGAAGTGCTGGCGAGACTGCTCGCCAGCACTTCATTAGAGCATCATGCCGATCCTATGAGGTTGATACATATACTTCCTGGCAAGACTGCTTGCTTGCCAGCTCTTCACTGGCGTATCATGACGACCAATGGGCATGATGCACTAATGCATCAGTGGCCCTTAAAAGGTTAAACCTATAGGGGGTATATGATGCTCTGATGTATCATGCATCATGCTGACCCCTTCGGAATTTAAAATTGGTTCATGCAGGAATGCTTCATGCCCATTGGTCGGCATGACGCACAAATGAAGTGCTGGTGAGTCTGCTCATCATCACTTCATTGGAGCATCATGCTAACCCTCTGGAAGTGTATCAGCCCTGAGGGGTTGGCATGATGCAATAATAAAGACTCTGAGAGTTACTCACCAGGGTTGCATTCATGCATCATGATGACCAATAGCCATGACGCGTTAATCCATCAGCGACCCTTAATATAAAGGGTTATACAGGCGCACGGGCGGGGTGGGAGACACTGTTTGTTACGGAAGCCACAGGTGAGGCCCATGCTGAAGCCACTGCTAAATGGCATTATTGGCGGGGCTAACATCGGCCGGCTCCTCGGGGTAATATTGGGCAGGAAGCACCTACTGCTAATGGCATGGCCAAGGGGGCTGTGGGGACTAGACAAGACTAGTCCATTTTTACCTGTATGTAAAGCGGCCATTTCTCTATTTAGCGAGGTTTCTTGTTCATCAAGTGTGCATGGCCATGTCAGTTCTGATCACGGAATTTCTCGCGAGATCATCTAGGTTCCAGACTTGCAAGAAGTATGGCATGCCAAAAACAAGTCTGGTACGAGATCAAAATCAGATACCGCTGATGTCAGCATGCATGTGGTGAGCTGAGGAACCAGTCTGGTCCCGAGTCAGAGCTATAGTGTCCTAACGCAAGAGGCCATCCTCCCATAAATTTACTAAGGTGGTCAGGATGACAACCTAAATTCGTCACTTTGACAACCTAAAGCTGTAGTTTTAGGTATCGTCAACCTGATGACTTAAAGTCATCTGCACTGACTAGTTTCGTGCCTCTCAGTTTTTCAGTGCTCACTTCCTCGACCCTTTGATTCCTTAGATCTTTTGTTACCTCAGACAGAAAATCGGGAACAACCTCTATATTTTCTTTTAAATTTGGACTTAACTCCTCAAATAGTCTACTTGCTGAGACAGTTTTCCTTACATTTGCCATATCTGAGGAAGCAACGTTGACTGTAGTGCTCATTCAAGGATCCGGCACTCAAATAGGACTAAACCCCTCGCTGCATCATGCCCACACCAATTCCACTAGCTCAAATCTAAAAATCCAACTATCTCAACCACCTCTTCTCTATCACTTTCCCAGTGTTGAATCCATTACGAGCCATGAATGTATTGTACTCATTTGTCATCATGATGCATAAATACAGCCCAGGTTTTCATCCTGAAGTGATTCATTGGTGCATCATGACGACCCTCCAGGAATATATATATATCAACCCCAGAGGGTTGGCATGATGCTCCAATGAAGTGCTGGCAGTAGTTCCGCCAGCACTTCATTGGTACATCATGATGACCAATGGGCATGATGTACTACTGCATCACTGACCCTCAAAGGATTACCCACTGTCTACCTGTTCCATAGTTTGGTGGGGATTGGGTGGTGGGGGTGGAGTGGGGGGGGGTGGTGGTCGGTCACATTAGTTAATTGCACCACCACAGACTGCGTGCTAATTAGCCACTATGGAACAAGAACGGATTAAACCGTTAAGCACCAGATTGTGCTTTAATGTACCATGTTGATTGCCTGTCATGATGCATGGATGTAGGGCTACAGTCACCCCTCACTTCCTCAGTCCTTTGATTCCTCAGATCCCTCATTATCTGAGACAGAAAATCTGGAAATACATCTATGCTTTCTATCATCCTCAGATAACTTGCTTCCTCAGACATTTTTCCTTGCATTTTCCATATCTGAGGAAGCAAGGTCTGACTGTATATCCAAAAATCTAGAGGAGCCATGCAGTTGATACACACACACTAGGAAAGTGACCATGAACCACTGGGGATGCCGAATCGATACATAAGAGCAGCCCTTAAAGGGTGAAAGCTGCATGGTTCCCACCTTTTAGACCTGGTCACCTTCCACCCTATCAGGGGCGGATCCAAAAGGGGTGGTCTAGGGGGGGGGCACAGCCAAGAAAATTTGGTCATGGGGGGGCACAAGCAGGTTTTCGGGCCTTTTTTTTCCAAAGGTAAGAGTCATAGCCTGGCTCAATTACAGGGGGTCTAGGGGGGGCACGTGCCCCCCAGCCCCCCCCCCCCTGGATCCACCCCTGGGTCACCTTTATGGCCACCATATTGCCCATTTCTCAAACTCTTCTGAGGTGCATGATACATCTCACACTCTGTTAGGGCCTTACTACTCTAAAAGGAACCCGGCGCTCACTGTAGTGCCCCGTTTAAGCACCGGGCTTGTATTGATTTCAATACCTCCGTACCCCTGCATTTATTCGAGACTGGTTCTCATTTGAGACTCCAGCGCTTAAATGGATTATAATACTGTATAGATTTCACTTCCACTGTACCAGGGCCTTTATTTAGGATATTCTTGTTCATTTGAATACTGCTGTTAGTGTTTAATATTGTTTTCAATACACCTTTATCCTGCTGCTATATACACATTTGAGACCGGCGCTTATTTCAGACCCTGTGACTTTTAAGAACAAGCCAGTACACTGTGCCGTAGTCACTTTAATGACTGCTGATGTATCAATGCTTCATGTCCATTGGTTATGGTGCATAGATGTAGCCCTGGTGAGTAGCCTGTATTCATACATCTGCACTCCAACATTAGCCGCAATCGGTAATAAAAGGTTAGATGTTGTTAAAAAAGCAGGCCCATCTAACCTGTAGTGGTGGGTGAGTAGAAAGCTGAGCTGCTCCCGGGAGCTGCTCCCCCTACCTGTCACCTCCTGTCATCACAGCACTGAACTGCTCAGAGCTACTCTTGGGGGTCTAGATGGGGGTGCGCATGTCATGGGTCGATTTTAAGAAAAGCTGTGTCGCATGTTGCTCATTTTCTATTTTCTCTTGTCCAAGTTCTATGTCGCATGTAGGTTTTATGATAAGGCAATGTCTCACATCACTAATTTTCTATTTTCCCATATCTATGTCACTAAGCTCCATGTCACATGTCGATTTTAAGATGAAGCCATGTCTCATGTCACTAAGTTTCTATTTTCCCATGTCCTCATCAATAAGCTCCATGTCACATGTTAATTTTAAGAAATGGCCATGTCACCCTGTCGATTTTAGGGGTCTAGACCTATCCTCTTACGTGGATACAATATGACAAAATAATGCTCAGCCCATAACCGAGCCTGAAAATACCCACCGCGGCCACAGCCCCCATGGCCGCCCATGCACCTAATTGGTCTATCATAATTATCAGCAATACATCTAATGAAGCATAATGAGAATTAACGGGAGTCTACAAAAGCAGTGTGTGTAGAGGGAGTGAGTGCAGTGAGGGTGAGCAGTAATAGCAGGTAGAAATGCTGGCAGCTGATAGCGATGGAGAACACAGGAACCTGTTCTAGAACTTGGTCCTTTAAGGGGGCCTTTCAGGGTATCACTATTGATACATGCATGCATGAAGCATTCGTGCATCATGATCATTTAAGGGCTGCATGATGCATGAATGCATTTATACATGATGCCTGAATTTGGTGCTTCATGCCCACCCTCCAGAAACGCAGCAGCACTATAGGGTCAGCACTGTGCATGGATGTAGCTCAGTGAGTTACTTGCCAGGGCTGCATTCATGCATTATGTCGAACAATGATCATGATGCATTGCTGCATCAGCGGTCCTTAATGGGTATGGGTGAATGGGTAAAAGGGAGGGATCTGGTCCCAGGAGGAGTGGTCGTTTTTCATGCTAAGACCAGCGTCCAGCCCTCATAAAGCTGCTCATATAATATATGAGCTGCTCGTTCTATGGCTATGATAATCCCCTCAACCCCCCCCCCCACTACCCCCCCTCCCACGCCCTTACCGTGGTATTCATACCACCACCCCGCACCCTGTCAAGGGACCATACAACCCACCCCAGGGCGACCCTGGTGGCAGCACCTTATATTTTAACACTAAAAGGGCCGCTCTGGGTTCATAGTCCTTGGTCGCTCTGATGCTCCAATGCAGTACTGGCGAGTCTCTTCGCCAGCACTGCATTGGTGCATCATGCTGACCCTTCTGGTGCATCAACCCGGCAGGGTTGGCACGATGCATGAATATGAGTATAGACTCACCATGGTTGTATTCATACATTATAACGACACATAGGGTAAAGGCACCCATATCGGACGCTCCTGACCATGCTACAGGTGATCGGATTTAGTCATTGAATCTAGTGGGTCCAAAGGTTGTGAATTCTCAATTTTGCTACACCAATTGAAACATGAGATATTAGCACTAGCATCCCAGAAAAATGTTTGTTTGTTCTCCCTATTGCTAATGAATAAATGGAATGTAAACATATTGATTTCATATGGTCTAATTGCACCTAAAGTCGGACAGTCCTTGCTTGGAATGACCCTAGAGACAGACACTTTTTTTATATGATTGTTTTAATGGATACCTGCATATGAAATATTCTGAAAAGATATCTATCATCATTCTAGAAGCAACAAGGTACGATATTGATAATTGATATTGAAGATATACTGAGATGTTTATTTTTGCATACTTTTAATAGGAGATTCTGCAGGGTCAAACTAACATGACTTCCACAGGGCAGATGGGGGACTAAGAGAACAAAGATGTTAACTAACAGAATGTAGGTGTTAGATAATAGGCCAAACCAAGGAAATTGTAAATATCTGTGGCTGGGGGTGTGAGTATGGTGTAAAGGATTCATTTTGTAAAAAAATATTCATTGTAAAAATTACATAAACCCTTATATAATTGTGTCCAAACCAGGGTGCAATTGGTGTCCAAATTGATGTATAATTTGATGGTGATAGGGGAATGATGCCCAAAATATAATATGAGCAATTTATCCTGTTTTTCTAAGTCAAATAATTAGCAATAGTCTATAGTTTGTCATTGCAATACATAGCAATCCATAGATATATAGGTTAAGGCACAACAAACTGAAGAATTAAACCAGACGTCTCATTTACTCACCACTCTGCATGATTAGAATACAGCAGGATCACACAAGGTTTGCATAGTTATAAAGCCATGTATGAAGAGACTTATGTTTGCTATACTCTATTTTCTAGAGAGAATAATAGTTCAATTTTCATATAGATCTGGTTGATATGATAGGCAAGGGTCTGATATTGTTTATATAATCCAGCCCCAAAGGTGTCCGACTTTGGGTGTCCGTCCGACTCAGGGTGCCTCTACCCTAGTGCAATACCTCACACATCTTAAGGTGCCGATTTCATGCCAGGAAAGGCCATATACGATCAGCCAAAGGGTGCAGAAACTTATACGCGAGGATTTTGTACTCCGGCGCTTATTCAAGACGCTGGCGTTTAATGGGCCATTAGGATGTGATGTAGTAGTGAACTATGTGGCCACCAAAGAGCGCCACCACCTATTAAGGATGTAGTCCGCCCTCCGCCCGCCAGGGGGGTAGACGCAGGTCCTTGTGTATGTCATGTGTGCTCATACGGGTACTGCGGGTAGAGCAGATCCAATATGCTCGGGAGCAGTTTATTGCTCTCCAGGCTCCACCATAAAGCCTACAGTGTAAACGGTCATGTATATCCCCCCACCTCCTAACACTCACAGTCATTGCCAGTAGCCCTTTAAGGGCCGCTGATGCATTAATGCATCATGCCGATTGGTCGTCATGATACACCAATGAAGTGCTGGTGCACCTGCTTGCCAGCACTTCATTGAAGCATCATGCCGACCCTATGGGAGTTTTGTGTATCAATCCAGTAGGGTCGGCGTGATGCCTTAATGTACCCCGTGTGAATAACTCGCCGGGGCTACATTCATGCATCATGACGACCAATGGGTATGATGCATTAATGCACCAGGGGCCCTTAAGGGGCTAGGGTCAAGTTAATAGGGCGGAAGGGGTCCATATATATATATATATATATATATATATATATATATATATATATATATATATATATATATAAATTGGAGAGGTTGGCGGCCGGTGGCATAGTATGTAAGTATATATAGTGCTTGTTCCTAGAAGCTATAGGGAAGTGTGTAGAGCTCTAGGGTGATGTTATTTTGAGGAAATGCTCGTTATTTGACACAATCATGGAGAAGGTTGGCATTGGCTCTTTGCTAGCCCATATACCTGGTAATCTTACTTTTCTCCAGGGTGTGTTCGGGTAATCTATCCGATGATTCATTTTGAGCCATAAAGTTACAACATTACAACTCAATTATGCATTATCATAAAACGGCAGTCAATAAACAGTACTGCTGGATGATTTAAAAGTAAATTTGAATTTATAGGAGGGCAGTACATACACCTCAACAAATTCCTGTGGGATATTGGAGCCTTTCGAGTAAAATCTTTTCATTTAGTCAGTGCGATGTAAGATATGTACTTGTTTTATAAAGATATCCCCTTCTTCACTCCTCAACTACTCCAATGTATTCCTTTAGGGACAACTCAGTGTTTTAATAATTTTATCCATTTATTGTCAAGGTGCAAATCTACTCGACGGTTCTGCATTCATGCATTATGGCATCACTAGAGGGTTGATGCACTCTCGATAGTTCTGCATTCATGCATCGTGGCATCACTAGAGGGTTGATGCACTCCCGCTATTTCTGCATTCATGCATCATGGCATCACTAGAGGGTTGATGCACTCCGTCTGGGTCGGGTTGATGCAGCAATGCAGTGGTGATCCACAACGATTCGCAAGCCTCAATATTCTGGGGCATAGGAAAAGGGGGGCTAGGGGGGCCTGGGCCCCCCAATAATAAAGAAGGTGGGGCCTGAGTATGTCTGGACCCCCCACAATTCACTAAGAATTCATAATTAATTGAACAAGAAGCTAAAATATTGCATCTCAAATTAGATTTATACAGTAATGGGATAGGGAAAATTGGGGCCTGGACCTCAAATCAGATCTTAAATTCATCAAAAATTACTTTTCTATATAAATTTTACATAGGTATGTATAGACGCTACTGCGCTTGAGCTGACATTTCAAGGTGGTCGAGGTAGGGCCCCCCCCAATGAAGATTTGCTTCCTACGCCTCTGATATTAGAGTGGGTGATCTTGGTTAATATTCTAAGCTTATGCAGTAAAATATGCATTTAAGCTTTGATAAAGCAGTTGTTCTGGTCCAGTTATTAGATGCACTCTAAAATATAACCAGGGATTCTCGTAAAACTGAACCAAGGTAATCATAGTGCAGTGAAGCAATGTAATCTCTACAATGAACACACATGGCAGTTTATAGTGGTAGAAAAATATAAAAGTAATCTAATAAGAGAGTAATAAATGGGCTAAGAGGCACCGAATTCAGTGTATCGTAGGATATCGCAACGAGTGGCCGTGGCTCAGCACCTCAGCGCCCGTCTCGGCTTGCAGTCATCGCCGTTATGCGAGCGGTAGGGAACAAAAATATACCTCTACAATCTAACCAAGCAAACACACACCGTTTCTCGTCAGTCCCTGTGGCGCAATGCATAGGGAGTTGGATTTGGGATCTGAGACAACAGGTTCGACCCTACCCTAGCCATGTGACATGTTAGGAGTGCCGATATCCTGGATATCAGCACTCCTAGGAGTCCTGATATCCAGGATATCAGCACTCCTAGGACCTGCAATATCGACAGGTATCTGACTGGGAATATCTAGAAAAAGCACCCAAAATCACAGAGGTCGTGTAATAAGTGAAGATAACAACAGATGTTCTGGCAACTTTGGAACAAGGATACGGCCATTGTTTTGATGATCCTTATTTTACAGTGGGTAGTGGCCATAAAGGATGCTTCTCACTAGTAAAATATGAAAGTCGGGCAGCCATAGCATATTGGGAAATATCTCTAGGGAGGCAATTCTTAAGATGGTACGACTAGACCCCCTCAAATGGTTGTGGGCCCTCCCCTTAACACTATTACAGCCCTCCATTTAATGGTCACTATTGATTGCACTGGAACAACTGTCCTACCAAACCCTATGTAATAACTGCATTAAGTGCTGATTGCACAGTGCAGTCATAATGTTTGACCTACAATCACCCACTCAAGATTTTGAGGGCTTCAGAGTATAGTGGCTGTGCACAGTCATAACATGTTGAGAAATGCCCACCAGGTGGCATTCCAGTTAGAGCGGCCCCAGGTTTTTATCACTCTCACTTTTTCTTCCTCCTCTAGCCAAAACCGATTGACATTAAATAGAAGTTGATCTGGACAAAAAGAACCAACCTCCAGCTGGACTAGAGACAGGGAACAAAGCTACTAGACATGAAAAAAGAAAAATGGCATCGTTAACCCTCTAAGGACTGCTTATAAATGCTAATCGAGCGTCACGATGCTTTTGTAAATGTATCAAGCCATCCCTACGTGGCTGATACACTGCTGGAGGATTGGCATGATGCACCAATGAAGTGCTGGCTCGGTATGATGCACCAATGAAGTGCTGGCTTGGCATGATGCACCAATAGAGTGCTGGCTTGGCATGATGCACCAATGAAGTGCTGGCTTGGCATGATGCACCAATGAAGTGCTGGCGAGTAACGACCTAACCCCTGAATGCCTGCTATTGTAGGAGTGCATCATGCCCATTGTTCATAATGCACTAATGAAGTACTGGTGAGTCTGCTTGCCAGCACTTCATTGCAGCATCATGCTGACCCTAGACCTCCAGGCCTATATCGACTATGTAGGACCAATATGATGCATTTATGCAGGCTTGGTGAGTTAATACCCAGGGTTGCATTAATGGATTATGATGACTAATAGACATATCGCATTAGACTCAGGGGAGTAGGAAAAGGGGGCGGCCAGGGGGGGCCTGGGCCCCCTCAATCATGCAGGAGCGGGGCCTGAGTATGTCTGGGCCCCCAAAATTTGCCTAGAATTCATAAAACTTTGGATCTCGAATCAGATTAATAAAGTAATGGAATCGGAAAATTGGGGGCCTGAGCCTCAAATCATATCTGAATTTTAACAAAAATTACTTTTCTATACAAATTCTGTATAGGTATATATATATATATATATATATATATATATATATATATATATATATATATATATATATATATATATATAAGCATCGTCGCGCTTGATCTGACAGTTTAAGATGGTTGAAGTGGGGCCCATGCTTTGCGCCCCATAATTAAGATTTGCTTCCTACGCCTCTAGGACTATCACCATTTAAAGTAGGACGTTCAGCCTTTAAAGGATTAGAACAAAATGTGAATGGTGTTCTAACAGTTGGTCCAACAAAGAGGACGCAGCGTCCCCATGTTGGTAGGTCTGGTGAACGTCACGGTCGTGTTTAGAGGTTTTGTAGCCCTGTATACACCAGACTGTCGGTTTATACACGCTTGGTTTGGCGGCTGCCAGAATTCGGACTTAGTTCAGACCCAGAAATGTGTGACTAGGGGTAGAGAAAGGATTATGCATATACTCACGCATGGATATACCATCCTGCTTGGCTGTAGATGTGTGTTGGCTTACACTGTCGCACGCGTTTTTGCAATACAGGCTTCCTCCCTTTTTAGCAGATAAAATGTAGTATTTTATTTCCTGGATTTTGTTTTGTTTTGTTCTTTTCTTTTGTGCATACCTCTGATCAACCCCCTACATACACGTGCTATTCCTGTGCGTTTAAGACTAAAAAAATGAGGAGGGGGGGGGGTAACAGTTGACATCTGCCCCCATGACTGTTATGGTGTTTTCATCCGCTGAGGGATGTGAGAACACAGGTGACGTCCCCTTTTGCTGCCGAGTGCAGGGACTGGTTATAAGCCAATCAGGGATGGGAGAAAGCCGGTGACATCCGAGTGCAAGGATTGAGGAATATACAATTTTTGGGATGTGAGAACACAGGTGATGTCCCTTTGTGATGCCGAGTGCAGGGACTGCTAAGAAACCAATAGCGCATGTAAGAACAGGTGATGTCCCCTTGTGATTCCGAGTGCAAGGACTGGTTAATAAGATGTAAGAACAGGTGATGTCCACGTGTTATGGCGAGTGAAGGGGCTGGTTATAAGCCAGTGAGATACATAAAAACCAAGTTGACGTCCCTTTGGTATGCGGAATGCAGGTGCCAGTTTTAAGCCATTGAGGGATTGAGAACCTAGGCGGGGGTCCCCTGGTTATGCCAAGTGCAGGGGCTTGGGGATCATTCAATCACAGGGGAATGACGGACGTGGTCCTCAGTTCCGTTAACTAAAACCCCCTTTCATTCCTCTCCCTAAATATTGTCCAAACCACAAAATGTCGTCTGTCGCACTGCACCATACTGCAAGTTATATAGATTACAGACCCTTGCATATATTCATTTTACCGTACTGCACCAATACTGCACTGTGTTTCCATTCACACCATGCAGCACGTTACCTGCAGTAAAATAACCGTGCTGCGTCCCACCCACGTATTTTTCCCGCGTCGTCAAATCAACCAAGAAGCAATTCCGGTAAAATATCCCCAGGGAAATCCCATACGGGGAGGTAAAGCAACGAGTATTACCATAGTCACATTGAGTCTAACGGCTGTTTTTGTGCGTTTGTATAGTGCCATGGATTTAAACTCTTTTCCTTCCGTCTCCAGGGATGCTTTTGTGCTGCCTCCATTTTATTTTTCATCTTTCTTTTTGCCCTTTTTTTTATTTGTTCTAGTAAAAAGATGTAGAATGTCAGAATAATGTAAAGATGACTGGGTTGTCTTTGATCGGGGACCACGTCAAGGATGTATGTCAACATGGCCAGGACCCTGCCTTGGAGGATACCTACGGCTTTAACCCTTTAACCCATTGAGGACTTGCATCGACTATAGTCGACACCATGGTAGGCCAAGCACCGACTATAGTCGACACCATGGTAGGCCAAGCACCGACTATAGTCGACACCATGGTAGGCCAAGCACCGACTATAGTCGACACCATGGTAGGCCAAGCATCGACTATAGTCGACACCATGGTAGGCCAAGCACCGACTATAGTCGACACCATGGTAGGCCAAGCACTGACTATAGTCGACACCATGGTAGGCCAAGCATCGACTATAGTCAACACCATGGTAGGCCAAGCATCGACTATAGTCGACACCATGGTAGGCCAAGCACCGACTATAGTCGACACCATGGTGGGCCTAGCGTCGACTATAGTCAAAGCGGATTATATAGGATTTGTATAGGAATTGAAAATAGGCTCGTCCTCTAGGAACTATACTTTTTTCAGGGGCTGTCCCCATGGTCAGGACAATGATTTTTGCTCTGCCCTCAAAGGGTTAGGGCCACTGATTCAGGAGTGCATCATACCCATTGGTTGTCATGATGCACCATTCAAGTGCTGGTGAGCAGTCTCACCAGCACTTCATTTGAGCATCATGCCGACCCTCTTGCTGTGTGCCGATCCTGTAGGGTTGGCACGATGCATGAATGCATCCCTGGTGAGTAATCAATGCATCATACTAATCCATAGCCATGATGCATTAACGCAACAGCAACCCTTAAATGGTAAAACATAAGGGCTCATCCAAACTGCGCAGCTTAACTAAACTAAACTTAATTGTGATTATACACTTAAACCTTTAAAGATATTGCCCTACGGGTCGGCATGATGCTCCAATTGAGTGCTCGTGAGCAGTCTCGCCAGCACTTCATTGGTGCATCATACCGACCAATGGGCATGATGCACTCCCGCATCAGCCCCTTAAGGGGTTAAAGGTTTATGTTATACCTTCCCCTGTCGGTTTCCTTGTTGTAGCCCGACCAGATGGATCCCTCACCACGACAGGCCGTCCTATTGATCATCTGAGAGACAAATCCCATACTTCCCACAAAGGTAAACACCCCCCCAGCTGTCTCCCAGCGTCTCCGAAAGCCTTCAAGGCGCATGCGCGGATGTGGTTTCCTATGCGCAGTGCCCTTTGCCAGTGGCAGGCAGAGATGTCGGAGTAGAAGACAGTGGAGCTGTGGGTGTCCCTTCTTCCTTCACTTCTCCCTCCTCGCCGATTTCTTCGTCAGGCACTCATCTATCTAGTTTTAACCCTTTAGTTGGCAGTTGTACATTAATGCATCATGCTTATTGGTTGTCACGATACATTAATGTCAGGCTTCCCTAGCCCACTTAAAAAGATCTTTTTCTCCTCTTTCCTATTCCCTCAGATGTGTGTGGTGCACATATGCGCGGGCACTCACACAATCCCTGTGAAATTGTGTAATGTAGTTCTTGCCATGAATATGACCTTAGCTGCCGAAATGGCGTTAAACATCTATTACTCACTCACTCAGTGGTTGTCACGATACACTAATGTAGCCCTGGAGAGTCACTGGCAAGGGCCATCTCAATGCATCATGCCGATCTATGCATCATGCACATGTAAACTCTCCAACCTGTGACAGTGACACAGTACTGGTGAGCAGACTCACCAGCACTTCATTGGTGCATCATGCCGATCACTGGGCATGATGCACCAATGAAGTGCTAGTGGGAAGACTCACCAGCACTTCATTGGTGCATCATGCTGATCACTGGGCATGATGCACCAATGAAGTGCTGGTGAGTCTTCCCACCAGCGCTTCATTGGTGCATCATGTCGATCACTGGGCATGATGCACCAATGATGTGCTGGTGAGTCTTCCCACCAGCACTTCATTGGTGCATCATGTCGATCACTGGGCATGATGCACCAATGATGTGCTGGTGCGAAGCCTCAGCACTTCAACAATGCATCCTGCCCCTAATTGGGCAGCTGCACTGATGCATTAATTACCTTTAAAAGGTCAACTTCAGCAAAAGACAGCAGCTGAGGGCTTCCCTTCCTACCTCCTTTCCTGGGCCCACGTGTTGCAACCCATTTCTTCAGCAAGCACTGTAGCTACCATTGACTACTGCACACACCTCCCCGCTCCCCCCACACACACTACCAGGAGAAGGCCTGAAGCAGGGTTTCACCTTTCCATAATTCTAGGGAGCTGCTCGTAGTGAGGGGCTCATAGTGAGGGACTCAAGGTGAGACGACGACCATGGCTGGTCGTGTCTAATTCTACTATCAATGCTTCAGGGTGGCCTTCACACCATATATAGGCCTTAGTATGAACGCCCATTGGGGCCGCCATTGCTTGATTTCGTACCAGGAAAGATAAGCATTGTTTAAAATCAGCAGTTGAACAATAAAGTGTAATGCATGAATCCAACAGATGTGAAGAAAAAGTTGTCCTAAATATCCTTCCAAACAATCAAGCACCCAATCAAGGTATGTCTAGACCAATTAATGGTACTTGATTTGTTTACAGCTACCATGACCTTGCTCAGGTGTGCACTACACTCCTATAATGCACTCAAGGTCACTCTATCGTGCAACAGAGCACTGCCCACCGTTTTAAAAAAGTAAATAAAGAAAATTCGCATTTTTTGGAGTTCCTTGCCCCGTAGTGGCCGGAAGCGCAGCGACCATAGCGTCTTCATTATGTTTTCGGTTTCTGTATCTGTGAGTTACGTCACGATCGCCGTGTGACGCAATTTGTGAAATCATAAGTCGGCCATGACGTCACCCTTTGGCTGTGAAAGTGGACCACGGATGGGAGTTGCAACTCCCATCCATGGTCCTTGCCACATTTTTCTTGTTATGCGTGGCCATTACATTGCTTGTATTTTCCCAAAACGTGACATCAATATGATGGAAATAGTATTGAGGCTAAGTCTGGTTTATCGGAGTTTTATCTCCTAATACTAATGCTGTGCCCCTCAGGCGCCCACTTGTCATGTCATGTTCAAACTGACATGATGAATTGTCCCTTTTTCAGCCCTGTGGCCTCTTAGCATCTACAGGCTCAGCAGGAGACACCTAATAGACAGAAAATTATACACACATTAACTCTTTAAGGGCTACTGATGCAGGAGTGCACCGTGCCCAAATGTCGTCATGATGCATCAATGAAATACTGAGTACTCTGCTAACCAGCACTTCATTGGTGCATCACGCCCAAAGGTCGTCATGATGCATCAATGAAATACTGGATAGTTTGCTCACCAGCACTTCATTGGTGCATCATGCCCATTGGTCGTCCTGATGCACTAATGACGTGTTGGCGAGTCTGCTCACTGGCACTGCATTGGAGCGTCATGCTGACCTTCCATGAAAGAATTAACCCTGCAGGGTTGGTTTGATTCATGAATGTAGCCTTGTCGAATTACTCATCAGGGCTACATTCAAGCACCATGCTGACCCTGCATAGCTGATACACTCTCACGGGTTGGCATGATGCACAAATGAAGTGCTGGTAACCAGATTCACCAGCACTTCAATGGTGCATCATGAAAACTAATGGGCATGATGCACTTCTGCATCAGCGGCCCTTGAAGTGTTAAGGCGTGTATGCCTCCTGCAGGGTTGATTGATAAAGGTTAACACCCATATAATAAATACACTTCATACATGATCGATCTCCAGGTACACAGGGTACTATCTTTAACCCTTTAAGGGGTGCTGATGCTCTAGTGTATCATGGTCTGCATGATGTACCAATGAAGTGCTGGTGAGTCTAGTCGCCAGTACTTCATTGGTGCATCATGCCGACCCACCGGGGGAGTATCAGTCCTGTAGGGTCGGCATGATACATGAATGCATGGCTGCATTTATGCATCATGACGACCATTGGGGCATGATGCGTTAAGGCATCAGCGGCCTTTTAAGGGTGAAGAGGCTCTGTCCATATCAATCATCCATCCTCTCGTCGTGACAGGAATGCAAACGGTGCCTTTTAAATTAATCTCTCCTTCTCGGGCCGGCTTAGTGGGGCGGGAAGTCCCTGGTATTACCCCGGGCTATATAAAGGACCGCCGACAGCATCTTTTCAGGTAGGCGAGCAGTAGAACCGTAGCTCATGTTATATCAATACAAAACACAGCCCCCATCAAAAGACACCCCTCCCCCGTGCCATACCACCCACACCGTGATATGGCAGTGAAGTGGCTGCTGCAAGCACTGTAAAAACGTTACTGTTGGATCTACCAGGGGTCCTTGTGAAACCTGACTGTGGACCACCGTAATCATATTGCAGTGAACCAGTGTAGATTCTTACAAAAAGCCCCACATGGCATTACAGTTGTACAAGGGATCCGTGTAAAAATAATGATGGATCTCTGGCACCTTTGGGGCAAGGATTCGCCAGTTATCGGTTAAAGTACTTATAGTGTTTACCAAGGGGCCTGGTTAAGACTGATACCTTTCAAAGGTTAAGACCTTTAATGGAAATGTAATGTTACCCGCTCTATTGTTTTGGCAGGTCCCCTATCCCTTCCATGAGCATACTTTTGGGTGGAATGTATAGTTTTTTCTTGGCACTTATAGAAAGAATAGATTTTTTTAGCAATCCGTGTGTCAAATTTGCATCTAAAAAATCCAGAAACCTTCATGGCTTCAATTGCCCCTAAAACAATCATTGCCAATGGATCCATATCAACCTTCTCAATGAAGGAAATTACTTTTAAAGTTATGAAGTAACCTCTTGTGAATTAATCCCTTGGACTGCATTGCACTGCATTGTGGGTAACTGTGATCAGTAAGCTGCATCCCTATTGGATTTGAGACCGAGTTGCTATTGTGACCATCAGTGGATGCAAAAGTCAAAACTTGACACTTTGTGGTAGCGCATCAAAGGGACAAGTCACCGACCGCTCCCTTTCTAGGATTGTGTAATGTTCTCGCCATGAATATGACCTTAGCTGTCGAAATGGCGTTAAACATCTATTACTCACTCACTCACTCCCTTTCTAGGACTGCATATCTCCATGCATCATGATAACCAAGGGGCAGGGTGAATATATTTCATTTTGCAGCATCTGAAGGTTTAAAGCTACTGGGTTCCCCATGTACAGAGTATTGGCCTTAAAGAAGTTGCTTGTTCACGTTAGGGCCCCTGAGTCTGGCTCTCTCTGCTCGTTTTTTTTTATATTATTTTACAACCGTCAATTCTGTTCTGTCTGCCTTTGGTCATCCTCCTCCTCCCCCTCCCTCTAAGATCAGTTTGTCCCTAGATGGGCTATGACCTGCCACACCCCACTAGAACTAAGTCTTTTGTACAATCCTCCCACCCACGCACCAGAATATATATGTAGAGGGTCTAGATGAGGGCCCCCCGTGTGAAATGTCGATTTAAGAAATAAATGTGACATGTGTCAATACATTTCTTTTTTCTTATGTCATTGTCACAAAGTTCCATGTCACATGTAGATTTAAAGATGAGGCCATGTCACATACCAATAGTTTTTTTCTGTCCCTATGGCATTGTCATTAAGCTCCATGTCCCATGTCGATCATAAGATAAGGCCATTTCCCATGTCACTAAATGGACTAGATCATGTTTGCCGAATTGATAAGCTCGGACGGGGAAACACACATGATATAATGGGCAGAAAAAAGTAAGATAGGTGAAAGAGGTACACATATGGATATTCATTTCAAGCATTCATTTTAACCCTTTAGGGGCTGCTGATGCAGGAGTGTATCATGCATGTCGTCATGATGCACCAATCATCATTGGAGCATCTTGCCAACCCTCCGGGGGACATATAGAGTCGGCATGACGCACAAATGTAGACCTGGGGAGTTACTCGCCAGGGCTGCATCAATTCATCATGAAGACCAACGGGCATGATGCATTAATGCATCAGCGGCCCTTATAGATAGGGGTACCGTATTCAAACCATGAACACTAAGTTATAGCCATGTTAAAATCTAGAACACGGGTAGTGTTACCTTTGAACAACAGAGAGACACCATAACGCATTGCACTTTGCATAGGTAGATTTACTAATGTCTCTTTCATTTCCTTTCAGGTGAGACATTGTCCTACTCCTAACAGCGATCGGGATACTTTATGGGTAATTGTTTTGTTGAATATTTTATATTTTACATGGTCCCTCTAGTGAGTAGAAAAATAACTATTGTTCATACAATCTTGCATTTTTCTATGCAAACACCAACATAAGTCTTATTTTATTGTGTGTTGCCTTGCTGCCACCCCCCCCCACACTGCTAGGAGGAGACCCCAGAGGCTTAGGATACTCTTAATGCCTTAAGGTCCGCATGTTGCAGGAGTGCATCATGCCAGTTGGTCGTCATGATGCACTCATGAGGTGCTAGCGAGTCTACTCGCCAGCACTTCATTGTTGCATCATGCCGACCAATAAGCATAATGCACTCCTGCATCAGCAGTCCTTAAAGAGGGTTAGTCGCAATACAGTGCTAAAAAAAAAGATCTTGATCACTGTTCGTCATGGTGCATACATGAATGCAGCCCTGATGAGTCTAATACATGTAACCACGGCTGCATTCATGTAGAACATACCAACTCTCCAGGGCTTCATTTTAAGGCACCTATATTATGCAGTCCTCTAATGCTAAAATCTCTGTCATCTACCATCCTAAGCCAGAATTACACAGATGTTATCTTTAAAAATGTAACAAAAAAGAAAGAAAGAAAAAGCCACAGCCAGTGGGATTATGACCTGCCCCCTAGCGGTGGATCTGTCACCAAAAGGATCCCTCCTATCACAGAGGCTCAGGGGAAGGCAGGCAGGATGGCCGGGTGAGACACATCTAGATTAATTAGTGAAAGCTTTTTGTTTGTGTTTGGTCCCCCTTCTTGCCTGCTTTCATCACCAGAGCAAGGACAATGCTGCCAAAATTGGGAATGTCCTGATGACATTGTGGTCATGCTTGAAAAGCGTGCAAGTCACGCTGTGATAGGTAGACTCACGTGCTATTATTAACCCTTTAAAGACCGCAGGAGTGCATCATGCCCATTCACCATTGGTCGGCATGATGCACCAATGAAATGCTGATGAGACTGCTCGCCAGCACTTCATTGGAGCATCATGCCGACCCTCCAGGGTTGATCATGCCCATTGGGTGGCATGGTGCACTAATGAAGTGCTCTTTGCTTGCCAGCACTTTATTGGCCCTCCTTGATTGTATCAATCTTGCAGGTTCGACATGGTTGAGCCCTGGGGAGTTACTCACCAGGGCTGCATTCATGCATCATGATGATCAATGAGCATGATGCACTCATGCATCAGCAGCTCTTATCCTTTGAATTGCCGCTAATGCAATAATGCATCATGAAAATTGATCGTTGTGAGGCACAAATGAAGTGATAATGAGTCTTTATCGGTGCATCAAGTCAGCTCCCATCACGTAATGCAAACTCCGGTTTGGTCTGATGCAAGAATGTAGCCCTGGTGAGTTACTCACCTCGGCTACATTCATACATAATGGCTCTGGTGAGTTACTCACCGGTGCATCATGACTTGAAATTGGCATTACCGCTCTCTGCGGCCCTCGTTATTTTGACAACTCAATTACAGTTAAAACATCAATCTCTTCCGGGCCAATGTGCTCCCCACTGCCATGTCAAACTAAAGATTTGATAGATGTTGAAAGGGTCTCACTAAACACAAGAAAAAGAGAAGTTGGTCTGTATTTACATTTCTGCGTAAATACATTTCTGCGTGATTTTTGCCCTTTAAGGGCTGGTTTTTTACCTCCAGTCCTACTAACCAGGGCGCTGCATTCAAGCTACATGTCCTATAGGATTCACTATGGAGGCCTAGTGGAGCCACCATCTTGAATTTCGCTGGTTGAGCTAAAACCCACTGATAAGACATACCATTATGGGTACCTTGTCCCTGGTTAACACCCACCTCCAGGGACATGCTCGTCCCATCTTATCAGTTCATATCAGTGTGTGTCACCAGAACCAGCTCCAGACCAGCTAGTGGCCAATTGCCCAGTGTGTGCAGACACTACTGAAACTGGTGCTAGTAAGTAAAGCATTGATAGAACCGTCATGCTGGGTACCAATTGACATCTAAGAATTCAGCAGTTGAGTCGTCATGGTGCCTCAATGAAGTGCTGGCAAGCAGTCTCGCCAGCAATTCATCGGTGAATCTTGTCGACCAATGGGCATGATGCACTACTGAATCAGCGGCATTTAAAGGGTTAAAATGGGCCCCAACATACTGCCTGCTACTGTTGGCATGATGCATCAACGCATCCCTGGTAAAGACACTTGCCAGGACTGCATTCAAGCATCATGCCGACCAATGGCCACAATGCATTAATACACTATACTTATTCCTTAGTGGGTTAGCAATTCAATATGTGTCTCATCCATTCATGGCTTCAGGTCTGAGTGTGGCTTCATATCATACCCAGCTGCTCAGCAATGTGTCATGCCTCATGACACTTTCTTTTGTTAGTTGCTTATTGCCTCATGACAGTTTTTTTGTTTTGTTTTCTGTTATACTTATAGCTACTAACACAGCATGCTCATTGTATAAATTGTTGCAGATTGTATAAGGCGTTGGTATTTGACTGAGTGCAGTTAAATGGATTTGCATCATGCTGTCGCCTTAGTCAAGAACTTTGTATCTGCATTTTTAAAAGTTTTGCAGGAGAGGAAAAAGTAGTGTTACAATAACTATAGCACAGAGATGACACAGCCTTATTGCACTATGGCCTGTAGGCACACATATCATGGACAGAGCTTCAGTACTTTCATAGAAAGTCGATAAGGGTCAGTATAGATGTCAAAACAGAAAAAGAAAAACCTCAATTTTGCCAATATGTCAGTTATGTACAAGCTTCTTGCACTCAGGTGGTGGTGTTGACTACAAAGGGCACAATGTTAGAAAATTCCCTAAATTTAGAATTTCACCGTAATTTAAAAGAATGGGGATTTCCCCCTATAATAACAGTGTCTCTCCCTCCTATGGTTCAATGTACTGGGATTCTCTGCAGTTTTCAACGGGAATTCACTGTATTTTTATGGCAATGTGGGTGCCAGAGAATCACCGTTTTTTCTTAGTGAAATTTCTTTTACTGTAGGGTGTACATTTACAATATACTCATGCCTATGGGGCTCAGTGCACCGGCTCAGGTGGCAGCCTAGAGCAGTGTATATGTGTGCATGTTATATTATGTGACCTGTCTCTAACCCTGCCTCCCATGGTCCCATGGTCCCAGCTGACCCACCTCTATACAAAAGCCCTTAGCCCTGTAAAGGTCGCCAGTACATGATGCAGCAATGAAGGACAAACCAGCACTTCATTTGGGCATCATGCTGACCAGTGGGCATGATGCACTCCTGCGTTAGTGTGTATTATGGTGTATCATGATGCTTGAATGTAGCCCTGGTGAGTAACTCATTAGAGCTGCATTCATATTTATTGACGAGCGCTGATGCATGGGTGCATTCACCGGTCGGTTTCACTGGACGACATGATGCACCAGTGACATGCTGATGCATCTGCTCAGTGGCATCTCATTAGTGCAGAATACTGAGACCCAGTCGTACTCTGCATAATGCCTGACTGAAGCCTCACCGGGACTGCATTCATATACGTTTAGATAATGTGCATGATTCTTAATTATACACTATCAGGACCTATCACAATCATAGACTTACAGTGTTAGTTTATAGACTAAAGGATACATTAATATATTATGTAGATCTAGCTGAATATATGGGTGAGAGGTGAGAGGGGGGTGGGTACCTATCGTCACAGGTGTGATAGATCTATTTACAGGTGGCACTTTCAACCCAGGTAAACAACCTTCAAGCATCAAATATCACATTCCCACCCCCACACAGCTACATTCCTCTATACATGTATTGCCCATTCCTATGACTATTTCCTTTATAATAAGGGGGAGATGGTTATGTGAAGCATTCATGTAGTGTTGGGAAGTGGTGACCTGGGATTCATTCATGTACATTGCCGACCCTTTGCGATTGTATCAACGTCAGCATGATGTATGAATGAACCACGAAGAAGTATCCGCCAGGGCCGTATACATGCATCATGATGACCAATGTTAATTATGCACCAGGGCATGGATGCAGCAGTGCATCATGCCCATTGGTCGTCATGATGCACCAATGAAGAGCTGACCAGGCTGCTCTCCAGCACTTCATGGGAGCAGCATGCCGACCTTCTGGGAGTATATGTATAAACGCCGTAGGGTCATCATGTTGCACCAATGATGTGCTGGTGAGCAGTCTTGCCAGCACTTTATTGGTGCACCATGATGACCAGTGGGCATGATGCACACCTGCATCAGCGGCCTTTGAAGGGTTAACTTAAGCCTCCAGTGTATATATAAAGGACACCTGAGCGCCATACCTGACGGTCCGACCCTGGAGGCTAGAGCCCAGCTGTGTGCAGGGGGGGGATACATGGCGTGGTGGGAGGGGAATCCCACGCACGCAGCCTCAATACATATTAACCCTATAGGGGCCCATGATGCCTCCAGGTTAACCCCGTATATCAGAAATACAGTTATATAACACTGCATAATATGCAGTACAGTGATGTTCTATAGGCCTCTCCCAAATTGTCCATTGGATGCATCCATTGCTCAAATTGGTACTCAGATAACCTCTGAAAACAGTTATCACGATGGATACTAGTTGCATTCTAAAATGTCAACAGTGAATCGGAGGAATTATTTGATTGGTCAAAAATCTATCCTCCTGTCTGCCCTCCATATATTCAATGTAGACTACACCAATGCATTGTGCCGATACCCAAGGAGTAAATCAACTCTCTAGGGTCGGTATGATGCTTGGATCCAGCTCTGGTGAGTTATTCGCCAGGGCTGCATTTCGTCATCATGATGACCAGCGGGCATAATAATACTGCACATGACTATGAAGCCTTTAGGTGAGTGAGTGAGTAATAATAGATGTTTAACAGCATTTCGACAGCTAAGGTCATATTCATGGCAAGAACTACATTACGAAATTTCACAAAGGAATGTGTCAGTGCCCATGTATGTATATATATATATATATATATATATATATATATATATATATATATATATATATGCACCACACACATCTGTGGGGACTCGAAAGAGGAGATGTAGACCCTTATATGTGGGCTAGGGCAGCCCGCAGCCTTTAAGGTGTTTAGACAATGACATAAATAAATAACACAAGGTCAGCTGACGTTTGTACTTGGTCAGACATTGCTGTCCACAGCCACACCTGTTCACTTCAATGGGAGCTACTTTTTATTCTTTATTTTTTCCCCTTTTTACTGTTTCATGCAAATTTCCCTGTTTTTTGTTCAAGGCCTGGTAATAAATTTCCGCCAAGCTTCATGGCTCCCGCACATGGTCAGTTTTGTTTTACTGATTTGACCGCAGTTGGACAGTTTGTAGTGTTTGATTATATATTCATGAATATATTTATTCATATATTTTTTTTATTATTTTAAGGGAGCGTTGGAAGGTTTAGGCAATAAACAATATCTAGGCCAAGTTGCAAACAAAATAACTATTTGAATTACATACACATAAATGTTACTGTGACAACAAGATTAAATTAGAGTTGGCAAACGTTTTGCTTGTCTTGATATAATGTTTAATGTTAATGGAGATAACATCAACGTGATCTGTTATCTTTCAATGGTTGTTTGCACATTTCATGCCAAACACGATTATCAAGGACAGATAATTCAATAAATGCCCACACAGTGACATTCTAGATTTAGATGATAAAATGACAAATGATCTTGTTCTGATTACTGATTAACCCTTTGAGGGCTGCTGATGCTGGAGTGCATCATGCCCATCAGTCGGCATGATGCAACAATGACGTGCTGGTGAGTCTCCTCGCCAGCACTTCATTGAAGCGTTATGACAATTCTCCGGGATCGGCATGATGCATTAATGTATCCCTGGTGAGTTACTCAGCAGGGCTGCATTCATGCATCATGACAACAAATGGAAACGGCATTGGTGCATCATGCCCACCCTCTGGGATTGTATCAGTCCCGTAAGGTCGGACACGATGCATAAATCCAGTACCGCTGAGTTATTTGTACTTTGTATTACTCATATCTAAGAAACTATATAAAAGAAGTCTCAAAAGGAGTGGAAAGGGTTAGAGACAATAGATATAATGTTATGCATTCTTTGGTACTGGTAGTAACATTTTGTATGCATAGGAGGCACAAATTTAGTGCCCATAAATCTTATACCAAATACCAAAAGGGACGATCAGGTCGCCATTCCTGTCACAGTCACATGGGCTATAAAATCTTTAATGTGTGTCTCAGATAAAAAAAAAAGAGAAAGAACAGATAAAAGAAATAGAAAGCAGAATGAGATGTGAACAATTTAAATAATGCGGTTATAAATGTATTTATATGTAGAGCAGAGAGGAGTGAATTGAATTACCTTTGTTCAACTCTTTATCATGATCAAACCCATAGTGGGGTTTTCCTCTCTCCCTCTGATGGAGAGGAATCATTTAAGTCCCTCTTTTTTCTAGAATATCTAGTTCATCTACAGAGCTGGGCTCCAGTACTATGTCGACACCAGAGCTCCCTGTTCAGCAAAAACTGTCATTAACCCTTTAAGGGTTGCTGTTGCAGGAGTGGATCATGCCAATTGGTCTGCATGATGCCCAATGAAGCGCAGGCGAGTCTGCTTGCCAGCACTTCATTCGAGTATCATTCTGACCCTCCGAGGGTGTATCAACCCCGTAGGATCGGTATGATGCATGAATGTAGCCCTGGTGAATTGCTCGCCAGGGCTGCATTCATGCATCATGATGACCAATGGGCATGATGCATTAATGCACTAGCGGCCCTTAAAGGGTTATGATCGCTTTCAAGTATTATGCTCTACAGCCATCAAGCAATCAGTCCTTGTGTGTTTTTGTGGATAATATGAAGCCTAGCCGCGGGATGCACTTCCACCGCAGGTTAACCCTTTAAGGACCGCAGTATTGAGCTTTAACCCGCTAAGGTCCGGGGTTGATACATACACTCCAAGAGGGTCGGCATGACGCTCCAATGAAGTGCTGGTGAGCAGTCTTGCAAGCACCTCAGTGGTGCATCATGACGATAAATGGGCATGATGCATTGATTGATTAGCGGTCCTTTAAGAGTTTTAAAGTCGAGATGCTACATCAGATTTTGCTGATTACGTTAATGTTCCCAGACACACTGAGGGATGAAATAACCCACAACACGTGATGCCTATGGGGAATATTGATGGTCGGCTTTGGTAAATTAGAACCCTTAGCATCACTGAATATTAACCCTTTAAGGGCCGCTGATGCATTATTAATGCAACATACCCATTGATTGTCATGATGCACCAATGAAGTGCTGGCGAGACTGCTCGCCAGCACTTCATTGGGACATCATGCCGACCCTCTGGGAGGTTATGTATCAACCCAGTAGGTTCGGCATGATGCTTAATGAAGTCCTGGCGAGCAGTCTCACCAGCACTTCATTGGTGCATCATGATGACTAATGGGCATGATGCACTCCTGCATTAGCGGCCTCTAAAGAGTTAACCCTTATCAGTGCTTATTATCTCTCAAGGTACCAGAACAAGCAATGGCCGCCCCATGGGTATCTACACTACGACTTACATAGGCAGGTAGTGGGATGCATAGTGGGATGCATTATTAACCAATAAGATGATTCCTTTCATTCAATGCAGAATTACTAGAGTGCAACTGGTACCCAACATGATAGCTGCCATCAGTGTCTATCTTGCCAGCACCAGCTTAGGCCATGGCTGCCTACAATGTATGCAAAAGAGGAATAGACCAATAATCCCTGTCGTTGTGGGCGTGCATGACGTTGAATATGCACACACACACTTTACGATACACTGTAAAAAATTACTGTTGAAACTACCAGAGATCCTTGTAAAGCTGACCAGTGAACCACACATATTGTATAGCAGGTTTTAAAAGAAGCCCCAGGCAGCTGTGCGATCTTACGAGGAATCTTTGTGGAAATAACTGTGGATCTCTGGCAACTTTAGGGCGAGGTTTCCGTTGTTATTTTCACAAAATATTTTCTTTGCAGTGTACCTATCTCACATCAGCCGTTCCATTCAAAATCAGACTGAAACCTGAGGAAATAGGAGCAACAGCAATGATATAGTGGTTTGATATCACTGTATGAATGAGTATTGGGCTCATGGGAAAATATTGCAGAATGAGGGGGTGTTTGTTTGTGAAGTAAATCTTTAAGGGCTGCTGATGCAGGAGTGCATCATGCCCATTGGTTGTTATGATGCGCCAATGATGTGCTGGCGACTTTGCTTGGCAGGACTTCATTGGTGCATCATGCTGTCCCTCCGAGAGTGTGCCAATCTGCAGGGCATTAAAAGCGTCAGGTTGATGCATCAATATATAGCCCTGGTGAGTTATTCACCAGGGCTGCATTCATGCATCATGACGACCTATGGGCATGATGCCAGGTTCATTTATGTGTCACCTTTGAGCATAATTCTCATGTTAAAGTGTACAGGTGAGAAACAAAGTCCTGCTAAAAGTCACAATCAAATAATTTATGATTAACATCAGACCTTCTCTAAAGTCTAAATCCTAGGACTATATCAACGTGCTAATTTTGTACCATTAATTATGTGAACAGTTAAAAGGATAAGAAGAGACACAGAAATCAACTGAAACGTCTCTAGCAGTCGACAACCCCCATGTACGAGATAAGTAGATAAATCTCTTTCATAAAGATAGCTTGGTACAAATTATGTCAAATTGCAGTGAAGAGCCTTCTGCCGTCCAAATGGCTTTTAGAATTTATGGTTATTTTATATGGCCTATTTATCTAAGGTCGCTCCAGGGCATTCCTATGATGTTATAATAATGTAAGGGAGCACTTCACAAAATTGAGAAAAGGCAGCTTTTGTTGCATTGTTGCTGCAGCTGCAACCGCTTGCTGACTAAGGTTATATATGGAGGTTCACGAGGATTGTTTCCCCCAGCTGAGGGATATGTTCCAAGGTAAGGCCGAGTGAAATAACCCTATATTCTGAATCCTCTTAATGCTCCTCTGTATGTATTTCATGGTACTTTGAAAGAAGCTTTTCAAAAGTATAATCATTTCCATTGTGAAAGTTTCACCACAATTTTATGAATTTTGAATGCTGCCAAGGGTGATAACTCAAAGTCAGGGGTTATTTCATGGTAGTCTGAAATACAGAGAACTTTGGTTAAACCTATGGGAGTGTCACACTCACCATGATATAAATAGACGAATGTTCACGAGTATGAGTATTATCATTTGCATATTTTTTTCCCATTGCACACAATGCTCACAGGGTGGAGAGAAATGTTGTTCAAATAATGACGGAATCCTAATCCCCAAGTTACCATAAATCTGTCGTTATTTTCACAGAATTTCCTTGTACTATGTATGCCTTACTGCCACCTAAGGCTTCTTGTGAAAACTACACTGTTTTACTGCTATATAATAACAGTGGCTTAATGTTCAGTTTTTACAAGGATCCCTTGTAGATTTAACAGTTATTTTCTACAGTGCATGCTGTGGCAACAGAAATGCAAGTGCGATAACACTCTCAGATATCCACACAAATGCTCCTTTGCATTAATCTCAAGGAAATACAACATAATTCATTGCAATGAACGTGCATAAGTTACTTGTACACGTCTTCATTTTGAAGCTATTTCATAATCAGAACCCACATTACACGCCCATGTGTACTATGGTGTTGTCGTGTTAAGTCTACAGTCCCTCAGTATTCACCATGAAATAAATAGTCAAAGAAGCCCTCCTAGGTTCACTGTTGTTGAGATGGATCGTCTTAACGGAACTGTGTATCTAGCCGGCAATTCATGGCATCTAGAAAATGTAGCCAGCAACAGCAAGACAAATGACAATGGAAAAATAGGCAGACAGCCTATCGAGAGCATTTGTTTTATAAATTATATTATGGTCGCTTTGGTGATGACATTTGCCTATGTTGGCCCTTTAAAGGCTACAGAGGACACTATTTGTTGGTCTGCAGGAGGGCAATTCTAAAAAACTGACTATCCTTTTGTGGTCATGTCATGAATTTAGCAACACTCATTTTAGAAACAGAAGATTGCCATATTTTGAAATAATTATACTTTTCTAGTGTAACATATGCCTATCTTATGCAGATAGTATGCACAAATGTCAGTTATAAGCTTGATTACGTCTTGATTTGATGACCTTGGTGTCCTGACGAAAATTGGAATTCTATTTCGTGAATTTTTAAGAATCACCCCCCTGTAATGCTTGCATGGCATGATGCATTAATGCAGCTAAAAAGATTGAACTCACCAGAATTGCCTTCATGTATCATGCTGACCCTATAAAATTGATACATTCCCGAAGGGTCAGAATGATGCGCAAATGCAGTGCTGACGAATAGTTTTGCAAACCAGTCAACTGTGCGCGGCAAAGGACCAAGAATAAACCCAAAGGCATCCTGCAGCCTCAATCCATTTAAGGGCTGCTGATGCAGGAGTGCATCAAGTAATTGGTCAGCATGATGCACCAATGAAGTGCTGATGAGTCTGCCCACCAGCACTTCATTGGAGCATCATGCCAGCCTTTTGTGGCTGATGTATATATGCACATACTCCCAGAGGGTTGGCATGATGCTACAATGAAGTGCTGGCGAACAGTCTCGCCAGCACTTCATTGGTGCATCATGACGACCAATGGACATGATGCATTAATGCATCAGCGGCCCTTTTAGGGTTAATATTATACGCTCAATGATGGTACATAGAGAGGGGGAGGCTGCCACAATTCCATTTCTCGGAAATCAGATTTAGTATCATGAGTGAGAGCAGGATAGGGCAGAAGAAAGAAGGTCTTCATGAATGGCATTGAGTTGGGACAATAGACGAGACATTCATTGGGAACGGTGGCTATGTGTGGGTGGCGGAAGGGAGGGTGGGTGGGGGGAGGCAGGATCTGGCTTGAAGCATTAACCCTTCCAAGACCAAAGGCGCCCAATGGCAAATCTAGGAATTTCAAAAAGGGGGACACCTGCCATTTGAGAATGTCTTCCCCTGGGTCTCTAGGCAAATTTAGCAATAGAAAAATGAAAATTTGCCACCCCCAATTAATCCGGCACTGGCGCATTAATGCATCGTGCCTATTCCTTGCCATAATGCAAGAATGCAGCCCTGGCGAGTTACTCGCTGCATTCATTTTTCATGCAAACACTACAAGGCTGATACACTCCTGGCATGATGCACGATGCACCAATGGGCTTTTTTTTGTCATAATGTTATGGATGCAGACATAGTAAAGTTACCGTAATTTGCTGCATATTTATAAGGCACGGCTTATACGTGAGCCGTAATGTGCCGTATAAGATCAGTATATATATAAGTTGGGGGTGCGCCTTATATAGGCAGGGATATAGATCAGATCCAAAGCTTCAAAAGATTTTCCTTTCACTGTGCCTTATATGGGATGAGTCTAAGTTGAGGGTGTACCTTATGTGGTTTTACGGTACTTCTTTTGGAGGGTATGAATTCATGGACTCGGCATGATACATGTATGAATTGCAAGCTCTGATGACTCAGCCCTGAATGGACAGTTTTCATGATAAATGGTCATAAAGAATTCAAGCGCTCTTCAGCTTTATAAGGCGAAAGGCAGCAGAGATAATGCGACCTCTTGAAAAGGGAGTTGTCATATAGAAATGAACCAGATACATCACAAGAACAATAGAGAAACAAGGACAAAGCAATTTACATTGCTGATAACTCCAAAAGAGTCTCTTTGTTTTTGTAGGGAGTGGAACATGAAACTAATTAATGATAGTCATCAAGTGACATTGGATGACATTACAAGACCGTTGAAAAATGAAAATGTCATCATAATCTTCTCGGGCCCAATATATATTCCATAGTGCCCCGTGTAATCAGTGACCGCTTACACAATTCAATATCCCTGTACCTCTGGCCCTTACTTGAGACTGTCCCTTATAAATTATACTATTCTAAGTGTTTAAGTTTAATTTCAATACACCAATAGAAAAAATAAAATAGTTGAAACACAACTCACTACTGAAACCAGCTAATCTTTTCGCACCAATCATCAAGTGTGAGTGAGAGTAAACAGTAAATAATAATAATAATAATGTCTGGGTGCCTTGAAATCTCAACAAAAGAAACCTTTAACCCTTTAAGGGCTACTGATGCATCAATGCATCATGCCCATTGGTTGTCGTGATACATCAATGAAGTGCTGGCGAGACTGCTCGCCAGCACTTCATTAGAGGTCTTGCCTACCGTTTGGGAGTGTATCTATCAAACCCTCTGGGTCAGCATGATGCTCTAATGAAGTAGTGGTGAGCAGTCTAGCCAGCACTTCATTGGTGTATCATGACAACTAATGGGCATGATGCATTCCTGCATCAGCGGCCCCTAAAGGGTTATGCAGGTGCTTATTTGAGGCCCTCTTAAACCGGCCAACACGGTAGTCAATCCATTCACCTGTGAACACTGAACCAAATGACATTGTAGCAAACACACACAGTGGAAGGACATGCGGATAGAGTGGGCAGTATGTACGCTGACAGCAACAGGAAACCATCACTCTCCAACCTGAGGTCTCCTGAACCAGGTAGGGAGGCGGGGGGGGGGAGGGCACTCAGCCTACATTTAGGTAGCGATTGCAGTACACAGTGGCGGGTCCAGGTCTGCTTTAAAGCGGGGGGGGGGGCTGGAAAATCTGAGCTTTGCATTTTATATTTAAAATCATGTAAACTGGTATACCAAATTTGATCTGAGGGTTGGTTAAATCTACCCTCTAAAAAATCATATCTTGATTCTTGCCTTCTCCCTCGTCTAAATACCGTTTTCTTTCTTTCCTCAGTTTAAATCAATTTGGGCCCTCGCATTGACATTTAGACGTTGCGAATATCATGCTACTTTATAAGCGAGGGGGGCAGTCAAGTTGCTAAAGAAGAGGGTTGTAGTTTTGAAGTTGGTACCTACCATCTAAGACTAAAACCCCGCATTGAATGAGGGATTTTCTATTGTTTCCGGTAGTGTCTGGCTGACTCTTTAACCCTTTTAGGGCCTCTGATGCAGGAGTGCATCCTGTCCATTGGTCAGCATGATAGACCAATGAAGTGCCGCCGAAACTGCTTACCAGCACTTCATTGGAGCATCATGCCCCCAGGGCCTTATCAAACCTGGGAGTGTATCAACCCCATGGGGTCGGAACTGTGGTTTAATGTAGCCCTGGCGAGTTACTTGCCAGGGCTACATTCATGCATCATGACGACCAATGGGCTCTATGCATGAATGTATTAGCAGCATTCAAAGGGTGAAGGTCACAAGGGAGCCCAGGTGATGCCTGGGTTACATTATGTTCAGACCATGTCCCCTGACACCATACGGACCTGTATCCTGTGCCTACACACAGATCAAATATCCCATTACTTTAAGGGGTCTGTCTGTCCTGCCCCACCAACATGTGATATTTCTATCTCTCTGTATACACTCTCAAAAATAACTATTAAATGTACCATGGATCCTCGTAAAACTGAACATTGAACTGCTGTAATAGCAGTGCAGTGAAGCAATGGAGTTTCTACAATGAAGCAGCACAGTGCATGTGAAAATAATGATGGATCTCTGGAAACTTCGGGACAAGGATTTCACTGTTATCATACTTCTTGGCCAAGGATTTCACGTTATCTTAAGTCTCGATGACCTTTTTTTGTATGTATGCATGCACTGAAAACCTGAAGAAAAAGAAACTAGTCAATGGTGACGACTTTAGGTCCTCAGGTTGACAATACCTACAACAACTACCTTAGGTGGTCAAAATGACGACTTTAGGTCGTCATCCTGACAACCTAAGTCATCAGTATGACAATACAGAGTCGTCATACTGACAAGTTACGTCATCAAGTTGATGACCTAAAGTCGTCATTTTGACCACCTAAGGTAGTTGTTTTACGTATTATCAACCTGAGGACCTAAAGTCGTCACCACTGACTAGTTTCGGAACATCCGTCTTTTCAGTGTGAGGCTCCCTATACTATAGTTAAACTTCTGGGGCTGCTTTGTTCAAATGTCATCATGATGCTTATAACTCGCCAGGACCGCATTCATGCACCATGCCTACCCTACAGGGTTAATGCACACCCGGACAGCATAGTGGTCCAATTAAGTTCTGGCGAGCAGTCATCAATATGATCTAGCTATGCAGAGTGTAGCAAAGGTCTCAACGTGTGTGCTAGCAAATTGTTAGATTGATATCTCCCCAATGCCATCAAGTCAGGAAGCCCTGCTGAGAAACCTGGCCCCCTATGGGCTACATTATCAGGGTTCTGGCCTTAAAAGGCAGCTGACGCTGTCGAGTGCATCATGCCTATAAATTTGCATGGTACATAAATTAAGTGCTGGTTGGATGTCTACTGATGCAGGAGTGCATCATGCCCTTTGGTCGGCATGATGCACCAACCAAGTGCTGGCGAGACTGCTCGCCAGCTCTTCATCGGTGCGTCTTGCTGACCCTCCGATAGTGTATTAGCCCCGTAGGATTGGCATGATGCATGGATGTGGCCCTTGCTAGGGAGGGCCAAGCCTCCAATCATGCATCATGCTGACAGACTAGGATGTGGCAGCATGATGCCACGATGCAGGAGGCTGCATTAGAGCATCATGACAACATTGTAACATGACTCCATATATAGGCATCATGCGGCCTGTCCATGATCAGTAGGTGCTACAGTCGGCTTATGGCTTCCCTGTCACTCAAGCCTTGTTAAGTTATGGCTTCCCTGTCACTCCTACCTAGTTATATCTCCAATTTCGTCTGCTTGTCGATCTACATTTTTCTCTTCTTTTCCCACCACTTCTGCGCAATGCAGTCAACATGGGATGGAATCAATTTGTTTCTTGGTGAATATCACAGCTCTAACGTTTTTAATAAGGAACACCTATAATATCTCAAATCGAATTATACCGTACCCAGTATTTGAATCCCTATATTTGATGATAAATACATATATAGTGGCAAACTAGGTTTTTCTTTTGTTTGCTTATTGAAATAATATGGAGGAGAAGGGGAGGGGATGAGGCACCATCCTACCCCGACCCCAATAAATGAATGAACCAAAAAAAAATAAGATAAGATAAGGAAAGAAATGGGAGAAAAAGAATAACGTGGGAGCAGTAAGGTAATGAGGAAAATAGGTGGCACAGAAAAAAAAACGAGGGTTTAGGGGTCAAAGAGGAAATGTCGCTGATATTATAAGCATGTACCGGGAATGGAGTAAACAGTATCCGAGGTAAGCAGGGTCAGGGAAGCCTGATCCAAATTTCATAAGCCTTAACAGCAACCTCTAAGAGCTGCTCAAGCATTTATGCATCATGCACTTTGGTCGACATGATGCTGCGCTTACGAGTAACTCACCAGAGCTGCATTCATGCATCATGCCCACCCTGCAGGGTTGATACACACACACACACACACACACACACACACACACACACACTCACACAGAATCAGCACAATTCACCAATGAAGTGCTGGCGGGAAGTCTGTTTCAAAGCGCAGTCCAGCGGGTAAAGGGTTTTGGACAAATCATGATGGCCAGATTGAAATGGGATTCCTCAAGACGGTGGCACAGCCCCAGAAGGGGAGCCAGCCATCGAATGCCACTTCCGGTTCCCTTTTAGCAAAACTGCCTTGTGGGTAAAAGGGAAGTGGGCGGCAGGGTGACCTGGGTAGGAATCAGGAAACATAAATAAGCCGAAGTTTTATTCAAAGGGCGGGACGGGTTGTAATAACAGCCGCTCATGGTGAAAAACCCAGAAACCATCCATCTACTCTGTCAATTCTCGTCCTTCTTGTCCAGAGAGAGAGAGAGAGAGAGAGAGAGAGAGAGAGAGAGAGAGAGAGAGAGAGAGAAGAGAGAGGGAGAGAGAGAGAGACCTATTCCATTACCTGTTGAATTTCACCTCAATATTGAACTAAGCCTAAGCTTTCTTTTTTTATTTCTATTTCCTTCTTCCATTCTCTGTATGTGTCTGTCTGTCTCTCTCTCTATCTCTGTCTCTCTATCTCTCTCTCCCTGTCTCTCTGTCTCTGTCTGTCTGTCTCTCCCTATCTCTCTCTCTCTCTCTCTCTCTCTCTCTCTCTCTCTCTCTCTCTCTTTCATTCCAAGTTATTGGTTTCATAATGTTTCTTATGCAAAATTATAATGTCTACTATAGAAGCAATTGCCTTTAAGCTTTACGGGAACAAAAGACGAAACAATAAACCACACCTTTGTTTTATTTCTGGATGTGTTACTATTAGTAACTGATGCTTTTCTGCACAGGTTCGCATTTTATTTCAGATAACATTCTCCCAGTATCAAGTCTCCAGTTTAAGTATGGCTTCTGTCTAACAACTAAAGGGTATTACCATGCATTAAACCTTCAAGACCACTAATGCCTCATGCCCGATGGTTGACATGATGCTCCAATGAAGTGGTGGGGAGTCTGCTCACCAACACTTCATCAGAGCATCATACTGATCCTTTGGGATTGTATCAATCTTAGAGGGTCTGTATAATGTGCCACTGGTCAGTTACACATCATGACAAATGGCAATTGGACACTGTAACAGAAATATCTGTTGAATCTACCAGGGATCCTTGTAAAACTGAACAGTGAACCATCGTAATTATATAGCAAGGAGCCATTGTGGTTTTTACAAGTGGCAGTACAGTGGTAAAGGCAATCTCTGTGAAAATAACAACGGAATTCTGGCCACTTTGGGACAAGGATTCTGTCGTTATTTTGACGACATGTTTATTACAGTGTAACACACTGAATCGCCATCTGGAATATATAAGTGTTAACACAAGCCGAGTTTTACCTGTATGCTGCCCACCAGCAATTGACAGGTCCTCCTTGAAAGATGAGAGATCATTTCACTGCCATGGCTTCTTCTTATTGGAGGGACTTAACCCTTCAAGGATAGATGTACCATGGCCATTGGTTGTCATGATGCATGGATATCAATCGCCATTGCTATATTCAAGCATCATTTCCACCCTACAAAGTTTATTATACACCACTCCGAGGCTCGTCATGATGCTCCTATGAGGTGCTGGTGAGCAGTCTCAACAGCGCTTCATTGGTGCATCATGCTGACCATGATACACTCCTGCATCAGTGGCTCTTAAAGGGTTATATTCATGCGTCATGCCAACCCTATGGGCTTGATGCATTCCCGGAGGGTCAGCATGATACTCCAATGAAGTGCTAGTGGGCAGGCTCAGCAGCAATTCATTGGTGCATCATGCTGACCAATGGGCATCGTGCACGCCTGCATCAGCAACCCTTAAAGGGTTAAAGACCAGCAGAGGAATCTATATCTAGCTAGGCTATAATATGGTCGATAAGTATGAAGCCATGCTGCCCACGCTTAACTCAAGTCATTATGTGTGGTGTGAAAGTCATTAGGCGCCCCTCATCTCATGTGTATAGATGTGCACAGGTCTTCTATACTATATTGCTATTGTATATTCCAATGGTTGCCACACCATAAAAAAATGTCGATGAAATAACAGTAAAATCCTTGTCCCAAATTTGCCAGGGTTATTCTCATGAGATTGTTTGTACACTGCTTCCTAGCAATGTAATTACAGTGGTTCATTGTTCAGTTTTACCAGGATTTAACAGTTATTTCTACAGTCTATGTGCATTATTGTAGATTTTTAACATCATGCGCACTTTGATACTATTGTCAAGAGTTTGATGGTGCCAGTGAGTGAGTGAGTAATAGATGTTTAATGCCATTTCGACAGCTAAAGTCATATTCATGGTGAGAACTACATTACACAATTTCACACAGGAATGTGCCCATGCACCACACACAGGGGATGGGAAAAAGGAGGTATAGACCCTTTTAAGTGAGTGGGTTATATATGTTTAACGCCATTTTGACAGCTAAGGTCATATTCACGGCGGGAAAGACCCTTTTAACCGGGCTAGGGAAGCCCGATGGTGCCAGTATCAGCTATATTGTGTCACAAAGCTTAATAGGTGAAGCCATAATGTCAGGGAGGGACTTGGTCTATATCAAAGGAATGAGAGAGCTACAATGGGAATAGACACATCTATACATAGATGTGGCATGGTCACATTGCTTTTATGGCAAAGTCTTTTTAATTATGGTATAATAGAGATTAAGACAAGGTCATATTGTCAGGTAACTATTCTGCCGCATTGACTCCGGACTGATGACACAGGTGCAGCAAAGATTGAAAAACAGAATGGGGGAAAGCGAATAAGCCGCAAGTCCACAGGGCAATAGAAATTGAAAGGATATTTCTCTAGTCTTGGCAACCACTTACATCATTCATGTGTGATGATAAAAATCAAACACGTTAGATATTATCAGTGAAATTAATGAGGGAAATGTTTTCTATGATTGGAAATGAATGATGGAAATGGTTGATGACTTTCTGTCATTCAAATTTTATCGCCTTGTGGACACACGGCTTATTGTATGGTGCTGTCAACTGATAGAGTCATACAATTCCCATGTATGATCAGGTGTCAAAGGCCTGGTCGACTATGGGTTATGACGAATAAGTTAAGGCAAGAGAGAGAGACAGAGAGAGAGAGAGAGAGAGAGAGAGAGAGAGAGGGAGAGAGAGCTTTGGTGCAGACAGACAGCCAGCCCTAGAGACAGATAGAGAGAGAGAGAGAGAGAGAGAGAGAGACAGTGACAGAAGGAGACAGACAGACAGAGAAACAGAAAGAGAGATAAATAGAGAGAGGCAGACAGATAGAAATACGGAGAGACAGACAGATAAAGACGGCCAGACAGAGACAGCAAGAGAAACAGAGAGAGAAGGGCAGGGAGAGAGAAAGGCAAAGAGAGAGACTGAGGCAGAGACAGACAAACAGCCAGACAGACAGACAGATAGAGAAACAGAGACAGAGAGACAGACAGAGAGACAGAGAAAGCGGCCAGACAGAGACATCAAGAGAAACAAAGAGAGAGAGACAGACAGAGACAGAGAGCCAGAGACAGACAGATATACAGGCACCTAGACAGACAAACAGAAACAGAGATAGGCAAGGAGACAGACAGAGACAAATAGAGATGGACAGGTATACGGGGCTATCTGGAAATCTTATCTAAATTGTACATTGTTCTGTTTTATAATCATTGATTTATGTAAGCCTCATCCAATAATGGGTTCCACAGTTATTATACTAATAACAACAGTCAGTTGGCATGAACCAGTCAATTTCTTCTTACTGTGGCTTCAATACTAAATGGCCATGTCAGCATACCGAGCTTCTGCACCAAATGGCCATGCTGCTGTGGCTTCCCCAGGGGTAGTGAGGGAGAGGCTTGAAGCCCATTGTGAAACATGCGTCCTGACGTCCCGCCCAGGCCATAATTAAGATTTTAATGATGTGCCTCTATCATTTAGGCCTCCACTGAAAGATGACTTAACCATTTAAGGGCTGCATGATTCCTCCGCGCCCATGTTCCTTGGCCGTTATGATGCACCGATGCAGTGCACATCGGCTTGCCAGGTTTGCATTAATACCTAAGGCCAAGCGTGTGTTATCACCATAGGGTTAACATGATGCATGGATGCAGCCCTGGGGAGTTACGCAGCATAGCTGCATTTATCCAATGAAAGGGGACGATACACTTAAATACTATGTGGCCCTTAATTCCGGAGCGAGTGGTGCCCAAGGTACCAGTAGCCCCTGCCTAATCACCCCATCATACCTAATAGTGATCAGGTTTCACATTTTGCCACATCCCTATAAAACTCACCCAAAATAACCCCTCCATTAAATTCTCTTTTCATGTTGACACCACTCCAACTCTTCTACCTACCTTCTACCATAGTGCCCTGTTTAAGCGCCAGCGTCTCGAATGATGTCTTGAATAAGGGTCAGGGGTTTAGGGGTATTGAAATTAATCTTAAGAACTAAAAACAGTATTAAGAACTAAAACAGTATTAAAATGAGCACCTGTCTTGTTTAAGCACCAGGGTTACAGTGGGATTGAAATCAATAATACGGGCCACTACAGTATCTTACCTTACCTCTTGGACCCTCTTCACAATTGACTCAGAGAATAGACCCGGGTGAAGGAGCCCCTTTTATCCCTGTCTGGATTGGTGTAACTCTGAGGGTAATTAATAAAGTTAGATCCAGGCACTGGGAGCTAATGAGAGCTTGGTAGTTATAGTGGGTGGCTATTAGTCACTCATCTAGAGGCCCTACTCTGCATCTATGTATCACGGCCATTGCCAATCGGTCCTTATGATGCCTCTTGAGTTACTTGCCAGGGCTGCATTCCCCAATGAGTTGGCGAAACTCTCAAATGCAGTGTTGGTGAGCAGACTCGCTAGCACTGCATTGGTGCATCATGACGACCGAATAACCCGATAAAGGCCACTGATTGGTCAGCATGATGCACCAATGAAGCGCTGGCGAGACTGCTCACCAGCACTTCATTGGAGCATCTTGCCGACCCTATGGGGTTGATACACAAACCTCCGGAGGGACGTTATGATGTTCCAATGATGGTGAGCAGCAGACTCAGCAGCACTTCATTGGTGCATCATGAAGACCAATGGGCATGATGCACTCTTGCATCAGCGGCCCTTAGATGGTTAGCAGGGATGGCGTATAGAGACAGGAGTGGCCCTACAGAGCTTATGCAGGATCCAACATCACTTCTAGAATCAGTTGGTACACACAAGCTCATGCATCATCATTTAATCATCCTAAAACACTCTATTACGTTTGGTCGGGGTACATAGCTTTTTGTGGTAGATATATACACCGAGTCGGTCACCATATTTAATATATTCACAACCGGCTGTAATAGAGCCTGTGGTGGCTATGCTGGCTACACTGATAAACAAATGTATGTATATTTCACTTATGCCACACTTGACACCCTCTTAAACCATTTACAACATGGGTTATGGGGTAGGGTGTATGTGCCCAGTGGACCACATCAACTTACAACAGCTGCTTTGTATAAATATGGGATATGTTAATCATTAGCCATGCTTTTCCCAAGTCTGGTATGAATATTCTAATACCACAGTGGACACAAAGATCAATCGATTTCACACCGGTTTTTTTTTTCTGACAGATTTTGTCAAAACCCTGAGTGTTGACCATTGGCATTGGCAGCAGTAGCAGTAGTGGTAGTGGTAGTATCAAGGTGAGGGCAGCTCTGGTCCACTATGTCAATTACCCAGCACACCAGGCCTAATGCTCATCATGATGGGCGACTTTACGCCTTTAAGGTCCGATGATGCATTAATGTCCATTGGTCGGCATGATGCACCAATCAAGTGCAGGCGAGTCATGTTCACTAACACTTCATTGGTGCATCATGGCGACCCTCCAGGAGTGTATCAACCCTGTCATGTTAGCTCGTGTACTGTGACGATCAAAAGGCATGAGGCATCAATACATTAATGCTCTTTCAGTGTCATTGTAGCCCATGCCCATACATTGTATTGAATTTCCTCTCCCTCCCCCGCCTAAACCTTTCACCATTCCATGCAACCACAGTTGATATGATGCTTGAATGCAGCCCCGTTGAGTCACCTGTCAGGGCTGCATTCATGCATCATGGCGACAAATGTGCCTGACGGTTAAAGGGTTAGGCACAGTTTGCCCCTGATTAGGTCCCAATCAGGGCCGGGTGGTCTCCCTGTGGGGCCGTAATACCGCCCACAGGTCAGATTGGTAGTCAATTCCTATCCCATCCAACCACCACCTCCCTACTACCTTTCACCATGCCATAGAACATCACACACCCTGATCGCCTTAGTGCAAGAAGGTTGTAACTGCATTTTTCAGGTTTTGCAGGAGAGGCAAATTAAGTGTTCCACTTACTATAGCACTAAGCGGATGCAGCAATATGGCACTGGGGCCTGTAGGCAGACATATCAGAGGATTAATAATGTAGTCACATATGTCAGACACATAGCTTCAAGAGCTGGATATAATGTCCAATAGACGTTAAAATACAGGGAAAAAATGACATTTACAACTTTGTTGCAATAAGGCGATGCCAAGGTGGCTCGACTGTGTAAGCTTAGGGGTCTCAAATAAGCGCAAGTCTTTGATAGATACTGGGGCTTAGGGGTATTGAAATCAATCTCAAGCAGTATCAAAATAAGTGCTGGTCTCAGATAAGGACCAGGAGTGCAGGGATATCAAAATTTCCAACTCAGTCCAATTCTATAGCCCAAAGGTGGAAGTCATCATACATCATGCTTTTATTCTTCAATGAAATGCTGCTGGGTCTGCTTTCCAGCACTTTATTCATGCACCATGCCATCTCTTCGGGATTGCATAGGGTTGGTATGATGCATCGATCCACTATTGGCCCTCAATGTTAAATTTCAGAACATGCGTCTTGAATAGGCACCCATTCTGTATAGATACTAGCAATTGAAATCTATTACTGTGGGAAACTCTTCAATGGACCACTAAAGTGTTTAACTATTCCCCTACCATGAGAGTTTTCTCCATATCATTTAACTAGTTCTACAGAGGCATTGCTTCTCTCATGGCCAGGTGGCTATCTTATCATACTCCTAACCCCTTGGTCAGGGGGCCATCCTCTATCAATGTCTGCCCATCTGGTGCCCCATCACCAGCCAAATAGACTGCTGCTCTAGGACTACTTGCAATGTGAAAAAAAAAAACTGTTGGATCTACCAGGGATCCTCATAAAACTGCACAGTGGACCACTGTAATTGAAAAGCAATGCACCAGTGTAGTTTTTACAAGAAGCCCCAGCTGGAAGTATGATGGTACAAGGAAAGGCGAGGAATCTCTGTGAAAATAGCGATAGTTCTCTGGCCAATTTGGGGTTTGGAATGCACCGTTATTTCGACATTTTTTACAGTGTTCCTCTCACGGAACTGCTGAAGGTCAATCATTAAGCCAATTATTACAGTTTTTATCAATCATGCCTTCATTAAATTATGGTTAAACATATAGCGAAATTGCCCCTTTGAGCATTTTGGCCCTTCTCTTTTTTAATCCCCTTCCCCTTTTCCCGTATTTCACAGAATTCACGGCCACAGTGTTCATGTGATAGCCACTGTGTTTCTGATTTCTGGGAAATAAGATGAGATGAAAAATCTTTAAGGGCGTTGAAAAGAAAGTGGTTTCATGAATAGAAAAAAAGAATTCTAAGAAATAGTAATTCAATCTGGAGAGAAAATAGGTTGTATGGAAAGGTGAGAGGTGTCGACGGGGGTGGTAGCGGAGATTCAATACAATGTGTGGGCATGGGCTACAATGACGCTTAAAACCTTTAAAGGGCAATTATTTATTGATACGTCATGCCTATTGATCGTCATGATACAAGCCCACACAACAGGGTTGATACACACCCGCAGCGTATCCGTGGTGAGCAGACTCGCCACACTTTATTGGTGCATCATGCCGACCAATTGGCATGATGCACTTATGACCATACATCATACTGCAGCAATGGTGAGTAACTCGCCAGGGCTGTATCCATGCATCCTAAAAGGTTGATATGCTCCAGGATCATCGGCATGATGCATTGATGAAGTTCTCGAACGCAGACTCACAAGCAATTCGATTCATCAGTTTATAATAACTCGAAGCCCTTGGGGTACTGAATTGCTCTTATCGCTATAAGATTACATTGAACTTCCTTTACTCTATTTTATCCCAATATTCTTGTTTACTATATTTATCTTTAGCTGAATTCCCAGGGAACAATTGTATCATCATGCGGGAAGCATTAGATAAAATATACGATAATACCAAAAGTGAGAGAGTGTAATATTGTATAGAACAAAAGTCTATAGACAAGTCAAGATAAAAAAAAAAAAAAAAAAAACAGATAGAAATATCCATATATATTTTGTATTTTGTTTTTTCAATATTGTTGCTACTGCATACACTCCTCTTTATAGGAGAGGACTGATGATTCAGTTTGTGAAGAACTGCAGTTGTTCGTGATTGCCATATATTCATCATGATTCCTGTTTTGCCCAAATACAAACTTCCTCTGTTCATTACTTGTGTAGGGCGGCTTAATTAGGAGAACACAAAAGGTGTTAACGCTTTAAAGGTGGCTAATGCATTAATGCATCATGCTGATGATAAAAGCATGAAGTACATCATGGCGACTCTTTATAGGCATCATGATGGCACTCAGGATGTGTATCGACCTTGGAGGGCTGGTTTGATGCGTGAATACAGCTTAGCATCATGTACCGATGCATTTGTGTGTCATGCCCATTGGTTGTCTTGATGCACCAATGAAATTATTTCTGCTTATACCAGGACTTCATTAGAGCATCATGCTGTCTCTCCAGGAGTGTATCAATCCTATAAGGTTGGCATGATGCTTAAATGCAGCCCTGGTTAGTTATTCACCAGGGCTGCATTCACGCATCATGGCGACCAATGGGCATGATGCATTAGCTGCCCTAAATTATTTAACAAATAGAGAGAACTAAATGACCGTGGTGTATGAGGTGGCCGATCCACCATGAGGGGAGACACCCCCTGAGGGGTGGATCGGCTACTGAGGACACCAGGGGAGTTTATTTCTCTTTTTATTTTAGGTTTTTAGAGGGTTTAAATAAGGAAAAATTAACAAAATCTGTTACCGTAGTGCCCCGTACGAGCGTCGGTCCACCATTTTGAATGTTTATATGCGCACGGAACGAGGCTGCAGTGGTGGATCGGCCGCGTGGTGGATCGGCACACGTTACGCCACTGTGGGTGTGGCGATCGGCCCTGCAATGCTATCTCTATGGGAAGAAGTTATTCACATAAAATAAAGAGAAGGTACTTTGCCACCTTCATACATCACACCTCACGTAGTGGGCGGTTTTTTGATGCAGCTTTTACTGTATGTGAAGCATAAGGAAAGTTAACGTCGGCATAAGGAAAGCCAACGTCAGCATGTTCATTAGAATGACATTTATAAAAGCTAGAAGAACACCTTCCCTATTTATAGATAAGCATAGAATCTAATATTATGTGCAGCAAGTTCATACCAACTTAAAAGGCACCTATGATGCATTCATGTATCATTCATCATGGGGGGTTGATACACTCCCGCAGGGTCACCACGGTGCACCAAGAAAGTGCTGGTGAGCAGACTCACCAGCACTTCATTAATGCATCATGACGACCAATGCGCATGATGCACTCCTGCATCAGTGGCCCGATCAGCCATGACATTTAAATAATATTCCTCTTGAAGGAAGGTCATATTAAGGGCATAAATGACAAATAGAGGTTCACAAGGTAATTCTATCAGCAGATAAGAAGCACAAGGCCGTATCTAGCTGATAGAATCACCGAGTGAACCTATATTTGTTATCTATGGCGTTTATACCATGGTTTCCACCATTAAACTAAATATATTTACCTTATAAAGCCATGAAATCCAATTTTATTTGTTGTGAGTCGATGTTTGCCAAGCTTGGTGTGCCATGAAGAAGTTTCCTCCTTTAAAGCATTTATAGACTTATTCTCACGTAATCCTTGAACCTATGAATATATATTTAAGTCCTGCTCGTATAGAATCCATGATGAGATATGATATTAAACTCAAATTAGACATATTCCATCGACAGCAGCACTGATTTGATTCAAAACAGAGTATCTTCCTCAGCGTGTGGACCGGACCGCGTGGATGTAAAATGTTACGTCGGCGTGTGTCCTACAGGCATTTTCATAGAGGTTCTATGCAGTGTGCACTGCAGGCGGAATGGCCTCAAACCATATGCTAACATAACAATTTGTATCAAAATGGGTTCATTTAGCCATACTATACGAACTTCATTATCCGCTCCCGGCACCGTAAAATCGTTCAACAATGTGATAGCCATGGTATAATCCTAGCTAATGGCACTCCCATGCGAAATATGATTTCATGTATGTATGCTACCTGCTAGCTAGAAATAGCCTCGGGCCATATCTAGACAAATATTTAAATATACAACACCTTTAATCACCTTTCTGACCTATTAAAGGAACAAAATGAACACTGAACTAGGTGAAATGTAGTTTAATTGTCATATAAGCATTACATAATGATACAGTGACATAAATTGGGCGTCAAAGACATCCCTACAATCCAGTATCACCTGTTTAAGACCCAATTGCAGTATGGATCGGTCAGAACACTTGCCTCAGCCCACAACTACGGGTTCTATTTGACATGCATGTCCATGCTAGAGAAGGCAATACCTTCCCCTTCTACGTTAGCCATTCTGCGTGTTCATCCGGAGAATGGCCCGCTCAGGCGTTACTAACGGCTCGATTTGGGGTTATCCAGTCAGAACACCTTTAGGGGCTGCAAAATGTATTCTATGCATCATGCCATTCATGGCCGCTGATGCAGGATTGCATCATGCCCATTGGTCGGCATGATGCACCCATGAAGCTAGCACTCCATTGATTCATCTCCTCCAGGGGTGTATCAACCCCATAGGGTCAGCATGATGCATGAATGCAGCCATGGTCAGTGTAAATGCCAGCGCTGCATCCCATATCATGCCAACGCACTCCCGCACAGTTATGTACAAATTATGTGCTGGTGCGCAGATTCACGACAACTGCATTGGTGCATCATACGACAAAGGGGTAGGGATCTGAAGGCACTATGCGGCCCTTAAAGGTATTGCCAGAGGTGGCTGTTGTGGGTACAGAGATGCGTGGGTGGAGCTGGGAATACTACCGTAATACCTTGCTTATAAGGTGCACCATACAAATAAAATGTACCTTCCCTTGACTTCAGAAACATCAAGGCGCATGTGGAGCTTGATATTTATCCCTCTGCTACAACTATAAAGCAATTGGTTTTTACCTGTAAGGCGCACTTGTAAACAACTTTTGGTGATTCTATAAGGTGCCCCAGTGGTCCATCCTCGTGTTTAAGCCGTGCCTTATATGCGAGGTAATACGGTACCTCAGTCCACCACCAGAGGTCAGCTTGGGGGAAGTTGACTTGACACTCTACAAACACAGCAGTCCCTGTACTTTCAGCAGTACAGGGACTCTTTCTATATCTGCCTAAACCAGTGAAATCAGCCCAAAAACTAACCTATACACTCTTTTTAATATATCACTTTCCTAGAGAGGTTAAATCATTCATGTTAAGAATTACAAAACAGAAGAAGAAAAGTGCAGTTTTCCCACCTCCCCTTTTCCCACCTTGTATGAGTAATGGTTGTCGAAGGCCATTTCCACGTTGAAGGTCATATATTACTGGCGAGAAACCCACATAAGAAATCAATCTAATAACGGCATCTTATTCAGAAATGTGAATCAATGAACAGAAATGAGGTCCTTTTCATATAGACTTTGTCTAGAAGGGCTTTTTTTATGACAGAGATTCTATCTCTCCATGTGAGGAGAGAGAGAGAGAGAGAGAGAGAGAGAGAGAGAGAGAGAGAGAGAGAGAGAGCTAGTGGGAGAGTGTGGCAGTGGCAGAGGGTCAGTCCTCACCACTGTGGGTGCAGATAGAGCTAAGAATAATGGGTCCTGGCTGTCCAATCAATGGGGCAATGTTGTGTGCCAGGACACAACCCCTTCCTGTGCCCCCCCCACCCACCTCTACATCACACACCTTACCCCTCTCTCTGCTATACATGCCACCGTTGGCCTTTAAAGGGATACGTTCCAATTGCTAAATCTATATTGCTTAATTTGGAAAGTAAGTGAATGAAAGTTCAAAATTTAATCAGAGTAATAGTTAATTTATTGTAAACAAAATTAACACTTTAGGGGTTTGGGTTTACAGAGCTATCATATGATTTCTATGAGTATCTGCACGAGTGTACTTGAAGCACCAGTGAGTAACCCGCTAGGTTTGCATGTATCCATCTTCCTACAGGCAAATTGGTCTGTGATACCATAAAGACTAATAAGAGGTGTGGTGACAAGCATGGATCAGGTCCACATATGCATCTAGTCAGTCAGCCGTTTGTCCTTAGTTAATTACATCATATTAAATGTTCCACATGTTTCACATTGCAATAATAATGTGTCCAACATGCCAAAGGTAATAGTCTCCTCACTGAAATGCTTCCCCCAATGTCCTACAGAAAAATCCATTTTCAGCATACTACTCACTATACTATATAATTATATTAGGGATAGCATCTAGGCAAACCAATCCATGGTGACCCATTCTATTTGGCGCAGGAGCAGCAGTTGAGACCCTACAATCTATTCCTAGTGTGACAACATTGACATGACCACTCGACCACCAACAGCCAGAGCAGCCCTAAGCCCTTCAAGGGCTGCTGATGCATTGTCACATCATCCCCATTGATAGCCATGATGCACCAATGAATTGCAGGTGACACTGCTCGCCAGCACTTCATCGGAGCATCATGCTGACCCTCAGGGTGTATATGTTTCAGCCCTGTAGGGTCGGCATGATGCTCCAAGTGCCAAGTGCTAGTGAGCAGTCTTGCCAGCATTTCTTCGGTGCAGCCTGACAAGCAGTGGCATGATGAGCCAACCCTTCCAAATCCATATATCATAGGAACCTATCTGGATGATTTGCGCAACCATGTTAGTTCTGATCTCATGCTAAAGTTGTAAGCCCCACACTGCACCATTGCTGATATTGTGGAAAACCAGCCGCAGTGCGAGATGTGTGCCAGAGGTTGCTGATGTCAGCTTGCGTGTGGTGCCTCTGGGAACCAATCCAATCCCAAAAGATCTTTATTTGGGAGTGAGGGCTGCATTTATGTATCATGCTGACCCTACAGGGTTAAAACATCCTTAAATGATCAGCATGATGCTCCAATGAAGCGCTAGGGAGCAGACGCATCAGCTATTCATTCGTGCATCATGACGCCAGATGGGCATGGTGCAGTCCTGCATCAGCGGTCCTTGAAGAGTGCAGGTCCGGTGCAACGTTTATTATTTCCGCTCTGACACGGGAGATCTGTAGGTAAAGCTGCCTGATAGGTCCATATTCATTGGCACTGGAGGTGTGTGGCAATATAAAAAGGAACCAGGTAGTGCAACTGGGGTGAGGAGCTTGTCTCTCTGAGTGGAAAAGGTGGGGAGAGTGAGAGGGGGTGTTTAAAGGATCTGGGCAGACAGATAGACAGACAAGCAGATCGGTGTTTATTCAAGTCCCCGGTGCTTTAACGAACCATTACGGTACATAGATTGGTTGGTGAAAAGATTGATAGACAGGCATGTGTGTAGTGAGTGTGTTAGTGAGTGAGTAATAGATGTTTATCGTCATTTCGACAGCTAAGGTAATATTTATAGCGAGAACTACATTACTATTTCACAGAGGAATGTGCCCAGGAATATGTGCACCACACACATCTGAGGGGATAGGAAAGAGGATACATAGACCCTTTTAAGTGGGCTAGGGAAGCCCAGGCATGTGGGGAGTCATTTGGCAGGTAGGAAAGGGGCCTAATGGTAAGTGGGTAAGTAGACAGGCATCTAGGTAGGTAGGCATATAGGTAAGTAATTACCTGTTTAAGCGTTGGGGCGCTCATTGATTTTTTCAAGCATTAAATACCCCTGACCCTTATTCAAGACAGTCTCTTATTCAAGACTAAGAGAATAGTCTACTTCATATATGATATATATATATATATATATATATATATATATATGTATATATATATATATATATATATATATATATATATAGTGTATTTTGAAATTTCAATACCCCAGTATCCCATGCACTTACTCAAGGCCGGCGCTTATTGAAGACCTGTCGCTCATAGATGTTCAGGCAAATAGGTTTAGGCTGACAAGCCTGCAAATAGGTGCATGCAGACAGAGAGGCAGACATTGAGCCAGTTAGACTGATAGATAAGAAAAGGACATATGAGCTAGGGAGGGGAAAGGGCAGATAAATGCCATGGGGAAGGCAATTAGGTGGACAAGAAGGGAGCAGAATTGGGAAGTCGTAGGCAGGCATTGAAAGGTGGACAGGGGAGAAAGGAGTGGGCGGGGAAGGCTTGATGGTATTGGGTGGGAGGGTAGCTGTGGGCATTGAGTGCTTTAAGGGCCACTGATGCAGGAGTGCATCATGCCCATTGGTCGTCATGATGCACCATGGAAGTTCTGCCGAGTACTTCATTGGAGCATCATGTCGACCCTCTGGGCGTGTATCAACCCTGTAGAGTCAGCATTATACATGAATGTAGCCCAGGTGGGTTACTCACCAAAGCTACATTCATGCAGCATCCGCGATGATCGCGACCTATTCACATGATCCGTCAATGCATAAGCGACCCTTAAAGGGTTAGGCCTGGAACATCTCGTTCAGATTCCATTGGGGTGTCTCCGGGCATGGCTGCCATTTAGCACAGCCATAGATCCTGCCGCCTCCCATGCGGGGACGCCACTGTCAGCAGGTGGCACATGACCGCCCTAGGTTCACTCTCCAAACAGAGCTTTTGCGGACCCATTTAACCATTGCATTATACAAAGTTAACGAAGGGGGGGTGATGTAGATTTTGTAGTCTACTTATCAAGGCTGCATTAATGCACCATACAGACCTTCTTGATTGATATGATCAAATCGGGATGATGCAATATTGTGAGGTGCACTTCCCAATCAGTTATGGTGCATCATGATGGCCATGGAAAATGAAGATTAAAGCATTATCTGCAGACAATGCTTCATTTTCCATGGCCCTTAATGGCCGAAAGAGCATCAATGCATTATGCCAATCGGTCATGCTGCTCATTGGAAGTTACTCATCAGGGCTACAGTCATGCATTATGCCAACAAATCAGGATTCATACACTTCCAGAGCGATGGTAAGATGTACAAATCAAGTGCTGGTAGAGAGATGTATCAGCACTTCATTGGTGCATCATGCCGACCAATGGTCATGATGCACCCCTGCATTAACGCCCTTAAAGGGTTAAAGCTTACCTCTACACACGAGGATGTGCCCTGTGGCTGGGGTGAAGCTCCATTTTGTACCAGTTCAGTGCTTGGTGAGTGACTGACAGAAAAGAGAGTGTTATTAAGAGAGGCGTTCGTGGATCGATGCTGGTTTGTAAGGCCATCTCCTATTGGTCCTCCCCATGTGGGTCAATGTTGATCCCCAAGTAAACTTACTACACTCCTAAGCATAGTTAAGGACTGGTACCTAGCCAGACCTGGCTGGGGTGGAAGGGGGTGGAGGGAACCAGCTGAGGTGGGGTAGCTAGCGTTCGAGGTCACCCCTACCCATAATGCAATAGATATCGTTAGAAAACCACTGCCCGACTGCCTCGAAGGGCACGGCGACAGTGGTGCTTCATAGCGGCAAAGGTCGGAATCAGCGTTTGTCGAATGTGGACTGTAACCTGGATACTTTAGTCGTCTCTCAGAGCGTATACTCTGTAGTGTAGGTACAAACACAGGCAGCCAGTCAGCCTACGTGGACTGCGATTGGCCAAGAGCAGGAATCATTTCAAAGTGTGGGAATCAATGAGACCAGGCTGAATGGGTGGGTGGGGTATGGTCCTTTAAGGGCGGCTGGTGCATCATGCCCTTTGGTTGGCATGATGCACCAATGAAGTGCTGTCGAGTCTGCTCACCAGCACTTCATTGGTGCATCATGCCGATCATATGGGACTGTATCTGTAGGGTCAGCATGATGCATGGATGTAGCCCTGGCAGAATACTCGTTAGGGCTTCATGTATCATGCCGATAAATGGCCTTAATGCATCTGCGGCATTTCATTGGTTAAGGACCAATATTGCATTAGTGCATCATGTCCACTTGTTATTATGATGCATCAATGCAACTCTCTTGAATATACTCACCAGGTCTGCATTCAGGTATCATGCCGATGCCATTGATACACTCCCCGAAGGTCGGCATGATGCACCAATGAATTCTTGGCACACCGACTGGCCAGCACTTCATTGGAACATCATGACTACCGTGGGACATTAGGTCCTAATAATATTGGCAGCCTTTAAGGAGTTAAAATAAAGCAGGGTACGGGTGGTTGTGGTAGCCCAGTAGTCGTACATCTATGACTCCTTGTACCACCTGATACGATATATGTGACCTGGCTAAAGGCGGCACCAGTGTCATAATAACCAAAAACACAATGAGTGAGGCATACAGAGCCCATATGCCCATGAGTGGGCTGGCCTTGCTGCCCAGGATGCTCGCAGGGCATCAGGGGCAGCAAGAGTGGCCCACTCATGGTCATGTGGGCTCTGTATGTCTCAGGAGTTGTGTTTTTGTTTTATTCTACCTATAAGAACAACAACAAACGATTTTGAAAGCACCCTGCCCAGAAAACTGTAGATTGAGTGTCAGAAATATACATTTTCATTCTATTGAATGCTTATTAAGGCCATCAATCTCATGATTTAGTCGAAATAACTTAGCCGTCATTATGACATCACACTCCTTATTGTCTTATGATAATTTTGGTTTTTGAATTTTAAAAATCCATCCACAATTAGATATTTTAGAGCTGAAAATGAAGAACATTTCTATGTTGGGCGTGGTGTACAAGGGGCGTGGTGTACAAGGGGCGTGGTGTCCAAGGGGCGTGGTGTCCAAGGGGCGTGGTGTCCAAGGGGCGTGGTGTCCAAGGGGCGTGGTGTACAAGGGGCGTGGCGTACAACATGTTGTACACCACGCCCCTAGGCATACAGGATGCAATGCTTTAGATATAGGTTTTCCATATGCTTTGTTCTTATAGGTAGAATATCAATCATATATATATACTGCACTGTAAAAAAAATAACAGTTGAATCAACAGGTGATCCTCATGAAACTGAACAGTGAACCAATGTAATTGTATTGCAGTGAACCAGTGTAGTTTTTATAAGATGCCCCAGGTGGCACTGTAGTGGCACAATCAAAATAATGACAGATTTATCGCAACTTTGCGACAAGGATTCAGCCATTATTTTGATGACATTTATTTTCAGAATGAACCCTTCCTGTACCAAGGTTATTCATATTGGGCACTCAGAATGAAAGTGGCTTGGAACTGGATAAGTGCACCGTTATAACATTGCATATCAAAACACCATAAAAGTTCAATCGATTGGTCCATTGTGACGCCATAGACTGTATCAAAGAGGCTTCCTGCCTGCCTTTACATGGGCAGATATACTTAAGAAGTATACTTTATTCTTTTTATTCAATATAAAAACTACTAAAGAGATTCATCACGAGAACAGGGAGGTCCTATCCTTTAAAGACTATTACAAGCACCCACCCAGCTTCCACAGCAGACAATCAACAGTGAGCTTCAGAATCACACCCATCAGAATGATTAATTGGTGCAGAAAAGGTAGCCTACAAGTCATTGATTTTAGGCGGCCAACATTCAATTCCATTTAATGAAGTCAATTAAGACGATCTCCGGGATGAATCACTTCCGATGTGACCTTCATGAGTCTTTACCTGAGCAGCTCACTCCCTGAGGGATAACATTTATCCCTTTGAGGTTGGCTGATGCAGGAGTGCATCATGTCCATCGGTAGCCATGATGCACCAATGAATTGCTGGTGAGTCTGCCGGTCAGGAGTTCAATGGAGCATCATTCCTGTCCTAAGGGGTTGATACAGTCCCAGAGGGTCGGCATGATACTCCAATGAAGTGCTGGCGAGTTCGCTTGCCAGCACTTCATTAGTGCATCATGCTGACCGATGGGAATGATCCACGCCTGCATCAACGGCCCTTAAAGGGTTAACTCATGTGACTTTGACAGACTGTTTGTGATATACCATTGTGGCTTGTCTAAATTACCAGGGATTTACATAGGGGCTGCCTGTTAAATGTGACTCGGTCAGACTCACTTTCTGTGTTATAATACAACGGATGTGTTTCACTCAGGCTTTTTTTTTATTTGAAAAACATTACAACAGTGACTCGGTCAGACTCAATATTTGTGGGAGAACTTGGTAAATATGACTCAGGGAGAACTTAGCAAATGTTACTTAGATATCTGAATATAACTGTACAATTGACATAATTGTTGACCATCAAATTGGATCCATCAGGAAAATGGTTTATATTATCCTGTTTCACTGAGATTTTGCCTTTTCAAATGTAATGAGCTTGTTGAACAGTTGAACTTTCTCAGAACCTTCCTCAGGCTTAATTGTACTCATACATGCCACCAAATTCGGACCCATACACTCCTCACATTCAAACCATGACCTCAGATGTCAGTTTTATGCATATTCTGTCCCAAGTTTCGTCCTAATTAGAATTATTGTCATTACCCACTTCCGGTGACCTTACATTTACGACATTCTAACAGCAAAGTAGGTCGCACATGTGCCGACAGTCAGCCCGCGAACATTCCCATAAATGCATATTTTACACCTGGTTGGTAAATATAACTTATGACTCCCCCCCCCCCACACACACACACATCCGCCCATCAAAGTCCTGGAATTAGGTGATTCATAAGTCAAGCAATTACCAGGTAGAACAATTGTTTGGGAACACAACATGCTGTATTAATATTTACCATGAAAATGATAAACGTTTCCATGAGAGATGTTCGGTTCAATTGAAGTATAATTTTCTGCTTGAAATAATTATATAAATTATGTTTACCTTCTTGTGGCTACCTTCCAATGGCCTGCAATGCAGTTTACTGAGTATCGTCTCAATATTGGCAAATTGAGACTGAGATCATGTAATGGTAAAACATGGAATAGCCATAGTGAAAGTAAGTCTGTATTTTCAATTCCATCCCATGTCAATGTCTTTCCTCTTAGTTTTCCATAATATGACATCCTATGCCATGTATCTAATAGCACAATTTCCCCCTAATTATCAATATTAGAAACTGCTTGCAGTTTAAGGGTGCACAATGGCTGTCAGGGTCTTAGGAACAAAAAATATGTGAACTAACAAACAAAGTTGCTGATATAAAATCTATGGCAATATGTGCACCTCTAATTTGGAGTGAGCCCCATTCAGCATACATTGAACTATCAAATGCTGTCAAAAGATAAGCAGAAATATATGAGCCACTGTTTCGCTCAATAAATATCTAATGAGTGATTAGTGGCTGTCCCCAGACAGTCACTTATACTTATACTTATACGGAGGGTCAGGCTGATTTCCCCTCCCCTGTCTGATGCTATCGTAAATGTCACTTTTCTAGAAGCCCCCCATTCTTGATAGGGGCAATGTGGAGATGTCTAATAACTTGCTCAAAGATGATCTTGGATGGGAGCACCCCATATATAAGGCATTAGGCTTAGTTCTTACTCTTAATGAGGAAATCTATTGAAAAACTTCAAGGTACCTGACTGTTTCACCTTTGCGTCAGTTCTATTCATGCCTTCAACTGCAAATCAACATTTTAACAATATTATTTTTTCTAAATATATCTACTCCCCTCAAGCTATCCTCCCAATGTTTTTATGTCCACCTATACAAATAATCTCTATTCAAAATAAGCACTTCAAAAAAGCCCTTTTTAGGTGAAGGATAATTAGAAAAATAATGATCACGGAAAAAAGCGGGGAACTGCTAAAGATAGATCTGAACTAGGAGAACAGGATGTTTTTTGGAATGAGAATGATAGTGCCAACCCCCAGAGATTGCCAGACAACCTTTTGGGGCTTGTTTTGGAGTCTATTTGCCTATTTTTCAATATAATATCAACAGAGGGCTCCACCAGCTGGGCACACACATTCATGTAAAAGATGCCACTTTTCATAACTTTTAAGGTGTTTTGCATGTTGTGGCTTAACTTCCTAAGAGCATTAAGTATTGGACATTGAGAAAATCAGGGTGACATCTGAATTTTCAGCGACCAGTGAGTGGTATCTCAGATTTATGACTGTGTAAGGGTCTCGGTAATTTGCTACCTGCAATAGTCACTAGGTGGGAGATCTGTGCCATACCTGGGATATGTGGAGCATGTGTGTTTGCAATTTCAGTATGGAGACTCAGATCTGTCAGAAGGAGTTCAGGGGTGACACATTTTCAATTAGGTATAGCTTGGGTTGTACTTAGTGTACCAACTTGATACAACATGTTTATCAAATGTCAATATTAGGCCTATAGGTAGGTGCATAATAATTGTCAATCATATTGTTTAAAAGAAATACTCTGGCCACCCTACAGTTATATAGGCTTACAATGCAGGAATGTTGAGTAGATTCACTTGTGAAACATTCGTGTATGATGTTGCATCAATGCAGCCACTTGGTGCATCATTGGCTGCATTCGAGCATCATGCCGACCCTACCGGGTTGATACATAAACTCGCAGAGGATCACCATGATGCACCAATGCAGTGCTGGTGAGCAGTCTCGCCCGCACTTCATTGGTGCATCATGATGACCAATGTGCATGATGCACTCCGCATCAGCAGCAGCATGATGCATTAATGCATCAGCGGCCTTCTAAGGATTTATACAGACATTTCAATGACCTTTAAGAGATCATCCCCTCCCTCCCCCTCACTCTCATTGTCAGATCACGCTCATGTGCCCCAGTCATTGACCCAGGATATGAAGCAGCAGCCTCCTCTCCCACTCCCCCCTTCCCAGTCTACCTGTAACTCTATGTATTTGCTTCAGGGCAGAAAACATCCATGTGGACAATATATCAGAGGTTTAGTGGTCAAAGTGTGCTCTGTGGACATTTTGTAGCACATTTGGTGAGAGGTGTTTCCATAGGATATTGTTATGTGGACACTTTGTGTTGTGTTGATAAAATGCTGCATACCCCCCCCCCCTTCTCTCTCTGGAATGGTCCATTGGTGTCGTGAGTGCAGGGCGTAGAATTTCACCCAAGGGCACACTTAAAACGGCAGGCCCACTCTTATTAAAACAACAGGAAAGGGCATAAGCATTTAAAGGCTATTTGTGCACCTCTGCTTCATGCCCTTCGTCGTCATATTCATGATGCACCAATGAAGTGCTGGTGAGTCTGCTGCCCGGCACCTCATCCTTGGATCTGTACATGCCAAGCCGCCCACAGCCTGTCAGGCCACCTACAACTGCAGAAACTCAGGTTTTTACATATTCCTGACTCAATTACCATGTCATTAGTGAGGTACCTTGTGGCTCTTTTTCTCCCTGGTGTGCCATTGTAAGGCAGCCACTGTTTGACTTTGTGGTCATATAACCTATTAAGGGCCGATGATGCAATTAATGCATCATGCCAATTGGTCGTCATGATGCACCAATGAAGTGCTGGTGAGACTGCTCGCCGGCACTTCATTGGACCATCATGCCGACCCTCCGGGAGCTTATATATCAACACCATAGGGTCTGCATGATGCTCCAATGCTTCATTGGTGCATCATGACGACCAATGGGCATGATGCACTCCTGCATCAGCAGCCTTGAAAGGGATAGGCATGAAAATAGCACAGCACCAGTCAGGGAACCAGCAACATACAATGGGAAATGGATATTCCACTTATGAGCACGTGGGATATCCTTTCCGTCTGTTTGCTAATGAAGGTTATTTGGTTTGTACATTGGTTGATTAGATCTGCATAAATAGAGAGAACTAAACAAAGGTGGTGTACGAGGTGGCCGATCCAGGCCCAAGGGGGAGACACCCCCTGAGGGGTGGATCGGCCACCGAGGACACCAGGGGAGTTCTCTATTTATTTTATGTTTTTAGAGGGTTGAAATAAGGAAAAATCAGCAAAATCCGGTACCGTAGTTCCCGTACGAGCAGCAGTCCGCCATTTTGAATGTTTACATGCGCCCGGAACGAGGCTGCAGTGGTGGATCAGCCGCTGTAGTGGATCGAGACACGTTACGCCACTGGGGGGGTGGCGATCCGCTCCGCAATCCTATCTCTACGGGAAGAAGTTATTCACATAAAATAAAACTCTGTACATTGGTTGTCATGATGCATGAATGCAGCTGGCTGAAAGTAACTCGCAAGCCTCAGCAGGTTTAATACAGTCCCAAAAAGTCGTCATGATGCAATACTGGCAGATCCCTCCCTTAATGCATCAAGACGTCAAAGAAATGTGAATCTGGAGGTCCTTATAGCAAGAATAGTATAAAGCTTCTTGCTTATAGGGCAGAAATATGAGCAGCCATCGAGAAAGGTGGACCAGTGAGCCCTAGACAGAGCACCTCTTTTGTATGCCCATGATAACATACCAGTGATACATGGATGCATCATGCTGATCCTATGGGGTTGATACTGCGAGGGTTGGTATGATGCTCCGATGAAGTGCTGACGAGACTGCTCGCCAGCACTTCATTGGTGCATCATGCCAACCCTCGGGCATGATGCACTCCTGCATCAGCAGCAGCCTTTAAAGTGCCATACAGACATATCACCAATCGATAATATCATAATCTCCTATCCTCCCCTATTCAATACAATCAGGCCTTTCCATGCACACAAAACAATTACATTTCACTGAGTGGCAGCGAGCTGTATTGAGTTTCGATGCAGTCCCCAACTGTCTCAATAGGCCCCCATACTGGGTAGAACTCTTGTGCAATGATACAAGGATGGATAGATCTAGAGCTCATGCCTCAGGGCCTTCGGGCTAACTATTGAAAACTCTTAAAGGGCCGCTGATGCATTAATGCATCATTTCCGTTGGTCGATCAATGGGCATGATGCATAAATGCATCAGCGGCCCTTAATGGGTTGTCATAAGGGCCGCTGATGTAAGAGGGCATGAAAGCCTATTGGTCGGCATGATGCACCAATGAGGTGTTCACTAGTCTGCTCACCAGCATTTTATTTATATGCATCATGCCGACTCTCAAAAAGTGTATCAACCCTGTAGCATGGCATGATGCATAACCTGCATTCATGCATCATAAAGACCAATTGACGTGATATACTGTTGCAGTAGCGGCCCAGAAGAAGCCTCAAATTATGTACCACGCCTCCGTAATTTTTCAGCTTTAATGCGCTTTAAACAACCTTAAGCAACTTCCTACTTTAAGTCGATTAAAGCTGATAAAAGCTGAAGAATTACGGCCATTATGCAACTTTAAGCAGGTTTACACTGCGTAAATCTGAAGATTCATGCAGTGCTAGTGGTTGACATGATGCACCAATGAAGTGCTGGTGAGGCCTGCTTCACTGGAGGTGTATCAACTCTGTCGCTCAGAATAATGCGTAAACCAACTATTCCCAGCCCCTTGAAGGGTCTATACTGGTTATTGCACTGATTGATATTTCCCTCTATGATGAGCCTAATTTGGGTGGATAAGGTGTTTGCATGTTAGGCCTGGTGGGCAGGCAGCTGTATTGTATGTTGTAAACAGGACCCTACAAACTGCTGTATCAGCTGCTCAGCTGTGAGCTGCTCATCATAGGGACCCTTTTACCCTTTAAGGGCTGCTGATGACAATTGAGCTGCTCATCCTAGGATGAGCTGCTCATCCTAAGGGCTGCTGATAATTGTGAGCTGCTCATCCTATGAACCCTTTAACCCTTAAAGGGCTGCTGATGACTGCTGACAATTTCAATCTCCCTTCCTCCCTCACCCCCCTCCCCTTCCCTAAGGCCACTAAGTGGTTTCACCAATACTATAATGCGAACTTCTCTGATTTTTCTGATTCATCATGTGTGAACACGATTGTTAGTACTAAAGCTACTTTCTCTGCTTTATGGTCCACTGAAGATAATATTATTACTCGCTGGCGTACCAATTGTCAATATAGGAGGCTGAAATGTGGGCCCAGATGGCAGAGCGGCTAGACTGAATTCTGGTATTTTACTTTAGACCCAATGAAACCTTTTCAAAAAGAAAATGCATTAATGCATCATGCCCGTTGGTCGTCATGATGCACCAATGAACTACTAGCAAGACTGTTTGGTATGACTTACCACTGAAGTGCCGGCTAGCCGGCTTGCCAGCGCATAACCGGTGCATCATACAGACAAGATTACCTCTTGCATTAGCAGCTTATAAAGGGTTTATCTGATGCAATCACATCCCTACCTACTGCTCAATCACTACTGTCAAACTCCATACAAGGGGTTCCAGGACTTAGCCAAAATTCATATACAATTCAAACTGATTAAAGCTCTCTGTCTACCAGTCGTTCATACTTTTCTATGGCCAATTGTTGATGATTCTGTATCCATTGTTCTATGATAAAGGAGAAATGTTTCCTCTTCCTTTTTTTAATTAATACATACTGTCATTCTTGATTGTGCCTCAATGTAACGTTTAGAAATGGTATAATAGTTCCCATTATATGAGGCATCACTTTTTCATATGGTGCCTGGTGGATTTATAAAAGGGGATGGAAGTGTAGACAATTGCTTTTGCTAAAAGAAAAAAAAAAACAAAGAAAAGAAAAGAAAAATGCCCATATGCTAATGATTTAGCGCCAATGTGTTGGGCGATAAAACTTTTTTTCTCTAGTCATGTGCACGAAATACCATCACTAAAAGGTTTTGAGCCCAACAGCTTGATACATATTAGGACTATTTATTAGCTTTATCCTTATCATAAATATGTAAAACTATCATTTATGATACCAATAATTTATATATTGCATTGATCCATTTATAAAGAGTTGTCATGATGCATTCAAACATCATGGTGACCAAAAGCTATAATACACAAAGGCATACAATGGGAGGGTTTATAAATCCATTGATACAGCAGTCTGTACAGATATAACAGAAACTAAATGAGATAGATACATCTATTGTTTATAAATGAATAGAAACAAAGTCTACATACAATAAGAATGATGTCGAAAAATGAGCTATATCCTATCCAACCATTAATTGCTCACAGAATGATAACACCTAAACTAATCTTTTCTTTTTTTATACTTTTTCCAGGCAATGCGCTCACGAGCAGGCGGTGGTAAAACGAACGCCATGATGGCTCATATGTTGGAGCTGAGTGTGGCGGAAGGCGACGCGCCACCAAACTGCCAAGACTACATCGGTGACAACCCACTTGCCGTCGAACCCACTGAGTCATCCTGGGACACCGATATCACCCGCCCCACCGACTACCATATGAGAAACAGACGCACAGCAACAGGGACCGGAGGCACAGGGCCTAATCCCTTGGTTGCCAATAGCCCTGGATCACCCTCAGACTCAGGAGTGAGTTCAACCAATGATGATGCGCTCAGCGAATCCCGTGGGGCACAGCGACACAGTCCAACATCTGGCGGAAAGGCACCACGCAAGACGTCGCGGAGGCGGAAAGGGGTGTCCGCCAGGGAACGCAACTCGAGGCGGCTCGAGAGCAACGAGCGAGAGCGCCAGAGGATGCACTCGCTCAATGACGCCTTCCAGGAGCTCCGGGAGGTGATTCCACATGTGCTCCTTGGGCGGAAGCTGTCCAAGATTGAAACGCTCACATTGGCCAAGAACTACATTAAGTCTCTGACTAATGTGATTTGTGATATGCGTGGTGAGGAGCAACCGTATGAACTTAACCCCATCAATGACGACGAGGATGGAAAGGATGAGGATGGAAATCCCCGCAACACAGCTCAGGTTGATACAACCTTCCTTACCGGAAGTGGATCTACTCAGCAGCATCAGCAGGGCCTCAACACAGCAAACACAGCAGGTACAGAAAGCGCATCTGAAGACGATGACGCCTTGCCGTTGTCATCGAAAACAGCAGAACGCCCAATGTCCACCAAAGGCAAAGTGACACAGATGTCATACACGCAGCACAGCTTACCCCACTCCCCAAATCTCGGGGAGGAGTCTGAGTGAAACACTTAGGGCGCTTGAGCCTTCATCTGTCAACTGCTACGTTTAAAAGGTACATTGATTGCACAGGTACCTTTTTGAGACTAAACGCAGGCACATTATTATTATTATACCAACAACACGGATTAATACGCAACACATTAGTGACAGATACAGGTTAGAACTTCAGACACAAACCAGTACTTGTTGTGGTTGATTGCGCTCATCTATTCACAGCCAACATTGGACAAAAACTCAATCAGCCAAACAAATTGGAGCATCAGTTTTCAGGTTGTATTGCAGAGACTTGACAGATTGAAGATTGGTTGAATGACTGACTGAGACAGACTGGCTACATATTGGGCCCTCATTGTCTAGTTTGTTATCATTTGCATCCATCCATATTAGGTCCAGGGTAGTCTAGTGTAATACACTAATATACTGCAAATTATCCGTACTAAGCGAGACAGCTATTACGCAAAGAAAGAATTGTGCATCGAATATACCTATATATATACACACACATCTGGAATTCAATTTTTCCCCTGGGAATGTTGGCACGTAAAGCATTTTGCTGCTGAAAGTGAACTGTTCTTTGAAGAGCCCCTGACTGCTCTTTAAAGAGCCCCTGACGTCAGGTTAGGATAAACAGGTTAGGATTGTGACGTCATAGTGCGACGTCAAAGGATTGTGACGTCATAGTGTGACGTCAAAGTTGGCAGCACCATGGCACCTGACAGAGGGCTGAGGCTATTATGACGTCACTTCCTATGGTGACGTCATTTCCTTTGGTGATGTCAGTGTCCTAGGATGACATCATTGACAGCCAAGGATTGTACAAAAATTTAAGATTTGTTGACTTGCCTTGACATGATGTTGTCAGACATTGTTATGACCAGATTAACCGATTAACATACACGGCCCGCTGAGTATGCATGGCCAGATTGACATGCATTATTGTGACATTCCACATGGGATGTTTATTTTTTTATATAAAACAACAAAAATGTAAAAAAAAGTCGAGTTAGTAGACTAGTGTAGCATTCACAGTGCAAGCCTAAGGAGTGAGGATAGAGAAGAAAAAGCGAAGAAGTGTTATTGGTAACGGTTTCTCAAAAAAGGACAGAATGATGGTTTGCTTTGAATATGAAACTGTTATAATGTATTGTTCCCTGGTCAGTGGAAGTGCATAGATGATTCTTGTTAGATTTTAGAATGATGGTTCCATCCAAAGAAGGATTATACTAATAATATATATTGATGAGGAAAACAATTCACAATGTTGCCAAAGTGTTGATCAATGTAGGCTCTGTATATAGATATGGTGTAGTTTACGAGAAAATGCAGCATGTTAGAGTCACTTATTGACAAAATGACTGTATCATAATCCACATTCCATGAAGTAAGCCGCAGAATACAAACAATCTTTGGAGGTTATTTTAAAGTGGCCTTGCATTACCGACCGTGCGATGTTAGCAAAATCTATTCCAATCACCGCATACTGTGTTAGTATAGGGCTGCACCTATCCACATAGGAGGGTGCTAACATTGGTACCTATAGACTGCACTAACTGTTTGACACTAAGATAGGGCGCGATGTTATGCCACACTGAAATAACCTCACAAAGAACCTATAAGTAAACCAATAGAGAATAGCATGACCACAAATCAGGTACATGATGATCTCTTGCCATAGTCATGTTTACCAGGGTTACGACAAGGGTTATTGATGATGATATGTGACGAAAGGTATAGTAAATGTTAAGGCTAAGTAAACCTAATGCTCCTATCATCACTGAAGTGTCCACAATAGTAGCGGCTAACCCTTAAAGGGCCACTAATGCATTAGTGCATCATGATGCATGAATGTAGCTCCGCTGAGTTACTCACCAGGGCTACATTCAAGCATCATACCGACTGCATGGGATTGATGATACTCCTTGTGGGTCAGCGGGATACAGCAATGAAGTGTTGGTGAGCAGACTCGCCAGCACTTCTTTGGTGCCTCATGATGGCCAATGGGCATGGTGCAGCCCTGATGCAGCTAGTCACTTAGGACTGCATTAGCATCCCTTGAAGGGTTATATCAATACAATATTAACCCTGTAAAGGTCCTTTTAGGGCCCCATAGTGCCCTTTCTGATCATGCTGCAGCCCTTGTGAGGTCTTTACTGGGGCAGCATACATGCATCATCCAAACCCTATGAGGTTGATGAACTCACAAAGGTATAAGCATGATACACGGAATGATGCATGCCAACAAAATGCAGCATGATACATCTTGACGGGTTCCTAACATTGTTGCACTGAGGAGTCGTTACGCATTGAGTCCACTTTTTTTCCACAAAAGGGAAACCCTTATTTTAAAAAAAATTCATTGGATTGGTTTGGGTGGCACATTGGAAGTATATATAGATCTGGGAACTCATATGTGGTGATTTTCTTTTTGCAATCCTGTCCAAACTTGGTTAAATGGAAAAAAGCAGAATTTCCAAGGTAGATGCTATAGACTTTCAAAGAGCTTAGCATCATATGTTGATGATGTTCAGAGATTAAAAAGGATGGCTAATGACCTCGGTACAGTGCAACAGTCGTTATCGTTGGTGTTACTTAGTTATTTTATGACAAACAGGGTGCTAGTAACTAACTGTACAGACCCTGAGAGCTGTATATATATAAGAGAATATCTATGTGCCAGTATGTATTTTGAAGTAAAGGGAAACAGATAGATTGTTGATGAAAGTATATCATTATGAAATGATCAATAGATTCATTGGTGAAAATACAGAGGAAAAAGTAGGTGGTGGGGACTGTATACATACATAATTATTCATGTTCATCTTATAAATACAAATCCATTGAGATCCATTTATAGTCCGGCCGGAGGTGGCCTCCGGGCCGGGTGACCAGTATGGAGAAAATGTATAGAGAAAATAAGTATAGAGCTTCCTTTGTATCCAGTGGTAGACTTAGAGGCCAGAGATGGATGGCATTTCTCAACATTCTATGATTTGTGTCAAAAGTACCCTGTCGACTAAAATAACAGCGTAATTGCACAGAGCCATCGTATTGTCTCCAGTCACATCTCGATAGAGCCAAGGGTTTCCGTGCTCGTTCCACTTGACCATTCAGTCGACACAGGCACCAATTGATTATTTCAGAACACGCTAATGATCACTAGTGACCACTAGATGTAGGGCTTTAGTTGCATTAGAGTGAGGGCTCCTACTACAATTTGAAGTGTTACAGTTGTCGTATGTTAAAAAATGCCCTCCTGTTATGAAATCATAGTGAGAGTTTTCCATTTTAAAATAACCCCCAGGGATTGCTCCTTCGGTCATTACTTCAAGTCGGAATACCTTCCTAAGTGCAATGGCTAAATGGAGAGAGTCCATAAATTATTGGTGAGACTGAAGAAAATACCAGCTGGGCATTTCACCATGTTATTATTATTATCACATTATTTTTTGTGAAATACCCTCTTAAAATGATGGTAGTAAATGCGATGACCGACGGAGCTTGCCCCTATAGGAATAGAGTAGTTTTGTCGAAGTAGCGTTCCCACCATCCCCTCATCAGCCACTTAGAATAGTTCATTAGATGTAGATCAAACAAAGGAAGAATCTAATTAATACCAATTTTAAGAAAAGTAGATTTGTGCTGATTTGTGTTCTCATGCATGTTATATGATATGACAATTATTTTTTGACACCAGAGATCACAGTGTATGTGTATATGACAACGTTAAACTATTAACAAACTGGTAGAATTGTTTCAGAAGGATGTGTCAATGAAATAGCTATAATTCATGATAATTCTATTTTAACATGATGATATTTTTGGTGATATGGGTCATACACAAAGTGTATATTTTCCTAACCTTAGAGCAGAAGAAATCCTATACAAAGCTTCTAACTTTCTTACATACCATGGCAAAGAGAGATTTAACTATATTTACCGGTAGCATGCAGGATATTGCTCTTACGTTGTAAAGGTTGTTCAAATGATATTAGTTGATTCACTTGTTATAATATTGATGACATTTTTGTTAATTCGGAGGGAAAGATGTGCAATGTGTATCAAGTACTGTGCGATGATTTGGGAGCCTGATATGTTTGTAGAATGGGCAAAAACCCCTATTATCGCCCATCGCATTTGTTGTAGCACAACAGAGGAAGCGTTGACGCGACATTAGGCTTGACTTTATGTCCTGTCATTACTCTGCTTCCGCAAAGACAGCATAATCTAGCAGGAGATGACAGACAGCCTGGCAACATATTGAATCGACAAAGGTCATTGAGATTTGCAAGCCACTGCAGGAATCAGTTCATTACATCATCCCATTCCAACTACTGTCATGTCCAATGAGACATCCACGGAAAATCACCCGCCACCGAGAAAAGACTCTCAATTGTTATTTCCGCCCTGCAGCATTACCATTCGCACATGTTTATTTCCATTTATTGACTAGGCTTGACGGTTCACTTTTATGTAGGTTTGGCAAATGCTGTATTTTTATCTTGTTGTTTATGTTCTATTAGGAATTGATAGCTGTTCAACTGTTAGATTGAATACTCTCAGCCTAATTCATGGGAATGGGCCTCATTTGTACACAGCATTTTTATGGTTATATCCTGCTTTTGGATGATAAGTAAGCCTGACAATTACAACCAGACACTGTACAACAACCAGTCAGGACATTGCTAGAAGCACCGCAAGACACAAGGTTGGGGTGGGGTTTCCCAGTGGGGTTGTCGCTAACATTTCCCAAGAATCTATATTGGAGCTTCCCCCTCCCCCCCCCCTTACCAACACCCCTACCTCCCTCTGTCCTTGCTTGCTACCCCACCCACACACTCTACACATGTAAGAAAAAAAATGTCTTCGAAATAATGGTGAAATCCTTGTCCCAAAGCTTCCTGAGATCCATCATTACTTTCACAGTAGAAACTACTCTGCTTCACTGCAATTTATGCAATTACGCTGTTTCATTGCTCAGTTTTAGAAGGATCCCTGGTAGATTCAACAGTAGTTTCCCAGAGTGCATGCCCAATGCCTATTGCCACCTATACACCCCCTAGAGAGCGAACAGCCAATTACAACAGCGTCGCTTCGTCCAGAACATGCCATTGGCGTTTCCATGGCAATAGAGAATGACTTCTGTCCTACCTAGGGTGGGTGTTACTGTAAGGGGGTTGGGGGTTGGAATGAGAGTAGGAGGGGTTGGGTGGGTGAATGGTGGTGGTGGGGGGGGGGGTGGCATCTACAGGGAATAGATAGGAGAGAATAAGTGTTTGCCATTATGCGCAGAGAAGCCACCTGGGAAGTGTGTCTAAAATGATAGAATTAGGGCCAATGATATCTTGTTTCTACCTGCGCGAGGTAAACTGAGAGCTGCTCTTATGGTGTCTGCTTGTTAGTTTTCCCAAATTTCCATCTATGGATATTCCCAGGTTATTGGCATGATGCACCTAGGTAGTCTCACATCGGTCGTCATTATGCATAATGCAGCCCTGGCGAGTAACTCGCCAGGTCTGCATACAGGTATCAATGCCTACTCTATAGGGTTGGCTTTATGCTCCAGTGAAATACTGGTAGCTAAACTTGCCAGCAGTTGATTGCTATGGGTAGGTTGCATTAGGCACCAGTGCAGTATTTTGAGTTTATTCACCAACACCCCTTCGGTGCATTTAGCTGATACTCCCAGCCTGTATGGTTTGTTGACATAATCCATGAATGCACTACTGGCGAGTTACTCACCATTAATGCATCAATGCATCAGGACAGTCAGGACCATGATGCATTGAAGCACTAAGCAGCCTTTATAAAGTTAAAACACCATTTGGTTTAGTCACCACATTGACCCTCCAAGCGCCACTGATCCAGAAGTGAATCATGCCCATTGGTTGTCACCAGTTAATGCTACAAGACTGCTTGCTGGCACGTGGTTGGAGCATCATGACTACCCTCCAGGAATGAATTGATATTATAGGGTCGGCATCGGCATGATATATGAATGCAGCCCTGGTGAGTCACCTGCCAAGGCTGCATTCAGGCATCATGATGAGTAATATACATGATGCACCCCTGCATTAGTAGCCCCTAAAGGGTTCAGTTTTACTTTACCCTTGTTAGGCACACAACAACCTCAGGGACCCTCAGGAGGGTCTTGCCAAACGTTGATGAGAGTGAACTTTTCTTACTTTTCTCAGAGAGTACTGAGGCAAACGTGCATGGTCTAACTCGTTTTATAGTGTTGACAAAACAAATTACCTCAGAATCTATGGACAACTCGTTTTGAGAAGTGAAAAAACATGCATGTTTTCTCTAAACAATTATCCAAACAATTATTTAGCAAGACAAAAACGTGCACGTTTCTTTTTTGGTTCACGTCTCTTTTTTGGCAAGACCCTCCTGAGCATTTCATGTGGGCGGGGGGGGGGGGGTATGTTAAGTACCTGTACCACTCGTCGTTCAATTGACCGTGTATACCCATGAACACCGTGCCTCGGCCACCCCCCAGTGGACACCAAGAACACAGCGCCGAGCGACTCCGTCCTGGGAGTCCTTGTCCTTGTCGGAATGACTGATGAGAGGAGTGTACAACAACTATCTGTGTAAAGAGCCACTATCAGTCATACTACTGCACGTGGAAGCTGACCATCCAACCACTATCTGTGTAAGGTGCCGCTATCAGTAAAACTATATGTACTGTACATGTATAGAGGCTGACCATCCATGCGCCATCTGTGTAAGGTGCCGCTATCAGTAATACTATATATATATGTACTGTACATGTATAGAGGCTGACCATCCACGCGCCATCTGTGTAAGGTGCCGCTATCAGTAATACTATATGTACTGTACATGTATAGAGACTGACTATCCACCCGCCATCTGTGTAAGGTGCCGCTATCAGTAATACTATATGTACTGTACATGTATAGAGACTGACCATCCACCCGCCATCTGTGTAAGGTGCCGCTATCAGTAATACTATATGTACTGTACATGTATAGAGACTGACCATCCACCCGCCATCTGTGTAAGGTGCCGCTATCAGTAATACTATATGTACTGTACATGTATAGAGACTGACCATCCACCCGCCATCTGTGTAAGGTGCCGCTATCAGTAATACTATATGTACTGTACATGTATAGAGGCTGACTATCCAACCACTATCTGTGTAAGGTGCCGCTATCAGTAATACTATATGTACTGTACATGTATAGAGACTGACCATCCACGCGCCATCTGTGTAAGGTGCCGCTATCAGTAGAACTTCTAAATATAGAGGCTGACCATCCAACTGCTATCAGTGTAAAAATGAACATTAAAATGAAAAAAAACTTCTCCATCAATATGCTAAGGCACACAAGCTACAATGACGTACTTATCACAAGGAAGAACGTAATGTGTCTTTAATACTGATAGTATTAACCGATTTTTGGTGCGCTTAATTAAAAATGGATAGCCGTCATTTACACAGAGAGTAGTTGGATAGTCAACCTCTATGTGTGGTATTTCAGATAGCGGCTCTATAAACAGATAGCAGCTCTTAACACAGATAGTGGTTGTACAGGGGGTGAGTTGGAGCAGCTCATGCTGGGGCGCCGAGCAGCTCCGACCCATCAGCACGACGTTCTACAGCACTGCTAACTCAATTTGGTCCATGTAGTTTGATCTTCTTTTGATGGTGAAATGAGCAAAAACAGGTAGAAAGAAACGTGCACTGACTGCTGCTGAGATAGGGCGCTGGCCGCCTGGCTGAGCACGGACTGTGCGAGGGCTAACCCTGTAAAGGCCACATGATGCATTCATGCCCATTGGTCGTCATGATGCATGAATGCAGCCCTGGCGAGTAACTCGCCAGGACTACATTCGTGCTTCATGCCGGCCCAATGGGATTGACACACTCTTGGAGAGTCGGCATGATGCTTCAATGAAGTGCTGCTTGCTATAGTGCCGAGTGCTGCTTCCCATAGTGCCGAGTGGTCATGACGACCACTCGGCACGATGCACTAATGCATCAGCACAAGATTGTTCCAGGTTCATGTTCCCTTATAGTCAGGATGCACCAATGCAGTGCTGAATAGTCCACCTGATGACCTCTACCATAGCATGCAACTCTTCATAGATGCATCAACCCTTTATCAGTGGCATGATGCACTGATGCAGTACTGGTGAGTTACTCACCTGTGCTACATCTCTGCATCATGCCAACCATCAAAGAGTTAAGGAGCTGGTGACTGAGACTCAACCTGAGGTAGGTGCGGGCGTGGGCGGAGAGAGATGACTGGGGGGGGCTGGGTGATTGAAGGGGAGGTCAGCCAGAGATACTGGAAGGGAAGACATCTTTCCCCACTCAGGGTGGCCTGTGGTGAACTATAGGGATGGCGGGGGCGTGCCACTCTGTAAAAGAACACATTGAGGTCTCAAAAAGATATCAGTCTCTTCTCTTCATCTGTTGTCTTTCATTATGTTTCTGCGTGACCTCTTGTCCAGAGTTTAGGTTCATCCTTTACAGACTGCTAGTATATCCAGCAGTGCACCACACTGGCACAGTGCTCCCCCAGCGTTACATCTATATATCATGCTGCCCCTCCATCAGAGTATCAATCCTCTGGGGTTGGCATGATACATGAATATATATATATATATATATATATATATATATATATATATATATATATATATATATATATATTTGTGTATGTATATATATGTATATATATATATATATATATATATATATATATATATATGTGTGTGTGTGTATGTATGTATATGTATAAACATATATATATATATATATATATATATATATATATATATATATATATATATATATATATCCCTGGTGGATGCACTTATGCACCAGCGACCCTTTATGGAAGGGTGGAAGCATCATGCGATTTAAACAGGTGTAATTCCTGCACGGCAGGCAGAAAGGGAATCCCACCCACTAATATACAGTCATCCCTTCTACCTGTCTGGTCACCCCCCCCCCCCCCCCCCAAACACACACATGCGTCAACTCTTCTTCATATGGTACAAATTCCACCCCTCCTCCACCCACTCCATTAGCTAAAGAATTATGGAAAGACTTGGAGAGTATATCTAAAGGCACAGGCAGCACCCCCTACCCCCCAAACAGACACACCAGGCTCCTTATATAGATCTACCTAATCAAGACCATACCTCTTAATGAAAAATACCTTGTGCATGCCACTGCCATATGTTCCCATCGACGTTCGCTGGCTGCAGTAAGAGTTGTTATTCCAAATTACAAATTCACGTGTCTTTATATCTGGCTGCAGGGACACCTGTTACACCCGAGTCTGCTGCTTGACTGCAAATGTGCGATTTCTTATTGAGCTTGATAAGAAGACAGTTCTTAGCTAAAAAGAAATAGCTCTCTAATGGTGCATTGGTTGACATAATCCATGAATGTTACTCACAAGGGCTTCCTTCATGCATCGTGCCGACCCTGATGGGGTTGATGCACTCCCAGAGAGTCAGCATGATGCAGCAATGAAGTGCTGGTCAGCAGACTCACAAGCACTTCATTGGTGCATCATGCCGACCATTGGGCATGAAACACTCCCTGTATTAGAGGCCCTTACAGGTTTAAGCCTGTTGCGTGCATGGGAACGTGCTGACATGCGGCTTGGGGAGGCAATAAAATGACTCCGATTTCTGTCTACCCTTTAAAGACAGAACATCATGTTAAGTCTCTAAGGGTCAAATATGGCATGAATGTGAGTAACTTACTAGAGCTACATTCATGCATCATGCTGACCCTACAGGGTAGATGCACACCCAGAGGGCGGCATGATGCACCAATGGAACACTTCATCAGTGCATCATGCTAATGGGCATGATGCACTTTAGCAGCCTTTGAAGGCTCCTGGGGTCCTTGTTTGTGTGCAACAGTTCCCTATTCAGTTACTCCATGCTCACTCAGTCACTCAGTGAAGGGTGAAACATGTAGCCTCACCAGAGCTGCATGCTGGTCGATCGTCATGATACATGAATGCAGCCCTGGCGAGTTACTCATCAGGGCTGATGCATTCATACATCATGATGCATGAATGCATCCCGACGACCCTGCCTGGCTGATACACTTCTCAAAGATGGGCATTATGCATCAATGAAGCCTGCAATGAATGACATAATTCATTGGTGCATCATGATGAGACTGTATTGGTGCATCATGACGACACTGCATTGGTGTATCATGACAACACTGTATTGGTGCATCATGATAACACTGTATTGGTGCATCATGATGACACTGCATTGGTGCATCATGATAACACTGTATTGGTGCATCATGATGACACTGCATTGGTGCATCATGACGACACTGTATTGGTGCATCATGATGACACTGCATTGGTGCATCATGACGACACTGTATTGGTGCATCATGACAGCCAAGGAACATGAATCTACAGGTATCATATGGCCCTCAAGGAGTTAGAATGACAATATTTCATTCAGGTCCACACGCCCACACGTTGTTATCAGTTACCTATCGGTACCCAGGAGAGACATTTGTCACTCAGCATATTTTGTTGTCAAAAGGCCATGTTAACACAATGCAGCTCCATTTTTCAACATGATCTTATCATGGCATCCGGGGCACCCTATCTTTTGTTATGTACATTCAGATAAAACCATGTCTGTTTTTAGCTTTAAATCTTTCTTTTAAAAGGTGCTCTTTTTAATCGAGAATAATTTATTGCATCCAGCGATCTTTGCATCGGCAATTCAAAATGCAGTGGGACCTTTCCCCCACCCCCAACCTCACACCCAACATACACGTAGAAGCCTACACAGTCAAACTAAAAAGATGATTTTCAGGTTGGAAAAATAAAGCAAACAGGTTGATAGTTTACTTTAAACTAGTTCTTCTGTCCACTCTAAATAATCTTAATCTTGGGATGGGAAAATTTCTATTCTTTATTTGGCTTGGAGATAGTGATCATATGTACTCTCTTCCACCATTGAGATTGTCAGCATTGTTCAGTTTTCCATTTTCCAACTATTGCATTAACCAATGCATCATGCCCATTGGTCTTTATCATTCATAAATGCATCCAGGTATTATGACGACCCTATGGGGTCGATACGCCCCAAGAAGGTCGCAATGATGCTCCAATCAAGTACCAGCACTTCATCGGTGCATCATGCCATCTTATGGGCGTGATGCAGTCATGCACTAGCAGAACTTAAAGGGTTAAGGGCACGCTTGTAGTTCACTTGATCAGACCGCCCATGGTGGTGGAAGCCATACCTCGAATTCAGTCAGTAAAGTTGAGTAATGATGAAAACAATAACAACACAATGCACAGTCTTATCTGACGGAGTGACACCTTAAGGGTCGATGATGCACGAGTGCATCATGCCCATTGGTTAGCATGATGCACCAATGAAGTGCTGGCGGATCTGCTCATGACCACTTCATTGGTGCATCATGATGATCCTCCTGGACCCTCCAGGACTGTATCAACCCCATGGGGTCGGCATGATGCATTAATGAAGCCCTGGGGAGTAACTCACCAGGACTGCATTCATGCATCATGGCATGATGTACCTAACACAATGGCGCCCATTACAAGGTCTGCAGCATTAGTTGGTTATTATATGTATAAGGAAATATCCGCCATTTTCTTTTATTTACAAAGGTATGCTCGGAGGGGCCAAGGCCGTCTTAGAATAGATTAAGCATACATAGCAGCATTTCTTCTGGGTGCAGATTAATTCTGGTTATTTACGGCCTAAACTAAATTGAGATGAATGATTCTTGTTGGCTGACAAAATGAATAGCTTAAAAAGAGACACATTAATTTTCTTCAATCTAGCTGTTTTGTCCGTCATGTATTACATGATTTATTCATCATCTTCTTGAATTAAGAGAAATTATTTTTGGCTATGTTCCTGATACACGTACAACACCATTTCATCCACATGGGCATTGCAGCCAAACTGTTAGTAGGTAGAATGAGTTTGTTATAGATGAAATACATTGTATATTTTGTCATGATGATGATGATGATGATGATGATGATGATGATGATGATGATGATGATGATGATGATGATGATGATGATGACTATCATCATCTACTACTCAACGTGGTTAAAACAAGTTGTTCAGTGATTGTTTTAGACTGTATTGACAGCTCATCATCTCCCATTGCTCGTTATAGTAGAGAAACTTGACCAGGTAGCAGATACTTAGATATATATACGTAATATGATGAATGATATGGCTATTATAGATATATATTATATTATTATACCATTCATTGACCCTTTGATAACTGATGTCGCATTAATGCATCATGTCCGTTGGTCGTTATGATCCGTAAATGTAACCTTTGCGAGTAACTCACCGGGGGCGACAACCATGCATCTTGAGCACCCTTTGGAGTGCCTATATCAACGATATTACCATGATGCATAAATGCAGCCTTGGTGAGTAACTCGCCAGGGCTACATGCATGTATCAAAAGGACTCTTCAGGAGTGCCTATATCAATCCTGTTAGCCTGATGCATAAATGCAGCCCTGATGAGTAACTCGCCAGAGGTAACTCGCTAGGGTTATACTCATGCATCAACAGCACCCTCGGGAGTGCCTAAATTAAACCTGATAGCATGATACATAAATGCAGCCCTGGTGAGTAACACGCCAGAGGTAACTCACCAGGGCTATGCTAATGCATCACAAGCACCCTCGGAGTGACTATTTTAATCCCGTTAGCATGATGCACAAATGCAGCCCTGGCGAGTTACTCACAAGAGCGGCAGGATGCGTTAGTGAACTAAGAGTTTATTAAAAGGTTAACATTGACTGGTGAGTTGGTGATGATGCAGACTACCTATCAGACACACACATATTATGGAACCAGTTATTTTTGTATACCAGATCTGATGTTACCTATTTATTTCCTGTGTACATTGATGAAAATAAATGACACCTGAACATGAGAATACTGCCTTAGGTTTCTTTCATGTTACATGTATTATTAAGCCGATCTTTCTTTTCTTAGCCAAGGTATACCCGCGGCGTATGAGTGGGGTTTATAGATTAAAGAGAAAGTAGTGAAATTTATGCACCAAAATCGACTTGAAGCCTCTCCTAAAACTCTACCACGGCTTATGACCGAGGTTGGTTTATGACTGGGGTTTTATGGTAGTTGTTTTAGTATTACACAACTTAGATAATTTCCTCATCTATTTCTATGATGAGGAGAAAATATGTTGGCTACTTCCAACTACTATTTCTTCGAACCAAAGTCCTAGGACCCTAAGAAATAACCTCGAAAGATGGAGGACGAATTTACCCGGTTTGATAATACTTTTCAAAATAATTGAGAAATTATCTCAAGAAACGGGAGGGGGATGGGTAATCGGCCTCTATGGTATGTCAGATGTTGCTCAGAAAAACACATGAGTAACCAGCCCTGTCACGTGACAATCAGCTCACATCAGGCACCACACAACAACATCAACGAACCCATTCTAAGTAACCCACTGAACAAGATCTCGAGAATTTCCAGGAATTTCTCGAGTCCCTACTTGTGAATTCAACTAGAACAAAGAACGTGATTTTCCCTGGAAATTTGAAAATTTGTACACACCATAACATCTTATACTTGAGAATGTTCTCTAGTCTAGATCACAAGAATGGCTCAGGATTTTCTTGGGAAAGACTCGGGATATTCCCAGGAAAGACCCGGGATATTCCCAGGAACTGGACATTTTCTTTTCTCGAGTATTTATAAAATGTTCTGGCATGTCCAAATTTCCAGGGAAAATCATGTTCCCCTTGCCCAAATTGTGAACGTTACCAACTCGAGTCCTGTTCAGTGGGAATTGACCTTAGGAGGCCGATAGTGCAGTAATGTATCATGCCCATTGGTCATCATAACATGCCAATGTAGTGCTGGCGAGCACTACATTGGCACAAAATGCAGCAATGAAGTGCCGGTGAGCCTACCGATACATCCCGCTACCCATTGATGCATGAATGTGGTCCTGGCGCGTAACTCGCCTTGCCTATACATTAATCCATCCTGGCGACTCTATGGAGTTGATACACCTGCAAGCTTCATCATGATGCGGCATTGAAGTTGTTGACTCACCAGCACTTCATTAGTGCATCATGACGACCATAATGCACTCCTGCATCAGCAGCCCTTAAGTTTTAAAGTGTTAATTGATTAAGGTCACAATCAGGTATTCATGACTAAAACAAAGACCAAACAGAAACCTCCCATTAATTACGAAGCCTGGCTGATTTTTTGACCGACCGGTGAGCCCTGATTTCCAAATGTGCTTCTGCAATAATTGAGAAACCTTTTACCCAATATTCAATATTGGAATAGTTACTAACCCTTTAATGGCGTCCTGCATGATGCATGGATGCAGGCCTGGTGAGTGACATGCCAGGGCTGCATTTATGCATCATGCCGACCCCTTGGGGTTGATGCGATCTTGGAGGGTCGGTATGATGCTCCAATGAAGTGCTGGCGAGACTGCTCGCCAGCACTTCATTGGAGCATCATGGCAACCCTACAGGGTTGATACATATACTCCCGGAGGGTCGGCATGATGCTCCAATGAAGTGTTGACCAGCACTTCATTGGAGCATCATGATGACCAACGGGCATAATGCGTTAATGCATCAGCGGCCCTTTAAGGGTTAAGGCATACTTTTATGCTGCTACCGAGTTGATACACTGTCGGAGGATCAGCATGATGCTCCAATGAAGTAATATACAGCCAACCAATCCAACTGGCATGATGCACCAATGAAGTGCTGATGAACAGACTTGCCCGCAGTTCGTGGTACATCATGACGACCAATAGGCATAATGCACTCCCATTTTACCATTCTTAAAGTGTTAAAGATTGGAAAATGATAATTTGATGAATGCTCAAAACATCACAGAGCAGATTTGTAGACCAAGGCCCTAACGAGCAGCCTTTCTGACCATATCAAATGTGACAAGCGTCTATTGTTGACACTTTAAGGGCCGCTAATGCAGGAGTGCATCATGCCCATTGGTTAGCATGATGCACCAATGAAGTAGCGAGTCTGCTCACCAGCAGTTTATCGGTGCATCATACAGACCCTCAGGAGAGTCTTGCCAAATAATAACCGTGAACCAAAAATTAAAACATGCACGTTTTTATATTGCTAAAAGATTGTCTGGATAATCGATTGGATGAAACTTGCACGTTTTTTTACACCTCAAAAACAGTTTCCCATGCATTCTGGCGTACATATTTTGTCAATACTATGAAAACGATTTAGGCCATACTCGTTTTCATTAGCACTCTCTGCAAGAATTTACAGACACACTTCCTCGTTTTCTTTTGGCAAGACCCTCCTGGGGGTGTATCAGCCCTGTTTGGTCGGTATGATGCAGGAATGCAGCCCTGGCGAGTTACTCGCCAGGGCTGCATTCCTGCATCATACCGAACAATGGGCATTATACATTGTTACATTATTGACCATAAAGAGTTAATGTCTACATCATTTTTAACCCTTTATCTCTCATGTCTTTTGTCGGTACTAATTAGGCTTCAGTCCTGAGACAGGCGTTATGTGAAACTAGAGAGATTTGGTGACAATTGTCTTGTGCTGCGATTGTGCTGAGGCAGCAGAAAAGGACATGGGGGTTCGTGCTTTAAGGAACGCACACTGTAATGCTTTAAGGAACTCTGATGCAGGAGTGCATCATGTCCATTGGTCAGAATGATGCAGCAATGAAGTGTGCTGGCTGCATCATAAAGACTCTCTGAGAATGTATCAATTTCCTAGGTTAGGCATCATGCTTGGACATAGCCCTGGTGATCTACATCATTACAGTTTACATCATAAATGCCAGTGGACATCAGCATTAATGATTCCTTTGTTTTTCCTTCTCGACAGAACTGACGCAGCATATAATAAATCATCACAGGACAGAACACCTCAATTAACTTTTCCTAACTCTATTTTTGTTTTTGCTATCACAATTGGTACATGTAACTGGTGAGAATTAGCCCCTATGAAGTTCAGCAGGTGAGTTGAGGTGGGTGGGACACATGTGCTGTACAGACATAGGAGTAGCATGTGTTTATCACAACTAACACCTAATCACTTATCACAACGCTTCAACATCAGATCACTAACTTGATACCCCACATATGAGACGCACTTTGCATATATAAGGTGCACTCAGACTTTAAGGACCGTCTAGAAAAAAATCTAATTGAAATGACTTCTGTTTTATTCAATGGAATTAAAAGAAAAAAATAATAATAATAAAAAAAAAAAAGAAAGTCCCCCATTGGCTTAAAATCACTTTTGTATTCAAGGAAGTCATTGAAAAGATTTTACCTGGAACCTTTCCTCATTGTATAAGGTGCACCAGGGACTTATCGCCATGTATATGGCGTGCCTATTACTCAGGGTATCATGGTACTGTATCTTACTATGTGAAAGCAGCACAAATGTTCTGAAATGCTCCACATTCCTAAATAAAGTATATTTATATATAAATATAAAGCCCACAGATAAGGCTTTTCCCATAAGCCGCACTGAAGGACTGAAGTGGTCTACGAGCCACATTTTACTCATATCTCTTCACCTACATGCATTAACCCCCATCCCTGCATCCCCCCACCGCCCCCTATCCCAACCCCAAATTAGTGCCTCAATCAAGGACGAGTGCTAATAGAATGTTGCTTGAGATTAAAAGGTGGGCTACTTTTACTATGACGTCAAATCGGCAATCATCTATCTAAGGTAAACATGTCTCCTATATATTTAGCTTATTTCACATAGCTCATTATCAGTAGTCAGGAATAGGACAGGTGTACCGTAAAACCCATGTAAAAGCCTCTTCCTGACTTTGGGAGAATGCTATAGCCACCAATCTGGAGTGGACCAGGTGGTTGTTGCTAAACCATTGGAAGTCACTTCTGTTGGTGGTGTACTTCCAAAAATGGAAGGCATTCATCGTTGGTAGTCTCTCCTCTATTGCATTGCCAAATGGCACTTCCCAAAAGAAGTGGTCCAGAAGTGCTTAATAACAAACCCTCAACTTGAAGTTGCTTCCTACACTGTGTCGCATAAGTATGTAGGTGTGGGCAGTCTGGGAAGCACTCAGGCGTGACCCCTTTTGCAACACAGTTTGATTTGAGGGAAAGTAAATACTTCTTGACTAGAGTGCCGGAGGTGATTCTGAGTGGTTAAGTAGAGGAGGGACATGGGAAGTGAGGTACCTACCCTGAAAAGCAATAACTCAATCTTTTCGCAACAGCCCGCTGTTCCCGGGAGCGGCACGTGCAGACTGACATCAGCGACTTCCAGACCTGATCTCACGACCTCATCTGTTCCTTGCATATAGTCCTGTTTCCAAGGCTGGTACCAACATGATCTCGCGAGATATTCCGTGGATAGAACTAACATGGCTGTGCACACAGTATAAATATGAAACCTTGCTATAAGCCGCACCTGAGGCATGAAAAAGTTCCGATTGCTTACTTTAGTCTTTATGTTCAAAACCCTGTGTATAAGCCGCTTCCTTAGTTCGGGAATAACCTATAAACTATTGTATGGGTCTGAAATCGTCTATATGCTTAGATTCATGGTATACTGGTATCTATCGTGCCCGACCTAATATAATGTATGGTTTATAGATATGAATGACTTCTAAACAAATATCAGCAATTAAAAAAGTATATAATCATTTGTTCTTTATTTCTCTCTTTTTTCATATTATCCCTTCAAAGTTACCTTTTCCATTAATGTATTAATCGCACAATTGGCGCTGTGATATATGAACGGATCTCTAGTGAATCATTTAATTCAGAAGATTTTCCATTTTTGATTTTCTAATCCTTCCTGCATATCACAACATCTGCCTCAATTTTGCACCATGTATACAAAATAGGCCCATCTTAGACTGCTAGGCCTTTCTAATTGTATAATAAGCAAACCTCCATCTATTCCCTTGTTTGTATCTTTCTATCTCCAAAGGTTGAAGCAAAAAGCAGGAGGAGAAGTAGAAAGCTGAACGCTTGTCATTTCGGGAGACATCTTCTGAAGAGTCAATGGCAGAGTCGGAGAATGAAACAGCTGTGCAAAGAAAAACAAAAAAACAGGACTCAAAAACCACAAGCATCAACACTTTTGTTATAGATTTTCAAGTTTTTTTTTCATCAATAATAATAATTATGTCATGGCTGAAACGATCGTTACTATAGATTAGTAATAGAATTGCCGTATTTAATGGGGGGGGGCATTGAATACGATGCGTCCATATTCAATGGGTGATGATCACGTGACCTGCTGCAAATATAGGGACGTTGAAACTGAATAAATTTCTTTATTTTTCTTTATTTAAAAGCAAATTCATCCCGTAGGGCCATGACATAAATGCAAATGTCCACTCCTTTGGAATGTTTTTGCATCGCATTCCCCTCAGTGGGTTTGCCCGCATTCAACTCGGCATTATATGAATCATAGCTGCACAAGGCGAAAACTGACAAAAATATAAGGCCCATCAGCACCATCAACATCTGCCATTGTTATAGCTTGTGTTATTCAGGATTATGTCAGCAGAGAAAGAAGAACGTCCACTGATAAGGCGTGGCAGGAACAGACAACAGCTGTCTCTTCTCTGGACCAGCTCTGGTAAGTCCGTCTTTCTGTATTTACCATAACACCCAGGCCTATAAGGCGCACACTGTGTATGTATAAGACACATCCTGACTACACGAATAGTCTATGATGCACCTGCAGAATCATAATTTTGTGGCTTTAGTACTGTTATGTGAGAAGTATCCCTGATTTTGGCTGCTTTTATCAGGCACACCACGATGGCATTTCTCAAGATGCTACACCTTAGGATTTTCACGTTGTACCAGAGGCATCCTACAGGATTATTACAGCCTAATCGCATTGAGTGGTCCTAATGTCTCCAGTACTACCTTACATAAGGGGAGGCTCCACTACCCAATTTTTGCTCAGAATTTCAGCTATTCTCACAAACTGGGACACAAACACAAAAGTGGGATTTGTTATCATTGCAAGGTAGAAATGGTACATTGAGGGAGCTATTTGTTTTTCTGGGAGTGTTGTTGTGTGTGATCTCAGGCTTCCCTGTGTTGTCAAAAAGAGGTTTTTGTTTACTAAATCAAGCTGGTGTTATGTAAATATTGCAGACTTTCACATTGGGGAGTCTCTGCAATTCAATATCAAACAGGTTTGATTTTTACAGTACAAGATACTGCCATCTGTGTAACTGCTGTGTTGTTATTTATATTTTGCTGTGTTGATGTTTATATATTGAACTCCCACCCAATCACAGAGTCTATGCAGATGCAGGTTAGTTTGTAAATATGGCACACAAGGAGAGAGATCACCCATGAAATGACCCCTGAAATCTCATGTTTACAATTTTGAATCTCATGTCTACAATATAGGAATGTCAACACCCTAGGCATTGGGGCTGTGTACAAATGACGTCATGCAGGAGGTCGGGGGGGGGGGAGTCCCACTCCCCATGACCAAGCATGGCAAAGGGGGAGGGGGGGTCATGGGCTGCATGACATCATGTCATCCAGAAATCTTCATTTGCTTTGGCTTTAGAAGAAAAAAAAGATTTGTAAAGGTAGGAAAGTTTGAAGCAGTCATCTGAGATAAAATTACCTACCGTACTGGGCCTGTTTAAGCACCATTGGTAACTTAGAGAGTGCTCATTACTGACCAACAAGTGGGCAGTGGATTCAATGCAGACATTTTTATAAACCCTTCCCCATCAGACAGGTTGCAATTGTACCAGTCATCCCATTCTATAGTCATTCACAGGCATGAAAAGGCATGATTTTATTTTACCCCTCCCTTGAGGTGTCAAAATTACTTTGCCTCCCCCCCATCTGCCTCCTCCCCGTTGATAGATAGGTCTAACGAACACTCCCTTGGAGTTCTTCACTGCCCTGTTCCCATTTTTGTTGCGGGGATACTAGTACTTGGGCAGATGTAAAGGGGACCACCCCCCCAGCTGAGGTGACTTCATTACCATCAAGTGGAAGTGTGATTGCAAACGGCGGTCTTCTTAGAATTCGTGATACTTTCTGAGATCTTGTATCAGACTATGGACCTAGAGAGTTTTTAGGCCTTTTGTTAGAGGAAATGATCAATACCAGAGTACCTGGTGTAAAAGGCACAATACACTCATCATCATCAGTCTTATGTTTTGAAGGTGCATCCCATGCAAATGGTGCATCCCGCACATAAGGACCCATAAGCTGACATGTTTGGCATGTTTCTCTGTTCATTTCTTGATCACTGCTTGTTCATCTTTATTACCCTGCATAATATATATGTACATTTGACCTTAAATATGTACCTTTCATCCATTTCAATTTGTTAAATGGGGCTATACACTTCTTAGGCACTTGTAGGGGGGGTCTCTCTGCATGATGTTATGATATACCATTTTATTATTCCATAAATTCTAACATATTTTGTATTAATCAAAGAATATCTATGAAATTAATACATAGGTTGGTTCTAAGAGCTATAAGAGCGCTCAAACTTTGTATAAGAGCGTTCATGCCCCACTGCACACCAGCCAGGTCGGTTACAACACACTTTATGACATCAAAGGCTCCGACCTAATGGTTCACTGCACAATATAATAAAAATGAGGGTCTCAGTGTGCGACCTCATGGTTCAGTGCACAAACTAATAACTTGTAAGTGAATGCAACCGGCCGTCACGGGTGCCTGAGCACCGCTGACGCCGTCATGAGTGTCTGAGCACTCTAATAACTGAACAATGGGTTACATAAGCACGATGCCATAACTGTCCAGTCGCTCTAGCGTCGCTCCTGAGCAAGCTAGGTCAAATATCAAGGCAGTTATGGAAAGCCCATAATTAGACGGTCAAAATGAGCCCAAGATCAAGGCGTAACTCCCATTATTAAGGAAGTTACGCCAGGGAGACTGAATCAACCTCCGAGTGCACTACAGACAAACCAGCGCAAGTTACGTGCCTATCAAGCTGGCAGTTTAAACTTGGCATATTCAACTCCGCGCATGCGCAAAATAGCGGTTGTAACTGCGTAAACTACCGAGATATGGGGGTTTGAAGTTACAGAACCGACCAAGACAAAGGGGGACACAGCGGCGCCCATGGGGGTCCTTTGTGCACCCAGTGACACATGAAAGGCTCCCCTCTAACAATTGCAGAGTTAGGCAGATGCCACTGGCCCCAGTCAGTCTGGAGGTGCTTTTCCAAGATTTGCTACAAATAGCCTGGCTGCACCTCCTAGAAAACAGAACACCAAGAACCGCTCTAGAGGTAACATCTCCAGTCATCTCCTGCTACCTGCTATACCACTGCACTATGGTGAAACTATGCTAGACAGGCATTGGTTTCTCTAACCCTAACCCTAACCCTAACCCTAACCCTAACCCTAACCCTGTTAAGGGGGGGTGGGTCTAGTGTTGCATGACGAAACATGACAAGAGAGGAGGAGGGGGGGGGGTCAAAACTGGTAAAAAGAAGCATGACATCATTTGTGCACAGCCCCATTAGAGATAACATTTCATGAAAATGTACCAAAAAATCACGTAGTGGAGCCTCCACTATAGTGGTTATTGTATTTTCATCACCCTCACCATACAAGTTATACATAGTATATTTGCTTTTTGGTATATCTGCTCTTTATGACTAGAGGTCAATCAGCAAACAAAATCAGTCCTGAGGACTAGTGGTCTAATCAGATTTGAGTTTCAGAAGCCTTTCAGACATCAAAAACATAAACCTTGAGAGATAAAATTATAATTTCAATCATCTTCGGGAAAACCCTAGTGAGTGGTCATTTTTAGAAGTGTGTGGGAATTTTCCCACATGCCAAATTTTTTTGAGCCTCCCCTTCAAAGGGGTCTGATTTTTTCAACCCCCCTCCCTTCCACCGTTTTTCTATAACCTTTAGGGGTGAAATTCCTTTGCCCCTGTCCCTAAATCCACCATCCCTCCTGCTGTTAAATAATGACCACTCCCTTATCTACAGTCTATTAATATAGTCACCAGGTGGTCTCTATAGGAGTCTACTTATGGGTGAATATTACACACAGAGAGAGGCCGGCTAAAGCCTCACGGATCCTCAGACAATTTCTCATATGCAATTACTGTGACAGCGGTGGTGGATAATTAAAGGGATTGTACCTGCGCAGCGACTGGCCCGGCTGAATGAATAGGCCTTCTATTGGCCAGCCTAGCGCTTTAAGGACCACTGATGCATTGATGCATCATGTCCATTGGTTGTCATGATGCACCAATGAAGTGTTGGCAGGACTGCTCACCAGCACTTCATTAGAGCATCATGCCGACCCTACGGGAGTTTATGTATCAACCCCATAGGGTTGCCAGCACTTCATTGGTGCATCATGACGACCAATGGGCATGGCGCACTGCTGCATCAGCGGCCTTTAAGGGGCTAGTCAGCATGCATGCCGCAGTAAGACAATAGGCACCCAGTCCCTTGGGGCACACTGCTGAATCGCACGTGCTAATTTCTCTTTCTGCTATTTTTGTTATTTTTCTTATTTTTCCTCCCTCTCGAAGGGACGTTCTTGGAACCGACAGTGTTTCTGTTACTGGGTTGTCTATAGAACTGACGGCCTTGTGTCTAGAGTGGTAGTCACCTAGGTAACAAGAAAGGAGGGATGGGGCAAAATATGTTGAATATTGCTTTTGTATGAGATTCCTTGTACCACTAAACTGCCACCTGGGGCTTCTTGTGAAAACTACACTGGTTCACTGAAGTATGATAAGGGTGGTTCATTGTCCAGTTTTATGAGAATCACTGTTAGATTCAGTAAATATTTTCTTACACTGCACTACTCCCGCACCTGCCAAGTTGTACTAGAATCCCCATAGGGATAGCATTGGAAGCCTTGGGCACTTTATGCTTGCCTTAAGATATAATCTCCTAGCTTCATTCTGGCCACTTTCATACTATTCTGAAGTATGCACACTCTAAGGTGCATTCTGAATTTGGTAACTGAAGCTTATTCTCTCACCTTAGTTATGATACAAGTACTTCATTTTAGTAATGTCTATCTATAACAACATTGCAAAGGATATATAAATATAGTGTCCTTTGAAAGTAACCAGAAACTAAAATAAAAGATGCAACCTCACATTGAAAGTACACTCTAAAAGATAACTGTCGAATCTACTAGGCATCTATTTTCATAAATCTGAATAGTGACTGTAATGCACATGGAGGCAGTGTGGTTTTTACAATGAAGCACCAGATGGCAGTACAGTAAAGCACTGTGGTAAAAAGAAACAGTAGTGAAATCCTTGTCCCAAACCTGCCAGAAATCCATTGGGATTTTGACGACATTATTTTACAGTAGCGTGTATTAGACAAAGGTTCTGGCAATGGAGGTTTGGAGAAGAGATGGTTGTTCACTGTTAAAACACGGCTGATGGATTGAGGCATCACTCACATGTCTCAACCCTGTAGGGTCGGCATGATGCTCCAATGAGGTTTTGGCAAGCAGTCTCACCAGCAGTTCATTGGTGCATCATGACGATGAGAGAGAGAGGAGAAATTATTGTTGTTGTTGATGAAAATGTTAATGTTGTATTTCTTTGTTGCTGATGTTATTATTGTTGTTTTTCTTGTTAATGTTGATGCCCTTCTCCTTCTTTCCTGTAAAAAGTTACAGAAAATAGCATATGAATTTTTATTTCAGGATGATCAACACAACTATATCACCACAATTTGAAATCAAGTAGATGGTAGTAGTTCTTCTTATATAATCAATGATCACAATGTTTCGCTGCTAACAAAATTCTTTTGCCTTGAATACCAGAGGCTTTCCACAATGGAATATTGAGAGATAATAAAACAGTCTATAAGACATAACAGAGTGGCAATTTTCTACTATAGATAAGAGGTCCTGGAGATTCTTTTGCTCAATGTAAATGTGCTAAGGTTGTTAGTCCGTCTATGATCTAAGAGCCATTATTGTCAATTAGTCAATTAATGGGAATCACCATAGATTTCAACTTTATCTCAAAGGGTCCTTCAAGGCAAAGTCATTAGTTAGGGTTTCTGATCAAAGATTCTTTGCACACCTCACATTTGATTCCTGCCGCGAATTTACATTTTCTTTTGAAAATTGTTGTGCACCCAGGATAAGTATCATTCAGCACAGTTAACCAGAAATTTGAAGTAGGCCTAAGTCTACTGGCCTACCAATCATTCAGCACAGTTAACCAGAAATTTGAAGTAGGCCTACCAGTTATTATGGACAATGCTTCCTCATTTCTTACAGCCATTCATTTAACCCTTTAACGGCTGCTGATACAGGAGTGCATCATGCCCATTGATCGTCATGATGCAGCAGTGAAGTGCTGGCGAGACTACTTGCCAGCACTTCATTGAAGCATCTGCCGAACCTCTGGGGTCAGCATGATCCTCCAATGAAGTGCTGGTGAATAGTCTCGCCAGCACTTCATTGGTGCATCATGACGACCAATATGCATGATGCAGTAATGCATCAGCGGCCCTTTAAGGGTTAATTTTATAATTTAGACATGAGCCAGGACTCCACTAGCAAAACGTGTACACATCACAGGCAACACGCCAAAATCCATTCATCTAGGTGACACAGGTGCATCAACGGCAGGATATTATCGCAAAATTGCAGTGACATAAACAGGAAACTGATGCATAGTGTAGATAGAATTAAAAACAGCAAAAGAAAACCTGTGCCGCATGTAAAGCTGCCGCGGCTGTGACACTAATTGAGTTCGGGCAATAGCTGTAGCCTTATTGGAAATTACAATACATATACTGTGAGGAGAATCAAGACTGTGTGGACAAGGGTGATAATCATCCTTTGAGTAGGATTGTCATAAATATAATTTATCATTACCATGTCATATATTAGCTAAATCTTTCAGAAATACTCCGAAGCTTTGATCATTTGTCTTTGTCATTAGCTATTTCACTACATCTCTGTGTTGAGTAAGTCTAGAAAATTATATAACTCTGATAATTACAGACTCAAAGCAAAGTAAATTGGGTTAGAATTGCTGCAAAATCCGGTCATAAGCCAATCAGTTTTTGTTATTGCAGCTTTTAACTCTTGAACTCTACGCACAGCTTATAACCAGGATCGGTTAACACTTGAAGTCTATGCACAGCTTATAACCAGGGTCGGTTAACCCTTGAAGTCTATGCACAGCTTATAACCAGGGTCAGGTTAACCCTTGAAGTCTACGCACAGCTTATAACCAGGGTCGGGTTAACCCTTGAAGTCTACGCACAGCTTATAACCAGGGTCGGGTTAACCCTGAACTCTGTGCACAGCTGATAACCAGGGTCGGGTTAACCCCTGAAGTCTACGCACAGCTTATAACCAGGGTCGGGTTAACCCTGAACTCTTTGCACAGCTTATAACCAGGGTCGGGTTAACCCCTGAAGTCTACGCACAGCTTATAACCAGGGTTGGATTAACCCTTGAACTCTACGCACAGCTTATTTTCATGGTCGGATTAACCCTTGAACTCTACGCACAGCTTATAACCAGGGTCGGATTGACCCTTGAACTCTACGCACAGCTTATAACCAGGGTCGGGTTAACCCTTGGAGTGAGTGAGTAATAGATGTTTAATGCCATTTCGACAGCTAAGGTCATATTCATGGCGAGAACTACATTACACGATTTCACAGAGGAATGTCTCAGTGCCCGCGCATATGTGCACCACACACATCCTGAGGGGATAGGAAAGATGAGAAATAGACCCTTTAAAGTGGGATAGGGAAGCCTGCGGGTTAACCCTTGAACTCTACGCACAGCTTATAGCCAGGGTCGGGTTAACCCTTGAACTCTACGCACAGCTTATAGCCAGGGTCGGGTTAACCATTGAACTCCACGCACAGCTTATAACCAGGGTCGGGTCAACCCTTGAAGTCTATGCACAGCTTATAACCAGGGTCGGGTTAACCCTTGAAGTCTATGCACAGCTTATAAATAACCAGGGTCGGGTTAACCCTTGAAGTCTATGCACAGCTTATAACCAGGGTCGGGTAAACCCTTGAAGTCTATGCACAGCTTATAACCAGGGTCGGGTTAACCCTTGAAGTCTATGCACAGCTTAAACCAGGGTTGGGTTAACCCTTGAAGTCTATGTACAGCTTATAACCAGGGTCGGGTAACCCTTGAAGTCTATGCACAGCTTATAACCAGGGTCGGGTTAACCCTTGAAGTCTATGCACAACTTATAACCAGGGTCGGGTAACCCTTGAAGTCTATGCACAGCTTATAACCAGGGTCGGGTAACCCTTGAAGTCTATGCACAGCTTATAACCAGGGTCGGGTAACCCTTGAAGTCTATGCACAGCTTATAACCAGGGTCGGGTTAACCCCTGAAGTCTACGCACAGCTTATAACCAGGGTCGGGTTAACCCTTGAAGTCTATGCACAGCTTATAACCAGGGTCGGGTAACCCTTGAAGTCTATGCACAGCTTATAACCAGGGTCGGGTTAACCCTTGAAGTCTATGCACAACTTATAACCAGGGTCGGGTAACCCTTGAAGTCTATGCACAGCTTATAACCAGGGTCGGGTAACCCTTGAAGTCTATGCACAGCTTATAACCAGGGTCGGGTAACCCTTGAAGTCTATGCACAGCTTATAACCAGGGTCGGGTTAACCCCTGAAGTCTACGCACAGCTTATAACCAGGGTCGGGTTAACCCTTGAAGTCTATGCACAGCTTATAACCAGGGTCGGGTAACCCTTGAAGTCTATGCACAGCTTATAACCAGGGTCAGGTAACCCTTGAAGTCTATGCACATCTTATAACCAGGGTCGGGTTAACCCCTGAAGTCTATGCACAGCTTATAACCAGGGTCGGGTTAACCCTTGAAGTCTACGCACAGCTTATAACCAGGGTCGGGTTAACCCTTGAAGTCTACGCACAGCTTATAACCAGGGTCGGGTTAACCCTTGAAGTCTATGCACAGCTTATAACCAGGGTCGGGTTAACCCTTGAAGTCTATGCACAGCTTATAACCAGGGTTGGGTAACCCTTGAACTCTATGCACAGCTTATAACCAGGGTCGGGTAACCCTTGAAGTCTATGCACAGCTTATAACCAGGGTCGGGTTAACCCTTGAACTCTATGCACAGCTTCAACTTGAGCATCGATCATTCTTTAGGGGCCACAAGATGCCCCAAGGATTATGTTGTCATAAACTGTAAAATATAACAGTGTTGAATCTACCAGGGATCCTCATAATACTGAAGAGTGAACCACCATAATTGAATAGCATTGAACCAGTGTAGTTTTGACAAGAACCCCCAGTGGTAGTACAGTGGTACATACAGCTATAAGGAATAATGACTGATGGATGGCAACTTTGTGACATGGAATGCACTGTTATTTCGATAACATTTTTTTAAAGTGACGCATTTATATCAGGATTCACCATTGCAATGCTGTTTCATCTACTTCTGCATTACTATGGTTCTAGGAGATTTCCCTCCTGGAAACTTCCCCCTCGGAATTCTCCCCCCCCCTGGAAATCTCCCCCTCCTGGAAATTTCCCCCCTAGGAAATCTCCCCTCTGGAAATCACCCCCCCCCCCCCGACAGATTGTCACTTTCTTTTTCATCAGGGGCCATAATGGATCTATTTCTTACATGGTACAACCCATAGCCCTAAAGTTTAAGGACAGGCCGTCAAACATTTCAAATTAAATACTTCTTTACATAATTAGAGTTAGGCATAGTTTTATACCAGTGGTTGTATTTTTTAGACATAGGGGTCGGTGTCTCAAGGTACATTTACCTGTGTATAAGTCCGGGCTTATAAAGCAATAATTGGCAATCTGACTTGGTTTATACGTGGGGCAGGCTTATGTATATACACGAGACAGGCCTATAATTCTTAACCTGTTAAAACATCCTGGTATATTCTCTAAATTCCAGAATTATCTACTAGTCTTACACACTTGTTTCAATGATCTCCATAATAACTGGTCTATTTCTCTTTAAAATGCCTGCATGCATAAAGGATGTGGATGAACATTATATAGCTGAAATAATTGTATAAATACACAATTTAGAAGTGGAATTATAGCAAGGGTGGGGAAGGGAGTCTATGGGGGGATATTTCCGAGGGGGGAATTTCATGGGGGGGATTTACAGTGGGGGAGTTTTACAGGCGGAAATCTCCCAGTACCCATGTTGCCTCATGTTGATGCTTCAAGGGAGGATTAGAATGATGTCAGCTGCTCCTTGAGAACTTTGAGGAATTCCTTGGTTTAATATATGGGTAACATGACAATTTAATGCCATAGGGATAGTATCCTTAGGGTAAAGGTTTTTCCTAGTTCTGTCATAGTTTGGAGTTTGCTGAGCATAGTGACCTACCTCAGTAACTGCAGTGCTAATCCTGGTCTGCAAATTGTGACCTCCACTAGTCAAGTAATTTTGACCCCCCCCCTCAAACCCACTAGCCCTCCCCCTCTTCTTAAAAAATGATCACTCCCTTAGGGAGGAATCTCTGACAGCAACAGACACCCCTAGTAACATCACCCAGTACCCTAATAACCCGGTGATAAGAAAATACCGTTTTGCCATTTTTTATCAAAATCAGCTTGTATATTCTAGCTTAAGTCTACCACTGGCTTATGAGCTAGTTGTATTGCAATAGTTCAGAGAAAAATAGTTAAGATTAAGCCCTAAATTTGGCATATAGCATTTCCTCAAAGTCTACCCTCCGGCTGATGACTGAGTTTGGCTTGAGAGCGGGTTTTATGGTAATCATTTATTTCTCAGATTGTCAGTTTTATTGAAATGAGCTGCAGGGATCCTTGTAAAACTGACCATTAAACCACCTTATTTGCATTTCAGTGAACCAGTGTAGCTTTTACAAGAAGCCCCCAGTGGCAGCACGGTCTTACAGGGAATCTCTCTGAAAATAACAACTGATCTCTGGCAGGTTTGGGACAAGGATTCCTTGTTATATTTCGACAACATTTCTTTTTCAGAGTGTAGAATTCATGACAGTTATTAAACGGGTATTAATCATTAATTGCAAAACTGTTCACTGAATACACTGAATACTGAATACTGAGATTCCTATCCTAGAATGATGGTGGCTTTAATAATGACTCACGGATGCACCTTGAAAAGTCAGAGATTAGAGTTGTCTGTCTTCGGTTGACATGCTCCATATTGTTTGCCTGTCAAACAAGTCTTTTTCAATGAAATTGCAAAAAGAGACAGAAAGAAAATGGCAGATGACATGGAAATTGGACCAGATCTCTAGGACCCCCTAGGGGTCTCCAGTCCCACCACGGGAAATACGATGTAGAATAGTCCATGGTTGTTGGCATTTGCTTATAAATGACATAACTTCTGTTCTAATCCGGGGATTTTTAAAAACATTACCAATTGTTACTCTTGAATTTGAAATGGAATTTCTCTTTGTAGTCTCAAAGCCTTTTACAAAGATCCAGCTGTCATCATGATTAAAATTCATAGCATTTGCTCAATGCTGCCCCAACTGTCACATTTTTATGGAAGATTGACAAAAAACAACAAGATTCTGGGGAACTCCTACATTATGTGGATTCATGGAAGTTATTACACATTATCAATGTCTAATTGCAGTCTGTCCCCCAAATATCATTGACGCTCACCCTAGAATGAGTCTCGAATTAATAGCAACTCTGGCATCATTAGCAACGCAGCCCTTAAAATGTAGGGGTTAGAGCTAGGTGCTAGGTTTTTATAAAAGGATTACTCTTCATGCTTAATTATATTTTCCCTACATTTGTACTGAAATGACATGTCCCACAAAAGGTTATTTTTGAGCTCATAATGTTTTTAAGTTCCAAAACTGATGGAGGTTTTCCCCTACGGAATACTTAGCGAGGATGAACAGCATCATTGAATAATAACCTGTTGTCAATTTCTGCGATGGCAAGATGTCTTTGCTTATATCAAGATATTAACTCATACATCTGTCTATGGTTTAAAGAGCTATTATCATCAATAAATAAATCAAAGATAAACCATGGTAGAATTTAACTTTATCTCAAAGAGTCCTAGTAGCCAAGGCAAACTCAGTGATGATAAATGTTTCTGATGAATTCTTTGAACCCATGGCAGCTTTGATTCATATCTGGGCAAATATAAGTTGGCAAATTGGCAAATTTGCTTTGGAACAGCAGGTTTTTATTCAGCACGATGAGGCAAGAAAGAAGGAGCACTTCCACTTCCACTTTCATACCCTCTTACATCAAAACAGCTTTACACATAATGTTGTAATTATTATTTCATACTAATAATGTCGACCTAAAGAGATAATGTTACAGTGCTGATTGACTCCCCAACTGGCATAACATGTCTCGCTGGACATGTAACTTATTTTGAATCTGAACTGATTGAATTAAAGTATTTCTATATCAATATAACATGAAATAGATAAAGAACAAGAATACCATAAAAATTATGTACATTGTGGTGGATCCACCTCTCCGAGTGTAGTCTCCCCCGGGCTCGCAACTGAGGTAAAAGACACCACTCAGGGTGGATTGACCATAATGTAGGCCACGGTCGTTTAGTTCTGTCTATATATATATATATATATATATATATATATATATATATATATATATATATATATATATATATATATATATGCATACCTGTACCTGAATACCCCTCATAATAAGGCACACCCTACACATACGGTGCACCCAGACTTTGTGGACTTGTTGGCAATATTAAGAATGAAATTCTTCTGTTCTAATCCAGGGATTTTCAAAATTCCTAAAGTTTAATGTCCCAGGGCTCCTGCCACCCCTTGTACCACTCTATGGGGATGGGGGAGCTTCGAAAAAACGTAAGAAAAACTGCTCTCCTAGTAAAAGGTGCTTAATATTACCGAATTGTAACTTTTAAATTTGAAATTGACTTTGTCTTTATAGCCACAAAACCTTTTACAGAGATCCACTAGATACCCTGATTAATATTCCTGGTACAGAATATCTTGCTAAGCATTTTGAAGCACTACCCCAATTGTCATATTTTCATAGATGTTAAGAAAACAACAACTCTGTTCTTTTTTTAGAACAAATTTGAACTTTTTTGACCATAAAGTGTGTAAATGATACAAGGCCTGTGGCACTTATTACATAGCCGGTACCATGTAAGGTAAATAAGATACTGGTCAACTAAGTTAATGGTTAATGCAGTTAATGGTTAATGCAGTTTACATATTGTGTCATGGGATTCAACCTCTGATGATACTTATGTATTCTTGCCCAAAGATCCATAACCCCCCTTCCCCCTACCCCCTACCTTGTCCCCATAAGACACAGCAAGTATTTTGGTATGGGTGGTTCCACAGCCAAAAGAACACTAATGATACCATCTTGACCTGGCATGGTAACTACACCTAGGTCATTAAATATGCAGAACAATCAATGAGAGGAATAAATTGATAACGATAATAATATTATTAAATTTTGTTATTTTGATATAATGTTATTCTGACCTGATGCGGTAGCTACACCTAGGTCATCAATACAATCACTACTTGATTCAATTCATCAAATCTGTGGGATATTGGTAGTCATTATTACTTTGGATTTCTCTTTAAAAGACTCTTTATTAATGACACTTCTTAACTGTACACTGAGTTTATTCCAGGCTTTAGCTGACAAAACTTTGGGGCTGTATTCATAGGCACGACACTTGGGAATGGGATAATCAAGTACAGGTGCAGTATTATATCTGGTTTGTCTTACAATATTCTTACCATACCCTTCCTGAAATCGTCTCTTATGGGCAAACACTCTAAGGTGATGATCACGTCTATACTCTAATTTTGGTAGCCTAGCGTCAGCATGAACTCTATCTGTGGGAGTTAATATATGATAAGACATACACGTTTTAAGCACTCATTTTGTAGTCTTTGTAGTTCACCTATATTGTCGTCTTTGGAGCCAATATATGAAATATCATAATAATCAACAATTGGAACAACATAAGACTTGTATACCCATAGCCTGGTGTGTTCTGACAAATATTTCCTTGTGGCATACAAAAGATATGGCTTATATCTAACATTTTTGACAACAGAAACATCTGCATATAACATAGTAGAGTGAATGTCAGGGGTAGAAATGCAATCATTTATGTATAAAAGAAAGAAAAGAGGCCCTAATATTGATTCTTGTGGCACCCCACATGTTAATGGAAGGTTGCTAGACCGCTTGTGATTTGCAATTGAGCACTGCTGATGTCTGGAGAGGTAGTTTTCAGTTAATGACAAATTTCTGTTTCGAAAACCATATTTTTCTAATTATTTTATTAATATTGAGTGATTTACAAAATGATTTTTTTATATATCAATAAAGATGGCACAGGTTTTGCTAAAGTTGATTTCTTTTTTTGATATCCTCCCTGATATTTTGATAAAATGTTGTGCAATTCCAAATTAGCCGAAATTGAATTATATATAAGCCTTTCCAACAGTTTTCCTGTGACAGGGAGTACACTGATTGACCTATAAATAGGCACATTAGTGGAATCACCACCTTTAGGAAGAGGGGTGACTGTTGCAATCTTCCATTTATCAGGAATATTGTCATTAGACATAGATTAATAATCTTAATAACTCTATTAGATAGTTTCAATGCTGCAGCCTTATATATATTTGTTGGTAGATACTCAATAGCTGATGACGTGGACGTATCAAAATCCTTCAAAGCCTTTATGATCTTATTATCTGATAATTCTAAGTCTGGCATGTCCTCTACGCACCTAGTCCCTTTGAACTCAAAGTCCATATTATGTGCCCTGGCTAAAGATAGACCAATCTCTGCAAATAATTTATTTATAAAACCAGAAGTCTCATTCAATGATATTGTGTCACCATCAGTATTCACTAAATTGATACCTTTTGCACCATCTTTACTTGAAGGTAAAATATCTTTCGAAACAGTCCAAAAATGTTTGGAATCATTAATAAAATTTTCAGACAATTCTCTGTAATAAGATTCCTTAGCAGTTAATTTCATTATTAACTTCATTGCGAATAGTCCTTGCTATATGCCAATCCAAAATAGAGGTAGATGCTCGAGCAGATTTTAACAACTGATTTTTATCATTGATACGCTCTAGTAAAAAATTTGTCTTGCACCTTAAAATATTTAACTGGGTATTGTATGTCTAACCTTCTCTTCAGCATATTTTCAAATGTATCCCAGCATTCAGTGACATCATTGCAATTGTATAAATATGTCCAATCACATACCTCTAGGTCGCTCAGATACTTGTCCATAACAAAATTCTTATAAGAGCTGCCATAAAATTGCCTGTAACTTTTCTTGACATTGAAATGATATTTAGTAATATGTACAGGAAGATGATCACTTAAATGAAAGCCAAGTGGGCCTGAAAACACAATATCATTACAATTTGTAAAAATTAAGTCTATACATGTATTTGTGCCAGAAGTGGTCATTATGGAATTAACAATTTGCCTCAAGTGAAACTGGTCTATCACTTCATAGAGTTTGTTTTTGTCATTAAAGTTTGTAAGGACATTTACATTAAAATCACCAAGTACAAATATATCATATGTATCCAAGTTATTATTTTGTAAAAATAATGCCCTCAAGGTATCACAAAAGTTAGTCAGATTGCCGTCTGGTGGTCTATATATATTACATACAATTGACTTCTTAGAATTTCCCTTGACAGATAGCAACTACTGGATTTCGATATCATCATTACATCTATTCAAATGTTTAAAATTATCAATAGAACCGGTGACGGATTCCTCCACATGTTCGCACAGGCCCCCTCCCCTGAATACACTTACTTGGTTCTGTCTAAAAAAATTATATCTAGGGAAAGTATATAAACCATTGTTATCAGTAGAATTAAGCCATGTTTCTGAAAATAAAATAATCTCAATACCCTGTCTATCTAGATCTCTTCTTAAACTAGGCATTTTATTGCGAATACTTCGAGCATTCAAATGGACAATTGTAAAAATGTTCACCTAGCATTATTTCGATTCATGAAAGTTATTCAGTGACATCATATTACAAGTTATTAGTGTCTAATTGCAGACTGTCCTCCGAAGACTATTGACACTCATTCTAGAATGACTTTGGTATTAATAACAACTCATGGACCAACTTAGTAAGGTCAAGGATTAGAATTAAGTGTCATTAGATGTCAAGCTCCAGTGTTTGCCTGTCAGACAAGTCTCTCTCAATGGAATTGCATGGATAGCAAGTGAAATCAAAGGGAAATAAATGGGATGGGAATGGCAGATAATGTGAAAATGGCTACCTGAAACTTGGGAACAGGTGTAGGTTCACTGTAAGAAGTTTATGTTTTATAACAGAGATGTGTCCTGTAAGCTCACAGGGGAAAGTGCTGTACTCTCAAATACTGTGACTCTTACTCTAAGTCTAGGTTCTTTGTAGGTGTAGATATATGTGCACTGTGAGTGATCCTGTATAATTACTCTGTATGCAGTATGCCCTATACCAGCCAGTCACCCTAGTGGCCCTTCAAAGGGTTTACCAAAATAGCCTTACATGCACTGTCCCCCATTGGAGGCCAGTAGTATACCATATGTTTAATATGTATAGTCTTATATTGCACACCCCAATCAAATATTGAAAAAAACCTAGGAAGAACCAATGATATGCATATGTGACACCATAACTGTGTCTAAATCTGAAATACAAGTCCCTGGACTCTGGGGTTGAAGCTAACATAGCCCTACCTGCCTTTAGGTTATTTCAGTGTTAAAACTCAATGACCATGAAATGGTTTGGGTGAGATGGTTCTCTACTTCTGTTACCCTCAATAGTCTTCATTAGGCATGCATGGTTTATAGTATCAATGTGTGCATGAGGCGCACACATAAATAATATCATGGAGATGATTGCCATGAACTGACCCCAATAGCAGAGTATATAGCAGTGTCTTTTATAACATACCTGTATATACAATACATTTGTTGCTGATTAACAGAGCCCCTTGCTGTAATTCTACAATTCAAGTTTCTGTAATTACACAGCAATAGTTGCAGGAACCTCAGTTGCCAGCAAATATTTCTGTAAATTTACAGTATATTTTATTGTTAATTTACAGCAAGATTTGCTGTCCATTCACAGAAAGATTGCTGTTTATTTACAAGAAATTTACAGCATATGTTTCTGTAGAACTGAATGAGCTTGCTGTATGATCACAGTAACTGTTACCATATGATTACTCTGAATTGTTCTGTAAAATTACAGGGATTCACCTCCTGTAGATTTACAGCAAAATGTACTGGAACCAAAGTTGCCAAGGGGTTTTGCTGTAAAATAACCCTGTCTACTTCTTACAGTGTAATTCAATGTTTTCTTCATGTAGGGATCACGTATGAGAGAAATTTTCAATAACCATGGAGAGGTGTGTTTTTAAATGATGATTTCTGTCAGTATATAATGCCTCAGCAATAAGTCCTGGGGTAATGCTGGTCGATAATACCAAACCTTAGTAGCCTCAGCTTATCTGATATATGTATTATATATGTTGACTGAAAAACGAAGAATTTTGACTCTAAATACTTCATGCATGCATCAGGAAGACAAAAATGTGTAAATTAATTGAAAATACATGTACCATTTAATGTGTTAAACGTCCGTTTTGTACTGAGGTAAAAATGCTCACATCAACAACAAGAGATGAGATGGGTGTTCAGTTAAAACACGGGTGATTGATGGAGGCATCACTCACCTAACCTGGCCCTGGACCTCAACCTCCTTAACCTGATCCACATCAATACTGAGATGGTGTTGGAATGTTGGGGTAGGAAAATGGCATCTTTGGCTGGAGCATCCAGAATTATCAATGACAGAGAACCAAATATTTCTGTTGTTGTTGTTATAGCGTGGGGCTCTGCCAAAACCCGTTTAATTGATTATATGTAATAGCTTATCACACAGATTTAGTATAAGTTATTGCTAATGATCACCTGCCAACAATACAGATGGCCTTAAATTGCATAAATAGGGGCAGTGAGCTACATTTGTTGCATATAGTGTGCATGTTGAAATAAGCTTTTGCCTGGTAAGGAGAAAAGGTAAGCATCATTTATAAAATATGGTTCCCACAGAGGGCCCCAGACTAGTCTAGGCTATTCAGGTACAAATCTATTCAACTCCATTGAAACTGTACAACAGTCCTTCTGTAAGAAGACAAAGTGTGGATTCTTAGAATCATGTATAATAGTGAAGGGACATGTCAGACATAGCTTTTATCATTTCTCTGCAATGGGACAGAGTATTTATCATTTCTCAACAATGGGAAAGGTCACCGTACTCTCAGTTATATCTTAAATTCGTCAGTATATCAGAGCTGTTCTTATCAAAGTGCATTTCACTTCTCTAAAGTCCTTTGTCATATTTTTGACTTTCGTTGCTATCATAACAGTGTTTGAATGTAGACAGATTTATCTATGAGTGTGTGTTCATAATGTGATACATTCTGACCCTTTAACTAGTTCAAGGGCTGCTGATGCAGGACCATTGGTCGTCATGATGCACCAATGAAGTGCTGACGAGACAGCTCGCCAGCACTTCATTGGAGCATCATGTCGACCCTCCGGGATTGAGTATATTGAATCTGTACGGTTGGCATGAGGCATAATGCAGTCCTGGAAAGTTACTCGCCAGGGCTGCATTTATGCATCACGACAACCAATGGGCATCAGCGGCCCTTAAAGGGTTAAAGCGGTGATGTATGTTTCAACAGTCAGAATGACAGTGCTGATTCTATGGTATTGCAGTATTCATTGCAATGCATGCCCTTCACGATAATTCACAATAGTATAGAGAAAATTCAGTGTGAAGAGATTGAAATTGTAATTCTCGCCATGATTACCTCTCCTATCAAGGAAAGACATGGATGCCTGATAATACTCCCTGTAAATTCTCTCCTCAGAAAATCTGGTGTAATTCATAAAACTCTGACTAGTATTTATTTTAGAATTGCACCACATTTCTGCACCAAGGAAACTTGCCTGGAAATTCACTCATTTCACCAAGAAATCAAGAATATTCACCAAACTTTCTGAATTAGCTTAGACAAAATGTTTTTTATTAGAGACCCTGTGCCAGTACAGTACAATGCACAAGTACAATTTATCTGATAATTGTCTGACAATGCTCAAGGTTGAGTTCAGAAATTGATCCGCTCGTTCATAGTGCTAAACGCTAGGAGCACACATAGCTTCAGTATTAGGTTTCCTGCCAGCAACCATAATGTGAAGGCTGTGCCTTGCTTAAAACAGGACACACTTGGAGTAAAAGAAAAGGCTATAAGGTGCAGCTTGATATTTGACACTCTATAGTAGTTTCTATAGATATACCAACCCCTGTCTATAAGGCACACCCTGACTTCATGGACATTTAATGATGCATTTAATGATGCACAATCCTTGCCAATAGGTTGGCTTTATGTAGGGTAGATTAACCTAAAGAAAACCACATGCCTAGAGTCGACCACCTGTCAGCTTGTTTTTTTCACTTTCACATGTATTGCATTGGTCTTAAACCCTCATATTATTGAAATATAAGTGTTATAGTACCCCATAGAATGATGTCCTGCAATATATGAAGTAATTGACATTGCATGATAATACACTAAAGTTCCCATGTTTGAATGGTTTTTACCATGACCAGCTGGTCATTTCATCAGAATTCTCCAACTTTGGTACGCTAAATTGAAGATGACAAGTGCTCACATACAACATTTTGACTCTAGGCATAAAAATCTTTGCTAAATGATAACATAAGGAAAAGTGCAGAAATGTTACATACTTTCTGTATAGGACTTATTTCCTAGAACATACTAATTTCACCATCATATGACCACCCTTCACCTTGAGTCAACCACTCCTTATACACCTATTTGTTCATTTAATTTAATAGAAACCATTGATTATGTAGGATTACATCACAAGATTCATGGCCAGAATAGTTTGGGATAGAAATCGTCATTGGATTATGCTCTGATGCATACATTTCAATGCTACATAGAGGAACTATTTGATACTGAGAATGTGATGATAAAGTTAAGTAATGGATTATTACAGATCATATTGAAGGTCTATCAAAGTATATTAAAGACAAAGCCTCTATATTGCAGGGTTGGAAATACCATTTCTGTTTTGATGAGATTTAAAATATCCATGGCCATAAATTTCCATTCTAATTGAGTCACTATAAAAAAAAACATACATTTTCTTATGATGCAATAGTTTTAATTACGCCATTTTACTGCATCTCTATAGAAGACACTAATTCTTTTTTTCAAATGATAGTTTAACGAACATAGCCCCATTAAAAAAGTAGTTATCAAGTGGTCAGCTCGAGGTGCAAGGTGGTCATCTCACGGTGAAAAGAGAATAAGAGATGGTCTTAGAAATGATGAAAAACAGTAGATAAACTTTACACATGGATTTGGGAAAGGTAACTGGTCCAAAAGCCCAAATAGTTGTCTTTCACTTAGTACCTTGGGGAACCCTAAGGACCTATTAGACTCAAAGTATTAGCTTCCTTATTGAGAACCTGGACAGGAACGGCCGTCTTTAGGTTAATCTACCCTACAATGTACATGTAGGGTAAGTCGCCCCTGACTCGACCACCAGTCTGGCGTACCTTAAGGCGACCAACCATACACCATACATTATTTTCACCATTAACGTGTACTGCTTTGGGCATGGGCTAGGTTTATCTAGTGTAGTCAATGAGGTACAATAAATTGGTATTTCAATGGTACCTGGAAAAAGTTAGTCTATCTTGGTTGACATGGCCAATGGTCGAGTCAGGGGCGACTTAGAGTACTAAGGTAATATCACTGTAGAACCACACTCTATGGCATAGATCAAGTAATTGAGATAACCATTTCCTGTGCAGTTAGCAATAGTAACATGTTCTATGAACTCCTCTTGCCCTAAGGCCAAAAAGACGTGTTCTTCATATTATCCACCTAAGCTTAGGAAATCATACCAAACTCTCTTTTTCAGATACAATATTTACAGATCTAAGGCCAATTTTTTATAATTTCAATTTTCAGATGACTGCAAGTCACCTACATAGCACACAGGAAGAGAATTGATTTAATTATTTTGATGGCTATGTTAGACAGATAATCAATGAGGATGTTGAAGTATGACCTACTGACCCTAAATAATGGGCTGTACATGAAACGGGAAAGAGATACTGTAGAGCAAAGACCGAAATGGAAGGTGTCTAGTTTAAACATTTGCTTTGTTAACATCTCTGAAGACTTAAATTGCTCTTGCTAAACCTGTTTAGGGTTAATAATTTGTTTTCGGCCTGAGAGTCTTTGATTTGAATAAGTCAATTAAGGGGAACCAAAACAGAATTTTGTTAATTTTATCTCAGAGAATCCTTCATCAGAACAAGGACAAAGACAGTAATTTGAATTCACAGACAAATGCTCACAGACAAGAAAGTTTTTGATGACATTTCTAACAGACAGAGGACTATCGAGATTAAGGCATAGCTTTGAAATTACAGCCATGCAATCACTATGCCTTTTAGATTATTTTCTGATTTCTATGTGGGTTTTAAGGGAAAATAAATCGAAGTCTTTAGATGCACATGCGACAGAGCACAGAGCTATTGATGCAGCATTATTATGAATGATAAGAGACACAACTTGTAGGTTGTATTACAGGACAAACTGGGGGAGGAAAACAAACAATCTGCATACTAAGCTGCCTGAGGCCTGGATAACCAGCCTGCCTGAGATGCAGGCCAATCTGTGAAAGCGGCCTGGGGAGCCTAGAGAAAAGATTCTGCCTGCATATACAAAGCTGCCTATATAATTGTACCCATCCTCAGAGTGTTTAAAGGCCACTGATGCATTAGTGCATCATGCCCTTTGGTTGGCTTGATACACCAATTTATTGCTGTATCACCCAAGATGCATCATTGTGAGTGAATACTGCAGTGTGAGTAACTCATGAGGGATGTTTTCTTGCATCAAGATGACCATGGGAACTGCTACCTAAATTCTGACTATGGTGCATAATATATCAATGAACTATTACCCTTAAAAGCTTAAGTGAACTTTAGGCATATTGTTGGTTGTCACAGTCAAGCAAGGCAGTAAAAGGGCTTTGTTTGTCAGCAAATTTATATCCTTTTGAGATATTTTGTTCAAGATACATTATAGCGATACTGCTGAACTTATCATAACACACGTCCTACACAAGTGATATTTAAATACTATAAAAACCCATCATACATCTTTTTTGTTTCAGTTTTTTTTTTTTTATTTTGGCTTTTGTATATTTTGCCACATTCTACCCCAGGCATAACACAGGGGTACACAGTTACATATTTTGTTGTTGAAATAATGATGTATTCCTCGTCCCAAACTTGTCAGAGATCCATTGTTATTTTCACAGAGATGTTGTTATTTTCACAGAGATTCCTTTTACAACCATACTGCCACCGGCAGCTACCCTGCTTTATAATACTGGTAATTCACTGTTCAGGTAGTTAGGTTCAGGATCCCTGGTAGATTCAACAGTTATTTCTTACAGTGTATATTTGGCTATAATTAGAGGGTCCTACTTATTCATTCCATTCGGTTAACTGAATTTTTCACTTTCCCTTTCTTCTGCATCAATGACTGTCATTTGTTGGAACTGTCATGTGTTTCTGTTTGTAGTTTTAGTTTTAGCTATACACTGCTTATGATGACTCTAGTGAGTTAATGCACACACACACACACACACACACACACACACACACACACACATATATATATATATATATATATATATATATATATATATATATATATATACTTCTCCCCACATTTCCCTATTCGGTGGCGCTGTGTTCTCCCTGGGGTAGCTCCTATTACATATATATGGTGACATTGTGGTAGTGGGAGAAATGACTGAATTATGCATGGGGAAGGTATAAAGTGGTGGGAAGTATAAGACAATATATGTAGTATAATGTATACAGTATTAGGCTAGAGCAATCCTCCTTATAGAGACAAATGTGACATTGTAGAAGAAGTGTTGCGAGTAGCAGAGTGGCCTGTATAACCACCCGGGCAGTCTTAAATCCCACATTCACATTCATTAAAGTATCCCATGGGGCTGCCATACTGACCATGTTATAAGGATGAGACTCTAGCTGTTACCACTAATAAGGAAAATAAATGACTTTATATTTGAATGTTTAGTATAATCTGTGTTTACTCATATTGCTGCACGGTTCGTGTAGACTGCGACCACCTTAACTGGCCCTTAACTGTTAATTATCTGGTATAGGCAATTGGCAGCGGTACCTATTAAATCTTGAACAGCCGCTGATGCGAGACTGCTTGCCAGCACTTCATTGGAATATGATTCTGATCTTCCGGCACTTGATCAAACCCGGGAAAATCCATGAGTGAAGCCCTTTTAATGAGTTACTCTCCAGGGCTGCATTCATATATCATGCAGACCAATGGGCATGATGCATTAATATATCAGCTGCTTTAAGTGTGAAATGGATCAAAAAGGTTTAACATGAGTGAATACTGCAGTGTGAGGAACTCATGAGGGATGTTTTCTTGCATCAAGATGCCCATGGAAACTGATAGCTGTAAGGCTTAGATTGACTAAGCAAGAAGAAAGGATCACCAATCCAGTACACTTTTGATGCCCCTTTCCTTTTGTCCATTATCAAATTGAGTGAAACCAGTGAGTGAAGGAGATGCTACTGTATTCTCTTTATGTGTGGCCCTGCAGCTACTTCCGTAGATGATTAGTGGATATTTATAGCTTTGTTTCGATATTAACTTCTTAACTGGAGAGCCACAGGTATCTTTAATACCAACATAAATGTCAAGATGAAAAGTAGATCATTTCCGGCTTTCAACTACTACATATTTGGTTGGTTTATTTCTCTTGAGGCTGGCCAGACCTTGACAGGAATTCAAGGTTTGGAGTACATTCGACCTCTATTTTAGTCGTGTGTAGAGTGATTAACCAATGTTATTAAGCAAATTCTGAAGGGGGGGGGGTAAATTATATAGCAATACCTATTAGATTCTAATGAAACTAATTTTAGACATATTCCACTTCTGGATCCAGGATACTCAAATTCAAGGACTGCCCTCAGGAATAATAAGAGGTTTCAAATAGCACACAAGGTCCTCAGTGTTTTCAAAAAGGATGTATATCAAATATAAGTGAAAGATGTATAGGACATTTTTGAGTTTGATGCTCATCAAACACCTAAAGGGTGATCCGGAATAATCAAGGAGTTCACATATTACAGGCAGTATAATATGAGTATGTGACTTTTGACACCGTCTTTTTCATTCTTCCTGAATACACCAATACAAATGTACCACTTAATCTGGACAAATGGATTTATTTGCTGCCCTTACTCTTCCCATTTCACTCTTAATAAAGATCTTTCTCCCTCACAAAATAACACCTGAATGCTTTTTCTGCTCCCCCGCGTATGGTGACTCTGGCATTATTTGAAGCGGCGTGGTAAGAACTAAGATAAGCTCATTACTAGGGGACAACAATTTCTCTTAACGAAGACTTCAATTTGAGCAGATCCTTAAGCTAAAAAGAAAAAAAAAACACAGAGTCGCCGCATCCATTTAAAGTGAATATAGGTATGATTATGCGGGTAAGCACCGGCTCCACTGCCATCAGTTGGGAAAGGTTTTGCTAATTTGAAAGATTTTATTTTATGCTTTTACAATGCTAACAGTTGTTGAATTAGCGAATTTCAACCAACCAAAGGCAGTGGTACCAAGGCTATACATAGACATAGACTGTCAATGATTGAGGTAGCATTGTGCACTAGAGATTCCTTTTTTTGACATATTTGAAAGTTGGTTTGAGTTCCTATGAAGAAATATTAATCTTGATTGAAAGGGTAAGATATGATCAGAAGTCATATACACCTTGCTCCCCCTATAGAGCTAGAGAGACATATTGCAATTTTGATACCTAATAGTATAGAGACTAAAAAACTAAAAAAAAAGCTTACATAACATGAAAGATCAGGAATGGCAGGGAGGTGGATTAGTACAATGTGGGTTGTAATACATAGAAAAAGGTCAAAACAAGCTCAATTTGTTTTTGCTTCTGCAAGGTAAGACTTTAGTTTTACAACATACACAATAGCTCTTATAAATAGATTCCTGAAATGCTCCTGGATTGGCCTGCAGTTCACCAGTCCCATTGGGGCATCGACTGACTCCTGTAATCCTCCACAATAGGCCATATCATTGTCATAAGAACGTGAGCGGATTGACTCAGATCAGAGAGAGAGAGATAGAAAGAGAGTGAAGGGTAGTGGGGAAGGTCAGGACTGTAGGGGAGTAGTAAGTTGATAAATTTAGACTAGACAAGTCAGTCTGCAGGTGGTTGAGTGATTTTGTGTCAGAGGTAGGAGTGAATTAATCAACTGATTGAAAGATGCATTTTAACAGGAGTTGAGTGGAGAAGTGAATGACAAAAGGACTGAATGAAGGTGAGTTTTGAATGAAGGGCTGAGTCAAGGTGTGTATCAATGTGTGATTTAGTAAAGAGGATGGTAGAATCAAATGAATGTAGTTGATGGAGGTAACTGGCAGAATGGGGACAAATGAAGTCCATGTGCCTGGGATAACCTATTCAAATTCTGGTATACTTTATAATCTATCTGTTTAACCTGAAATTGTCTGGGGATGCTTGCACTTCAGCCTTGTGGCCACTGGAGACAGCACCTTGTGCTCGTATCTGGTCCCTAGCCAGATTGCAATGTGATATTGGAACTCAGCTCATTGTCATGGACATGGGTAAATGTCAAGGCAGACATCTTTCCTGTTGCTCCTAGCTACCTGTCCTTGGGGAGGTGGGGGAATTATGGGTGCTTCCCAGGCCTGCAGTCTGAACTGTTGTTATTGTGGAAAGAGTACACGTCATTGATTCTTGAGTGTGGTAGTTATGGAAAAGAATGCATTGCCCTCAAAAACAGGATTGCTACTGTTTTACTTTAGTACACTGCTCTACAGGGTTTTCAATGCCCCTAGAGAAAGTTACTATTCCATTTGCATGAATATTTCCTATTCCAACTAGTTCTCAGGGAAACAACAATGGCAATGACAGCTAGCGTTATTTTCCAGGAATCTAAAGGCATTAGTTTTATCTTGGAAAGGAATGTCCCAAGTCAACTCAGTAATAATCATGGCAGGTATTTGATGTTTAGTGACACCTATCTTAGAAAAGCTTGGGCAATAATAGCTACTCATAGAGCAATGCTGAGATGTCAGAGGCTTAGAGTTAACCCTTTAAAAGAATGCATGCTTATTCAAACAATTTATTTTCTGGCATGATTCATTTTTGCATCATGCCAACCAATCAAGAAAATATCCAAGGATCTGGCAGGCAAGCAGCTTGAATGCAGCCTAGGGGACCATCATGATCACTGGTATCTTTGATGCATTACTGCTGTGTGCTTGCCTGTTAACAGGTTAATTGATATTGTTTGGCAGCTTCCATAATCTTTCGCTGTCAAACAGAAGCGCCCCAAGCGTCGCATCCCCTAATGAAATTGCATAAAACAGGCATCCAGTAAATAGTTGAAGACAATGAAATGGTGCACTGGGCAATCATTTGTGTGCTGAACATTATCCCGTGCTTGTCACGTCTGATTTGAGCATGTCCCTTGTCCCTTAGGAAGGTCATGGGTGTAAAAGAAGTGGGTTATGGTTTCAAAGCAGGAGGCTAATTTTGTGTTGTATAGCTAAATTGGACACAGAAGATTTTGCATCCAGTGGTAATTAGTATGGATTACAGTCTTTAGAGGAGTATAAGTTGGCCACCTCTTAGATAAAGAGGAGTCTAGATAGAAGACAATTTCTTAAGGACACATTGATATTGTAAGGATCAGAAATCCTCGTGCCTGGTAGATTGACCCTCAGGTGCCAGGTACCTGGTAATCACTGCTCCCCCTAATGTGTTTCATACCGATCAAGTTTTAGTTGGAAGGTGGAAATACTAGGCAAGGGATCATGGATAATGGTTACTATGATGGATTAGCAAGCCATCTATATAGATTCAGGTTCGATTCCTGGTGATCCTAGATATTTTCACCGTCCTCTACAATATTAAGGTTGATCTTAGAGACCATATGATCACTTTGTGTCCTTTCTTAACATCACGGGCCTGAAGCACGCAGCACTGACGGATTCTTGGCCTTAACGCTATGGACAATTTCATCACTGTTGCAGCTTAAAGACAGTGATGGACATCAGGGGACAGGTACTGACGATGGCTAGCCTAGTTTTGAGTCCAATTAGGTCCTATGACATCACATGCAGTGACGGCGGCCACCCTTGAGCCACCTGTCGGCCATCAGTGTGTAGTGATCAATGAATTTAAAAGATTTTGGATGAATCGCTAACCAATATAACATACTCCAAGCTCTAATAGAACTAGAAAGCTGGGGACCCTAACGATACCTATCCTGAACCATCTGTCAGTGCTGCGCTCTTCAGGCACATTTCCAAATATCCATAGAGACCTTTTTTACAGAAGTAAAAAAACAAACATGAGAAAACAGCAGAAACATCGCAAAACAAATAGTGGGGGTTCTGAAGTGTAGGTGCAAATATGACCCTCAGCTAATGATGTGTGATTTTCTGAAGGCTCGACGTACAATAGGCTTATACCACTCTACCTCCAGAATTCTACCTCTGGCTTATGACTGGTGGCAGGTTATGACTGGGGAACCTGCTCACTCTAAAATCACTTGCTATTCCCCAACCCTTTCCATCTTCCCCCTCGCCCTCCTCATCTTCTCTTTGGCACCAAATATCGGATTCACCTCTGACAGAAATTGAGTCGGTGTGCATCTAGGGTAAAGGCACCCTGAGGCGGACAGACACCTAAAGTCGGGCAGCTGCTAGATTAAATTACATAATCAATATGACAGACCTGCTTACTATATGAACCAGATATAGAAATTGAACTATCATTCTCTCTTAAAAAAGCAGTATAACAAATATAAGCCTTTTCATTATGGTTTTATAACTGTGCAAACCGGGTGTGTTTTTGCTAGATTTTGATCATGCAAAGTGGTGAGTGAATAGTGAATAGGTTATCAAGTTTGGTTATTTAGTCTGCTGTGTATTGACCTCCATGCTTATAGGATTTCTACGAACAGCTATGTCAGAATATAGATGTATGCAAACAAATTCACTCAGCCAAATAGGACACATAACTTATAAAACATTGTGGGGGCTATCTTTATATCACCATCAAATTGTGCCTAAAGTCGGACACCAATTATCCCCTACCTTGGACACAATGATGTAAGGGTTTATATAATTTTACAATGGATATTTTTCATGGAGACAATCATTTATACTATACGTTTACTCCCAGCAATGGATATCTAACATTTCCATTGTGTTACCTGGTATCTAACAGCTATGTCCAATCAGTCCCTAATCTGCCCCGTATGAGCCATGTTTATCTGAGGCAGCAGAATGTCCCCTTACAGGCATGCAAAAATAAACCTCCAAATATATTCTCGACATCAATATTGTAGCTTGGAGTTTCTAGATCTATACTACATGTCCTTACAATATATTTAATGTGCTGTTATCCTACATATCAATTATATCACAAGGTGTCTGACCCTAGGGTCATCCCTGAACTGAGCTGTCCGACTTAAGGTACAATTTGATCCTCTGAAGTCACTATATTTACATTTCCTTTATTCATAAATACTGGGCGGAATAATCAAACCTTCTTCTGAAATATTAGTGCCAATCTGTCATGTTCCCATTGGTATGACACAACTTAGAATTCAGAACCTTTGGATGTATAAGATTCAGTGATTAATTTTGATCACCTCTAACTTGACCGGGAGCATCCGAAATGGGTGCCTCTACCCTATGTTGCATGAAACCCCTGATTTAAGCAAATTTAAGTGTTGCTTTAATGTGACACTACATGCTTAAAGGTCATATATAAGTAAATATAATGAACTTTTGTCCACATTGCCAGGAATGCTAAAATCTCAAAATTTAAGCAAATTTAGGTATGCTTAAAGTTGATATTTAAGCCAATATTTAAGCAAAAGTAAAAGTGATTAAATGTCATGGAAAGACTGAACTTAAATGTCATTATAGCTATGATCAATCCTCATTGCTATGGCCACTAGAAATGACATTTAAGCACCTTTAATGAGCTTCAGATTCATTTGGTTAAGAAGTAGAAATGACATTTAAGCATCTTTTGTGACCTTAATGTGCCTTTGGCGATTTTGGTTTACAAATGACATTTAGGTAGCTTTTTCAATCTTTTTCGACTTTGGCTTTTATTACCCCCCAACACACCCATGATAGCTTGTTATATATCTACAACATTGAAGGCATTGATACATCTGATGAACATTCTTAGAAGATGAAGACTTAAGATCAAGGAACCGGCCGTGAACATCAATATACTATGTTAATAGAAATATCCTGTGAAAACAGAGTCTACTGAAGGATCCAACTGAGGTTGTCTGGCACCTTTGGAGCTGGTCTGGCTGATTCTTGTCCCGTTATCCGTTCCCTTAGCTGCATTTTGGACTTTGCATTGGCGCTAATTGTGTACTGTTTGTCGAGTTTCTTTTTCATCTTCCTCAGCTTGGCTGACTCCCATGACAATGGACGCCTTATCATCACGCCGTCCTCCTCATCCTCACTGCTCATGTAGGCAGTGCTCATGACAGCCTGGGCTTTCTCCTTCTTCTTCTCAGAGAACTTTTCCATCTGCTCGATAGCTCTTTTCCTTGGACGTGCTTTCTGATATGCTATAAAATAATACCATCAGCTATTCTATGTCAAATAACATATTAATGTTATAACATTTACTGATACAACTGAAGACGTCTAAAAGCATGTACTTTAGACAATCATACAATATTCTGATAACATTGGTAGTTGCCTTTCCATGACATTTAAGCAAAGTTAAATGTGATTAAATCGGGTATCTCATGCAGTGGTAGTGCCGGGACTGGCGGGCTGCCACACAATCTATGAGCATTACAGCACTCTATACAAGGTATTGTGTTACTACTCACTTTCTACAACTTGACACCCTTTTGTTTCATTGTAATGTGAACCTAAGTATCAACCTTATAAGATAACCACCTAGCACTATTGGGATATTTACATAACTGCTGAATTTTGGGGATTTAAACAAAATAATGTCTTCCTTATTGAAATAATATTTCAATAATGATATAATATGTTTTTATTTCATGTTCATTCAAATTTATTTAAATGTGGAAACAAAAGAATATCTGGAGCATACTTATAAGACACTGTAACAATTAAGGTAGTGTTACCGCATTGGCCTGTATAAGCTTCCAGGCTATCATTTATTTCAAGAAAGCTGTACCCATGACGGTCATTCAAGACCGACGCTTATTCAAGACTTGATTTATAGCGTATTTTGAAATTTAAACTTCCCTGTTCCTGTGGTGCTTATTCAAGACCAATACTTCATCAAGATCCAGCGCTTACAAATAGAGGCCAATATGGTACCTTAATTGTAAGAGTATGTGACAAGTAAAACTAAATAAAAGCTGACCTATATATATATATAAAAAAACAGTATACAGTTGTTCTGTGTATTATTCTAAATTTAATAAAGGGCGGCTTAAAGTTGTCAAATTTCCCTAGTGATCGGCTTACCTCAGATTTTACCATGGTAGCTCAAATGGTACCAATATCCTCATCATCCACAAGGGGCCAGAAAACCCATCCATGGGTGATTTTGTCGGAGGAAATTATCCACATTAAGAGAGTAATGGGTGCAAAACAATTCCCTTTGTCCAGATTCGGTACAAGTAGACCTTTATAGGTGAATTCAAATGAAAGGACCGTATCAAAAGTCACTAATAGGCCCACACTCCTTGATTATTCCTGTGATTATTCCTTTTATTTCAGTGTTTGAAGACCCTCAAATTATGTATGTCTAATATAGGTTTCACTTATAAAATATATGATATCTATTCTCTCTCAAATCAATGAAGGGTCTGTATACAGAGGAGTTGTCCCTCAACTTGAGTATCTGGCAACCAGATCTCCAATGGATGTCTATCTAATATTAGTTTCATTAGGATATATAATAAGTATAGTTGTATATAAGGGAGTGATTAATTTGTAACAACAGGGGGGGGGGGCTGGTGGGTTTGTGTGAAAAAATATTTCACCCCCCCCTTCTTGAGGGTAGAAAATTTTATTGACCCCCCCCACAAGGGGCGAACATCGAGCGCGAATGTGCCCTTTTAACCTACAGTAATGCATGGAGTTTTCCACTGAACAGGTGAAATTATTTTGACCCCCCCAGTCAAGGGGTTGAAAAAATTCTGACCCTCAAACCCACCAGCCCCCCTGTTGCTAAAAAATGATCACTCCCTAAAAACCGCTCTATGGCATAAATTATTCAATCTATGCTCCCCTATGGGGAGAACCTCATTCATTAGTATTATACAATTCATGTGCTCCAAATCTGTCAACATCTGGTCATCTCCAAGAGAAACAACCAATTAAATGTGCAATGGAAAGACTGCACTGGTCCATATTTCATTTTACCACACACTATTTCTCTGATGAAATTCTAATGAGTATCGTCAGCAATTTCGATTCATCAAACAAGGCGATGCATCAAACCTGACAACCATTATACCTAGTATGGTCGTCAGTTACATGCTACTATTTATCTAAATTGTTCAAAACAGCACTTCTTTCATGATGATTTCTGTTGCTAAATGTTCTCCTCATACTTCATACGTTGCCCATGCATATTTTAGGCATTCCCTTCACTATCACCATGACACCATATATGTGATGGTAGCTCCCCCAGGGAGAAGATAGCTCCACCGAATAGGGGAATGTGGGCTGAAATATGACGAGTATTTGCATTTATCCATTAGATTCATTGGTCCCAAACGGTGCAAAACGGGAATTTAAAGTGCAGACAGATCTCCATTGCAATTGCAACAAACGATAGTCACGGAGAGTCCAGAAGATCAGAGAATAGTTAAGTTAACAACAACAACACAAGGAATGAATCACTAGGGTCCCCCAATATCATTATGCAAACAGGTTGATTATTCCATGCTTGCGCTACCCTGTACATTGACTAACTACGTGAAGTGCGAAGTGTAAGTTCCCACGTCCGCAACACTTCACGGGAGGTTACATGACCTGCGACTGGTTATGTAACTTACATAACTCACTGCAGTTACCAGTGTAACTAAAACAACAACAAACTCGGTTATCTGTGTGCAGCTACTGCAGCCGTATAATATTACAGTACAGATTAAGTATGATTCTAAGGGATTTTGATAAATAAAGTGGATAAACATGGAATTAGAAGGGAACTGCCTACTGTGACAGATGTGAGGACGTCTGCTAAATCAAACCAAAAGGGAAAAAATTGATTAGCTTATGATCGTCGCTAACAATCATCGACATGGTATTTGTATTATCATGAGTGCAACAACACCCAGCAAATTGTCACCATCTGTCGCCATGATTGGTCATCAATTGTGACTCCTTTTTGAGTGATAACTCATTCCATCATCTTTCGTCACTGTGTGTTAGACTCACTTGGCATAGCAATTGCTATTCCTGGTGATCTTGTGCTATAATGACATCGTGTTCCATCTAGTGACATGTGTGAGCCACTTCACACAGGTTGACGAGGACTCACAACAATTTGCTAGGCATTATTATTGCCGTCAATATCTAGACTAGCAGACGGAATTTCTAAAAGAAGTAGCTCTTTTAATGGCATGCATGACTATGAGTTATAACAATTGTCTTAGAGTTCCCTTACCCTTTTAAAGTATAAAAGAGCATTGAGGCATCATGCACCGTCATGATACACGAAAGCACCCATGGCAAGTTACTCACCTGGATGGGCATTCAATCATCATGTTGACCTCATGTGGTTGATAGCCTGCACAATATAACAGTAAATTGGTTTCAATACCAACCAAAGGACCTGGTGCACTAGTTCAAGGTAGAAATCACCTGTATAAATGGGCATGCTGTAACTACAAGTCTGTGCCCTGATATTTTCCCAACTGCTAAAAGTTTAACATACGTGCCAGGTCTCATGAACAGGATCAACTTGGTGGTCTTTGAGCATTTGTCTGTGTTTTAATTAATGTCTTTGTGTTTGTTCTGATGTAAAATTCTCTGAGATCAAGTTGGTGGAATTTAATTCTGGGTTAGACACTTTCTTCCCTTTCCTTCCTCTGGACCTTTGCTCATCATTAGTGAATATCTATATTGATGTTTCTAGATTTATCTCTTGCTAGGAGAGCCCAAGTTTTACATGATTTGGTGTATGGTTACATTGAATATTGATCATGTGTTGTTCAACTCGAGTGAGTTTTCTCACTGATATTTGCCTCTGCTAAATAAAAATATAGCTGTACTAAACAAACATATCGGGTCATATAACAGTCATAGGGTCAAGTCCTTTAATGCTTGTTGATTGGTGACAGCCCGCCAGTCGCATGTGAGTTGAGTTTGAGTTTTAACAAGTTTATTGGCAGAAATCATACATGTACGTTTTTCAGATCGGCCAAAACATGGCAACAGGAAAGAAATAGTGTAGCGCTCAATCAGGTTGTACAAAGTTACATCAGGCAGGCATCATTTTGGGTGTAGATCATTACGATATTACTAAAGACATAACTAAAGCCTCTTAGGGGCTGTATGTATCACCATGATTTGCACAAGTCGAATATCCGCAGGCAGCATGTATATCACATCTTTCAAAAATAATTGCGTAGTCTATCAAGTGACCGTTATACACCAAATACATTCAGATTTTGTTCATGAATTCTTTCTTACTGCCTATCTGCTGAGTATTTGCATCCAATTTGTCCCAAAGGACACACCCCCTGTACAGTGGTGACTTATCATACGTCAAACACCTGGATCTGGATACCTTTAACTGTTTTTTAACATTGCCGCGCAAGTTCCTGGCAGGGAGTTTGACACAGTTTGGATCACAAGAAACATCATACATCATAGATAATAAGTTCTTATCACATCTAACCTTTAGCATTTTCATGTAAGTTCTAACATGGAGATCGTATATAGATATATCTCAAGTATTAAAGATTCAAAGACATAACCGTAGGCAATGATTCTGCATAAGTTGTAAGCGGCTAACACTGGATTTAGGACCACTTTCATGTAGAAAACTTGCATGTTCCAGCACAGGTAGAACCATTTGTTTGTATAAGGTCAGACACAGCTTATTATCGACAAATTTCCTTAACTGTCTTAATTGGTACATCTTGTGGCGGAAACTAGATATTATCTTTTCTTTGTTTCTCCGAAAATTAAGACCACGATCAATGATAACACCAAGGTAATTGAATTCATCAACCACTTCAAGGCGCTTACCATCTAGTTCAGCACTCATTATACTCAAATTGTGTCTGGCATTAAGTAAATCACTTGCACACCATAACAACTTTGTTTTTTTCATTATTAATAGTAAGCTTGAACAATTTACACCATTTACTGATACTATCCAGATCAGACTGTAATTTCCTTAGTACATGATTGGGGTCGGTATCATTGACATAAATAGCGAGATCATCGGCGTACAAACAGAATTTGCAGGATGTGCACATTCCTGTAATCCCCTACAATGGGCCATATCAATATCATAAGAACCTGAGTGAATTGACTTGGATCATTGTGACACAAGTATATATCATTTCCATTCCTATCACAGATGAATCTTATATTTAATAGGTAATAGGGAGTCAGCAAGTTTGAGCGAGCAGGTGAGTGATTTTCATGAGTGCGTTGGCTTCTGAGAAAGTCAAGGTCTGAGTGGGCGTTAAACTAACCTTGAAACCTGAAAATAGTCTCCCACGCCTCAGCCATCACTGAAAGCAGCACCGTATGCTCGTGTCTGGTCCCTGGCCAGATTGCAATGTGATATTGGAACTCAGCTCACTGTCATGGACATGTGTAATGTCGAGGGATACTGTTGCTCCTAGCAACCTATCCTTGGAGAGGTGGGGAGCTGGTATATGGACTCTGGCTGCTGTGTGGACTATTCTGGCTACACTCCACTTTAAATTTGCAGATCTTTGAATATGGCAGTTATGTTATGAGAAAAAAATACATTACCGTAAAAAACACTCGTTTTTTTTAGGATGATTCTGGTCTTTCCCTTTTAGTACATGGCTCTATGATCCCCCAAGTAGGTTATGCATTTTTCAGAGGTCGATTCTTGATGCACTATGATGACACTAAGCCTACAATTTTAAATGCTATTCCTATGGAGAGTTTTGAACAACTTGCAGTCATAATGTGTTAAGAAATGGCCTAGAGATCCTACATGAATCAATATTTGTGTGTACTGGAATCATGACTATGTCTTTTTACTTTATTCTGTGCAGAGCTCACAGACAATGTCTGTGATTGTTTCCTTACTGCTAGCTGCTACATTACAGTTGCAGTTCATTGAATAGTGATTAATCTGTTGTTTTTCTATTTTCTATTGTTCCCCAGTTCTCTTCTGTTTGTTTAACTCCCATTAGTTGTAATTATTACGTCCCAGTATGAAAAATATACCATAATGCATTTTGAAGAGGAATCTTCACCTTTTTTCTCATTGCACAGTTCTATTATGTTTTAAAGCCAGGAGTTGCTATTGTATATAATATGTATTATCAAGAGAATGGAGAAAATAGTTCAGAGCTAACAGTTGCAACCCTTAAAAACATGTTTATTTCCACATGCTCTACAGTCTTTGTTCTCAGCAATCTAGGATGACAATGTATTATAGAAGTTATTAAAACGAAATCATCAGTAGCTAAGAAGTATTAGAGGTGTCACCGAAAGGATTGCTTGCATATAATCAGGAGCTGTCCCTAGAGTAAATATTTGACAAGATCTGCTCGCAACATTGGCTGCAATAGGAACTACTTTTCAAAAATTGATTCAGACCTTCATGTTTATAATGAAATACCGCGGGTATAACAATTTAGATTATACTTGTAAGAGGATTGACTCATGGGCGTGGAAAGCAGGGGGGCAGGGGGGACATGCCCCCCCCCCCACTTTTGGCCAACTCCTCAAAACTAAAAGGTCAATCAAAGGGAGGTCAAAAATTGCAGAAAGCCCCCTGGTCCCAGCCACTCTGAAACTGCTTCCCACGCCCCTGGGACTCTGAGTAGGCATTATAAGATTGGGCAAAGCTGGGGGTGCGTCTTATAGGCATTATCATTTTGTTTAAGAAATACTAGCTTATAATACTTTAGTACTTAGTGCACCTGGGAGGGCTTCTACCAATACTATACATGCCTTTATTAAAATAAGACAATAATTTACAATATGATACAATAAATAGCAATATATAGAATAACAATATAATACAATATAATAGTAATAACAGGTAATACAATATCACAGTAAAGTTTAAAATTTCCAGCACCACCCAGCGTGGTGTATGCTGTCCGCGTATATGAAGCCAATTGACGGTTAGTTCAACTGCTGGAGCTTATATACTGGAGGAAAATGTTATGTGTGACGTCATAGAAAATCATGCGCCCAGACAAAGTAGTACCAATGTATCACTCATTAATTATATATATATATATACCTGGGAGTATATAGTCCCATATATATATATATATATATATATATATATATATATATATATATAATATATGTGTGTGTGTGTGTGTGTGTGTGTGCATACAGTAGGATCCACTTTGTCTGTGGTGGGTGGACAGTGTACATGAACCTCAAGACTACAAATATCTAGTATGTTTATTCTCTCTGCTGATTTCTCTGCTTGATATATCATTATGTGTCTCAAATCCTCGCTCATCGCTTATACTCCATCATATTATTCTCTAAGAGGATAACAAGTGTATATGTTCCAGTGAAATGACATTTGGTCTTTAAATAAACATCTTGCTTTTGCCCAGATACTTATGCATGGTTGTTTTGTCACAATTTTGTCACTCAGCCTATAGTGGGCATGTCTTCCAGGATGTTCCAGGGACTTGTGGGTGCGAAAACATTGATTTGTTAGGGTCTATGTCTGAGAATAGGAGATCTTGGAGGTGTTCCCTGGACATTGTTTATCACATCACATTATCACTTCAAGGGATGGAAATCCTCATAAATTTCTCATTACATATGATCTGTTGTAAGTGGACCTCCTTTTCCTCTCTAATGTGAGAATAATGCGATATAAGTATTTTTTCCTCTAGTAACAAACATCTGCATAAGAGTTTATGCAAAAGCTCTCCACCATTACACATGTATACATATGGGTTTACTTGGTAGTACCAAGTACTATGCTAGTAAACTGGCATAGCTTCCAATATCCGCGGACTACACTACAGGTATAAGTTTAAGTGTTGAAACTGTTCTATATCCACTGAGCTTATTTGATACTACATTGATTAACCCAACATCTAGCATCCTCGAGGTGTCTATTACCCTTGTATCAATTTACATTTTGATATTGTATCTCATTTCTACAGATTTGGTCACATTGCCGAAGGTAGTCAGTTCAGGGAGGAATATCATTTGTCCTTCTGGCAGAACCTACTTATTGGTCTAGACACAGCTAGAATTACCCCCTTGTCAATTTCAGCCCAGCCAATTATGTACTCTACTTATTAGTCTAGACATAAATATCCACACCAGACTATTGATGATTGAAAACTACAAACCAGGCTATTGCCACTTCTGATCCAACTTTCAGTGACCCCTAATGATAGTTACTAGCCGTAACCATGGTTTACTTGGAGCCTGTAACAACAGTCATATTGGTGATAATCATTCATCAATATCATTTTCAGTAATTGACACAATTAGCACCTACCCAGGAGATATGACACTATGATTATATTTTGCCCAGGGTGTCAGAAAGGGTTTCCTATGTGCCAGACAAACATCTAGGCAGTATTCCACATGGTCTAAAGTAAAAGAAAATAATTTTTTTCCTTTTAAAATTGAAGAAATTTACTGACCCTTTAAGGGTGTTTGCCCAAGCAATTGCCCATTACAAAATCAGCAAAATGAAATAAAATATTTCAAAGAAAAGGTCACCTTATTTTTCTTATGACTTTGTTTGCTAGCCTTTGTATCGAATACAAATATTTCCACATCCTTATTGACACATCGGCTATCATATGGCTTCTCTACTGCTGGCTGTGATGTTACAATAGACAAAATGCAGCCTAGTAATGACTACAGAGTACTGTCTATCTATAAATGAATGCTGTTCATAGGTGTCTATGGATACTCTTTGCCTATTCATTTTGATCATTAGCGCTAACTGACACCAATTAATTATCATAGATGAAAGAAACTATGGATATGTACTCTGACATTTAGGATAGGTATGGCAAGAGCTCCCATGCAAAACCATGTGACAACTGATGCATAAATTTGGTCTATTGTGACATCAAAGATGCTATGGGATAGACCTGGTCCTGCCCCGATGGTATTAGATGCATTGCTAGGCATGCTAGCATTTCTTTTATTCAATACAAAGAGATTATCATGAAACTAGAGTGGTATTTTTCTTTAAGGGCCACATACTGCATCTGCATTATGCACATTGGCTCCTGCCTCCCCCACCCCTTTTTCCCCTACTTCCCCTTTCTGCCCTCCCCTTTCTCTCCTATCTCCCCTTTCTCCCCTCCCTTCTTCTTTCTCCCCTCCCTCTCCTCCCTCCTCTCCCTAACCCTTTCTCCCCTCCCTCCCGTATCTCCCTTCCACTCCCTTCTCTCTCTACCCCCACTCCCCCTCCCTCCTCTCCCTTCCCTCACCTTGGTGCAAGAAAGTGGTAACTGCATTTTTCAAATTTCGCAGGAGAAGCAAAAGAAGTGTTCCACTTACTATAGCATAAGGTGGAAACAGTAACCTTGTAGCGGAGCATGTAGGCACCATATCATAGACACAGCTTCAACATTTCAGAGTAGCAAGATAAGGGTCAATACATGTTAAAACAGAAGAAAACTCTTTTTCTTTCAAAATGTCAGTTACAACCTTCTTGCAAAAGGTGGTGATGTATCCCCCTATAATTGATACGGCAGAAATAGTTATGAAGTAGCTTACTAAGGGACTGTGATCCTATCATGACAGTTGCTGTAAGGCTGGGGGTATGAGGTGGAGAGGCAGAGTGATCCTGATATCCAATCTGACATTATTGTTATAGACCTGTATATTGGAGCTGCTCTGAGCCCAGCCTCGATCCTCCAGTTCCCAATCCTGCTTCAAGGGCAACAGTAGGACTGGAACAATCCTCATTGAATCACTGTAACCACATATTAAAAATGATTCGGGAATGCTGTAGTGCCTACCTGGGTACACTGTTAGTGCTTCCAAGTGATTATCATGCATAAGAAGGTAATTAAGTTGACAGGCCCTGCACTAAGATGGGCCAGGATGGTGAATCATTTCAAGCACAAACCTATAGAACACAATCCTGTAAGTGTACATTATGTTACAAGCACTGCAGTATTGTATGACATGAACCCCCCCCCCCCCAACTCCTAAACAATAACATTGCAGTAAACACATCAGGTCGAAGACTGCACTCCTTATGGCCTAGATGTAGGGCCGTGGCCATTTCTAGCCCTGCATACAGCATGATTATTGGGCCAATTATGTTTTAATCAAAGTGATATGAATAGAGTATCTTTTTACCATTTTCTATTATTTCTATGGTTTTGATGATAGCTATACATGAAAAGGAACATTTATTTACCCAGGAACAAACAAAATATGAATAACTACAGTAAATGTGTAAAGTAAATCATGGATTTTGTGTGTCCAACTGATCATAAGGTCTACCTGTAGCCAACACTAAAACATATTTCCGATTTTGGTGTTAGATTTCCTAAAAGAAAATCTTAAGTCCATGTAAAAGTTCAAAATCTTTTCTACAAGAAAATATTAGAATGTTTAAGATATGGACCTTCCTTTTCAAGCTATTAACACTTTTCTGATGTAAAACATGTTTAAATGTGGCTTCAATAAGAGTACAGTAGGCAAGGATAGGAAGAGGGGGCTACACTCACACCTCAGTAGCACACACACAGTCATATCAACTCATGTTCTGATTGGGTGCACACCAGTGGAGGGTGACCAGGGTCCACTGATCACAGGCAAGCAGGGTCAGAAATGGCCCTGGGTATACTTCTAATGCTGTGTACATATATGTCCATGTTGACACTCTTGAGTACAGACTATCTTCCAAGTCTGGGTCTTCTTCTCAGCCTCGTCTCAGACCTGCTCATAGACTCTCTCCCAGACTGTAATATGTAGAGTCTAGCTGGGCCAGTCAGAGATTGCTCTGCACCCCCCCCTTCACTCCCCCTACCCTCACTGCCAACTCCCCCCCTCTGACCCCCCCCCCCCATCCTCCCCTCTGAGTCCCCCCACCCACACACAGCGTCCCCCTGGTGGTGAGTGAATGGACTAAGGGGACTGGATCGGCAGGTGGGGCAATGAGAGCATGGGGGTTAACCCCCATGTGATTAATACCATAGCTTATCCTGCGTCATTGCTATGGCTACCTCCTTAACCCTTTAAGGGTCGCTGATGCACTAATACACTATTGTTCTTAATGAATGCAGCCCTGGTACTCCTGGAGGGTTGGCATGATACTCCAAATAAGTGCTAGCGAGCAGTCTCACCAGTATTTTTTCAGTGCATCATGATAATTAGTGACCATTAAAGGTTAAGTTGCCACATTTTGCCCCCAGGTTCACGTTCATTGGTTGTCATGATGCACCAATGCAGTGCGTGTTGGTTTATTCACCTGCACTGCATTGGCGCATCATACTAGCTGCTGAGGATGGTAAAATACTGCCACCATGATGCATGAATTCAACCTTGGCCTGTTACGCATCAGGGCTGCATTCATACATCATGACAACCAGATAGCATGCTTTAATGAGACACTTGAGGCAGTCTTTAATGACTGCTGATGCCCGTCATGCCCGGAAGTTATTATCTTTATACTAATAGAAGGAATGCTGAGACAAACTGGAGATAAAATAATTTATTACAATATATCTGAGCTCACTTTGATGTGTTTAAACAGATGCAAACTTTAGTTGAGTTGTTTTGACATGATGTGCGATATTGACGTATACAATCTTTTTGGAGCATAGGTTTCACTTGTCCTGCTGTTCCATGTCTTGTGGATCTGGATTTCCTCTTGTGTAGCGCCTGCTTTTGCACATATTTGTACCCCTGATCTTCTTGTTGAGTGAACCGTCACCCTAGATGCTGTCATCGGGCCCTGAGTATAAGAGATAAAAACACAGCCCGCTCTGGCAGACCAGGGACTAATTTCATGGCTTTATAACATGCTTTCGCTGGTCAATATTTGGAACCATGCATACATGGGATTGGAATAGATACAGCTTTAGATCTAGACAAGGTTTATCCACAAATGATCCATCTCTAGGATGAGGTCTTTATGTAACAATAAGTGTTTCATATAACCACTTTGTGGAGAGAAAATTAAATTGTTTTAGGAATGAACAAGTACCAAATAAGATGTAGACTGCCTCCACATAACCTTCTGAGAATTGTGTAAGCGCATTAAAAACCTTCTTCAATGTTGCTGTAGACAATGCAGGTGCTCTTTTAGGCATGTGATCAGATAATCTTTCGAAACCTTTCACCAGCTTTTTAACTGTGGGATGAGTGAAAGCGTGTGTGGGGTATCCTCTGTCTGTCAAGTAGATCTTTGGTCCTGATAAATAATTCCTGACACTTTGAACTGAATCAAATGAGTTATTGAGAAATTGTGCATACAACAGCACTGCCAATAAGTCAGGATAGAATATTGAGAACCCACCCAGCAAATTGTCATCATCTGTCGCCATGATTGATCATCAATGGTGACTCCTTTTTGAGTGATAACTCATCCCATCATCTTCCGCCACTGTATGTTAGACTCACGTGGCATAGCAATTGCGATTCCTGGTAATCTTGTGCTATAACGACGTCGTGTTCCATCTAGCGACATGTGTGAGCCACTTCACACAGGTTGACGAGGACTCAGGACAATTTGCTGGGCACACACGACCATGAATGTCATGTATAACTTAATCTGCTGACGTTGGTTAATTTTTGAGCTGGCTGACAAACCAGCATCATAGGAGTCTTGGATCTGGCCATATAGTTAAGGCTCATGCACTTCTGGAATTATAGTTAACATTTGCAATCCTACAGGAGTCACTTTCTTGAGACCCTTCTCCCCCACCAGTTTATTTCACAGGGCCCTTATTTCCCTGTTGTATCCTCTATGGCTCAGGGCATCGGCTAGTTCTCGAGTGACCCCGGGAACATGCTCGACCTGCAACATCATTCCCTGGAGCACTGCAAACATTGCCATTTCTCTAGCACATGATGCTAACACAGGGTCCTGAGTCTTTCCACTTGTAAGAACCTGGGCTTTGGCTATATTGTCTGTCATAACATGAAGTCAGACTGATCTGGGGCTGGGAGGTACGAGGGTCTTTGCGGCAACCACCAAATTGACTGCCTCCAGGCGGGAGATATGGTGGTCTTCACCCAAGGCCCCAGGACAGGGGAAGTGGTAGAAGTGGCCTTCCCGAAACCACCTCCAACCAAGGACACGTATCACATTCAATTGGAACCCTGGCAAGGATGGCCTGATGAGGACCCTCCCATTGAATTCTCTGGTGAACTTGTCAACGAGTCCGTAAATGATGAATAAGGATGAAAACAGACGAATCAGGAATCCAGTTTGATATCCACTTTATTCATAGAAGTCCACGAGGTATAGATGGTGATACAGTATAAAGGTGCCCAACAGTGTCCAAGCCTAGCCCTTGAGCCAAGGGCCTTGGTCTCACGTGAGTGTGTGAGGTATGAAGTATGAAGGTGGAAAGATGAGTGAGCTGCTCCCTCCACAGGTATTTGTAGTAGGAGCTGCTCACCCAGCTCATCCTAAAAATAGTATCAGGTGAGCTAAATATAGTAACTGGGGAACTCCAGTGCAGGTATGTAGGGGGGATCCCAAACATAGCACTGGGGTTCACAGAGTTCAGTGTGGTTCTAAATATAGCTGCTGGGAATTCCCGGTATGCTGTGAGCTGCTCATGATCAATGGGCATGTCCTCCCGCAGGAGGAGTTGGTCTAAACATTGTCTGCTAGGAATTTCCAGCATGCAGCGAGCTGCTTGTGATGGATGGTGTATCCTCCAGTGGGAGGAGGCGGGGTCACTGAGTGCAGTTGACGCCGCCAGCCTTTGGTCTATGGGTATGGCTTGGCTTGTGGGTAGACTCGGACACTGGGTTACATGGTAGAGTCAAAGGTGAAAAATAAATATGATAAGTACAATACCTATAACGGTCTACTGACAAATCCCCACATTCCTACTCGATTCCACGCGAGGTTTTAAGGAGGAAGTTTGTGAGAAAAGGTCTACTGACAATATATTTGATGTGTAATAATAGGTATTACATTCTATCATTAAGTTGAAAGTTTACAGTATTAAGGAGATATTTAATATTGGTTTTTGGTTGAACATGAATAATTTATAAACAGTACAAAACAAACCTGTGCTAAAGAGGTGTTGTTTGTAATTTTGATAAGAAGAATATGAAAAATTCAGGTCGTGGTAGGATACAAGGGCTGGATTATTTATCTAGCACTAAAGTTCACACAAGGATAAAGGAAATAAAAACTATCCTAAAACATGCAGTTATTGGCTTAAGGCAGACCTTGAGGTAGACAAGTTAATACTGAAGTTTGTTTCAGTACCGGTAGGCACTTACTATTTAGGTCTTGAGCCAATATACAATACAATATAATAAATAAAAACAGAGGTAAGGTAATTGATGACTGGCAAGTCGATCAATCATTCCTTATAATACTGATAAGGCTTAGGGAGTCTGAAGGCTTTTAGGTGATATGTTTTAAGGAATTTTCTAAAAAAATTTTTTTGATTTTTGGTCTTTTATTTATCTGTAGAAGTTTCTGTTAATTTGTAGAAAAGTTTGTCTTAGTTAATGGAAAATTTGGCATGTTTAGCCTTCAGTCTACCTGGGGTTATCATTGGCTGAAAAGGACAAGGTTAATACACAAATAAAATGGTGGCTCTGGCTGATATTTAGATTGGATCTCAGTTGATCCTGCAAAAATACTGGTTGCCAGGGCTTCCTTGTAAAATTTTTAGAAAAATATAAACTAGCTAAAACCCATAAATATTTGAAATGGTTGGGTTTGAAAAGGTACAGTGTGAGAGAAAAAGAACCTTATGGCATCTTAAGATCACAAAAAAAACCCTGCTGCCTGGCTTGTGTTCTTCATAATGTTCTTATAAAGGAAAATAAATGTAAAAATGCAGCGTGTTTTCATGGTTATGTATCATAGCCTTATACAAAACAAGAAAAACTGGCTTTAAAAATCAGTTGACTAGGCTGACTGAGTCAGTGTTCATAGTGTCCATGGGCAGTCGGTGAGTGAAGTGTGTCTCTACACTTTTAGTCCACAATTTTAAAGACAGTTTCAAAAATAAACAAAATAAATAAAGGATGGTTATTGAAATTATTTTCTTCTGCTATGGCGACTTTGGTTTACAAGACCCTTTGGTGGTGGGTCTTGGTGGTTAAAGACGTTTGGGTTGAGGGAGCGACCTAGTGAGGGTCTTCTCCTGGATCTGGATTTTTTGGTGTTGGGGACAAAGTTTACAATTTTGCTGAAATGCATTCTGCTAGGCTTGCCTGAGTCAGGCTGCAAATTCAGATCGGAACTGTATGCAGGGTCCATGTTTATTGGTTCTGCTGAGAGGGAGGTGCTAGAGTCACTATCCTCCTCAGATGAAGCTTGGTTAATTTTGGGTAGGGGTCTCCAGACCTGGGTCGAGCCAATTGTTTTGAAAGTTTCTGGTCTATTGTCTTTGTTGATGTTGCATGGGCAGCTGTAGCTGTACATCAAGTGGGGACAATCTGTTCCCAGGGTGGCAAATCTAGTAGGTGGCCCTATTGGAGAGCAGACTCGTGTGCTCCAATGGGGCAGGCCGGTTGGGATGGGCGTGCCTGGCCTGCTGCTGGAAACTCCTGCTGGCCTGTCAATACGGTCTCCGCCTCCTCGATTAGGTCGTTGGCCTGTGTATTGAAAAACAGAACAAGAGAAGGGGGGATTTTTAGTTTTAGGGTCGATCATAGTGCATGGATCACAAGGCAACCAACAAAAATACCAAATTGACAGGTAAGGCAGTGAATTAGGCAGTGCAAATTGATGTGCAGTGTCACCGGGCCGGTGTAGACTCATGGCCAAATGTGAGCGGGAAACTGGAATATCCAGGGTCCAGGTTAGTTCTGCTGCGCGGCACGGGTAGCGCCACTGCATGGGGATCTGTTCTTATTTAGTTCAAGCGATAAACATTGGCTGGCGCCACTGAGCTGGCGTTTGTTCAGCGTTCGTGTAAGGGCATGGTCAAACGGCATGGTCAATGGTGTAGACTTGCCATGGACTCATTGGGTTCATGTGTGAGGGTTGTCCCAACTTTTGGGTTAGGTGGTTTTGGATCCTAAAGGTGGGTAAGGTGTGATGGAATTTTGAATTTTGGCGATGCGCTTTTCGAAAAATAAGGTCCAAAAATTAACTATATGCTCCCGTTTTGGATCCTGATATAAAAAGGAGCGGGGGCTATTTTGGGATCAGAAGGTGACCGAAAGCTTATTGGGAGATACCCTTAACTTTGACGGCTAAAAAGGAAAGGAGGACATTTCAAGTCGGGATGATTGTTCGTGCCCGAGTTGTCACCATGCCTTCGGGGTTGGTGGTCCTGGCCATAGTGGCCGTAGGCTACTTCGGGTGAGTACTGACATGAGAGCTGATTTTGAAATTTGAGATGGTGAGCAACTCATTAGTGCGCCGGTGGTCTGACACTGTGCTGTTTCTTATGTTTTTAGTGTCATGCTTCTGTGGGTTATCTTGGGGTGGTCTCCTCCCCACTGCCACCGGGTCGTTGGCCCTTTTGATGGCCCGGAGGGTGGCTCGAGCGGGCCCTGCACCGTTTTTGGTTAGAGTGGACGGTATGTATAGTCTTAATTGCTGAATTTTTGGGTTGCGGTAGCTGGAGTTTATTGAAAACGGGTTTGGTAACTTAGGCTGGAGTTTATTGAATTCGAGTTTGGTAACTTAGGGCTGGAAAGAAAAAAAAAAAAAAAAAATTTTGGAATTTGGAATTTTGGCATGAGTGGTGGCTTTTTATAAGTGGGGATATTGATTCTGATTTCAAAAATTCGGTCGTAGGCGGGCGACGGGTATGATCTGGAAGGATCAGGTCGCGATGATCTATGGGAGGAGGATTGAGGGAGAACGATGAAGAAGAAGAAGAAAAATCAGAAGGTGGCACTGCCAAATGTGGATATATGATTGAACTGTGATTTATATGATGAAAAAACTGTGATAACCATACGTGCCATGAGCCTGATTTACTGTGATTTGCCAATAATATATAAGAAGTCCACCACCAGTTAGAAGTTATGTTGTCTATTCTGGGCTTCTAAATTGGCAAGGGCGGGCTTTCAATTCTCATGCGGGTTGGTATTGTTAACTTGGGTCGAAAACAAGTCTAGTGATATTGCTAACACGTGCTTATGTTATTGTTTTGACGCAGGTATTGAGTGCGGGTGTCCTGACTGACGTTAACGTTGTCATGCCATCGTGGGAAAAATGAAAAAGATCTGACGTTGGGGAGGCCGACGGCAGTGGTGAGATGCAGTGCCGGCGTTCTGACGCAGCGTCTGGCGGGGAACCAGACGCGACGTCAGAAACAAGATGGCGACGTCTCATTGTGCGGTGGGCCTTCACAGTGAGTTGAAATAACTGTGTTATTGTGGGTCGAAACTGTGTCATGGTACTGGAGATGTTGTTAAAATGGTCTTAATTGTGGGTGGGGTCGGGTTTTAGAGTTATTGAGGATGGGGATGATCCCCACATGAAGGTGTTAGATGGGGCTATCCGGTGGATTGGGCGACCGGGAGAGTCCATTACCAGGTTATATGGGGGGTGGCCGGCGGTTAATTGATCCCCACATGAGGATCAAAGTAGGTTTTTGATGAAAACTTACCGCGGGTCGATGTTGAGGGTGGTGTGAGCATCATCTCTGGTGGTTTGTACATGTATTTGCCCGTTTTTGGCTGATGCCGGAGTGGGGTGTACTTAGTGAGCTCTGCCGGGGAGTCATGGCGATCAGCTGGCCAGGACTCACAGGGTAGCTGTATGGCTGAGTCAGTGTCACTAGAGGCCAGTTGGAAATCGGGCTGTCCTTCTGATGAGATGACCACTGTCATGTGGTGGGCTCCCTTCAAGATTCTGTACAGTGGTATTCGTCATAGAAGTGGTACCGGAGGATAGCGCTGCAGCGGGATCTGCCGGACTTGTCCCCCGATCATCGTCCTGATGTCGGACTTCCAATGGAGATCCAAGTGTCTGCCTAGGGGTGCCGTAAGGCGGGCTGGGGAGACCTTAGGGGCTGTGATGGTGGGTGCCCAGAGATTTTGTCCATAGATCATCTTGCCAACGGTGAAATCAAAAGTTTGACTGTTAGCATGAATCTTGGCCACAATTGAAGGTGTCCTGTGGCTGTCCTGTTTGCAGTAGGGCCAGTGTCGCAGGCACCTCTTGGCGGTACTCCATGTGATGTATAGGAGGGTTGCCATTAAAATCCAGGTGAACATGTTCTGGTAGCGGTCAGGCGACTGTACATATTCTAGATCTGTGTCTGGGGTCGTTGGTGGGGCTGGCCAGTCCTTGTTAGCCTGGCGTATCAGATCTTTAAAACGGTCCCAACTCTCCGCATTAGCCATCTTGGGTGTTCGGGTTGCTGAGACTAGTGTGATAAAGCGCGCCAACTGATTGACACAAAGATGGTTCTTAAGGGTTAATGCGCAGCAAAGTAGTGCCAGGAGGGGTGATACCAAGTGTATCCAAGGTGAGAACTGGAGGTGATATCCCAGATGCATCAGGGAGTTGGTGGATAGGAGGGCGGATTGGTCCTTAAGTCCCTGTGCGGCTCTTTTAAGGGTTAGGGTGTCTTGAAAGAGGGGTGCTATTTTTTGATTGTGTAGGTGTTTTAATTTTTCAAAATTGGGCAGGTGAAGGGTCTGGGTAGTGGTTGCCATGGTGATGCCGGAAACATTGGCTGGAGGTTGACCAAAATGTCGCCACAGTGGTAAATTGAAATAGGCCTTTAATATGGGTTCTAGGGTGAAATTTTGGGTGCAAGAAAAATCAGAATTGGTTAAAATCATGCCTGCATTTTTAATGGAGCACAGGCATGGGACTGAGATGACTGAGTATGCGCTATTTTTAATTTCGACTTGGCCCGAATCTGTGCATTGGAGCATGGAAGTGGGATGGTCGGTTATTAATAGGAAAGTGCTGTGAGATAGGGGTTGGATAAGATTTGGTATGGGTGCTGCCATGTGTGCTTTAAAACTGCAGGTATGGTGCACCGCCTCCGGTAGGTCTAAAAATAGGGATAGAGTGCATGTGGGGTGTGTGGCTGACAACAGAGGTAGGGGTAGGTTACAGCTGATAAGGTGACCGAGGTCACACATATCCAGGTCAGCCTGTGTAAACTGTATGTAGTGTGAGTGGGTCCTGGACATAGCCAAGTAGCCGGGAAGTGGCTCCACCTGGGTGTGACCTACTGACTTAGTGTCGGAGGTGTCGAAAGGTACGGGGAAGGTTTCTATTCTAAATATAGAAAAGGTGCTTCCCCCTCTGGTTATGGGTACTGGTATGGTTATTAACAGGCTCGAGTTATGGCTACAGTGCACATGTACTCGGCGCTGATAATAATAACTTATGGGTAGGCCTTCTAAAATAATGCCGTGGTGTGCCTCGTGCAGGAGGCTGGATAAATTGTTTAAACCTAAACTGAGGTCGTCTTGTGTGATGATGGATTGGGGTAGGGTGCCCTCAAGTAGATTATTAATGGTTAAGAGCAGATTTTCCAAGTCGCTTTGGAGGTCAATTAAAGACTCTATTTGAGAATTTGCTGCTGTGAATAACATGGAATAGAAGGTGTCTTGTCTGGATTGGAGTTCTAATTTTAATAATATTGATGAGATGTTTGAATTTAAATGCTCTAATTTTCCGGAAATAAAAGATAGAGCATCATCAGTGTCGTTTTGGAATTTTGAGAAGATGTTGACAGAATTGTAATTAAATTCCGAAATATTTAACAAGAAATGTGTGGCTAATTCTACCACGTGCATTTTGGTGGCTAACTTTTTATCCAGGTCAGACATCTCAGAGTTTAAAATATCAATTTCTGGTTGAGTCCCGAGGCCTATTGAAGCTCTTAAAATGTCACCAATGACTTGGCCGGGGGCATTTCTGGCTTGTCTGACGTTTGGAGGTGAAATCAGTTTTGACAAGGTTTCTAGTGTTGTTTTTGACTTGGAGAATAGGCTCTGTATCATGTTATCTAGGGCATGGGCTGTGTGCTTAATATATTGGGGTGCATCAGTGCTGATGAGTGGGCTGAGTAGTTCTGGCTGATTTAGGTTCTGGTCAAAGGTCAAGTTCAGGCTGAAGGTCAAAGGATAATCCATGTAATTGGCTATTAATGTTTGGGGTAACTTGGTAAACAGTGCGCCATAGTTGGGTCTGAAGATGGTGTTCAGACTGGTGTCTGATGTTGAGGTGCAGCTGAGGAGCAGATGTAAGAATATACAGACTGCTAGGATGGCTGCTGTTCTAGAAAAATGAGAAAAATTGAGAAATTTTGAGGTTTTCGGAATTTTGATGGTGGGGTTCACTTAAAAATAGCATTAGCTTGGTCACAAATGGGATGTTAGTATGGTCAAGTATTTACAAAGGTCGGGGATTCTGTGGGTGGTAGGGTTGTTGTTACATGAATGGATTTATGCAGATGGACTGGTGCCTGTTGTCACCGTCAGGGGCGGCACATGAGCTTGGGCATGGAATCTGTTTATCTCAAAAACAGCAAACTGGAATACCAGACTGGCTGTATTCCTTATGGCTAGTTCGCGTCCAATTCTGGAGTATTGGCAGGGTAAGTCCCTGAGGGGCTGTTCTGACGCTAGAAGCGTGCGAGCACATAAGAGTGCTATATATGATGCAGATCTGTGGTTAAACCTGCCCCATGGAGGCCGGCGGGGATTATCCCCAGCTACAGTGACCATGAAGGCTTTTATGGTTGCTGCTATGGAGTGATTGCTCAAGTCCAGCTCCTGTCTTAGCACAGGGCTGCTGAGGTAATGTTTAATATCTTCCTGGGCGAGGAAGGTGATGAGGTGTTGCTGTTCCATGATTATGCTCCTAATTTCAAAAGGATCCATGAGATCACTCCTGATCCCATGTGGTCCAAGGAGGCTGTGTATGGTCCATGTAGCATTTGGGCCGTGCTTATTTGCCAGTGGGTCCAGGCTGTAAGTTATAAAGGAAAAAGGGGTCTAAGTGGGCTGTAAAAGGGGGAGAGGTAAAGGTGGGGAACTTGTTTGGCTGAAGAGGTTTAGTAAATTGGATTATCAATGTTAAAAATTATAGGATAGTGGAGAAGTTCTTCCACATTTTACACACACTTAAGGCTCACACCGCCATTGGTTAATAGGGGTACCTGGGCACCATGATAATAAAACTACTATCATGTACAATGCTAGAACGACTTTTAAAAATCCTAAATGCTAAAATAGACCCATAAGATAATCCTACCTGGGCTGGTTGCACGATGGGTCTGCCATGGTCCCTTTCCAGACACTTGTTGCCGTGTTTAAGGTGTGGTGGTATTGGTTGTGGGTTGTGTTGTGATCAGATGTGGGCGGGCAAGCGCTTATAAATCTGAGGCTGAGTTTGGCTACTTCCCAGTCTAAGATCTCCCATAGGTGGTATGTCTTGCCCTGAGAGGGGCGTAGGCCAAATATTATTGGTGGATGCAAGGGGGGTTGAACGGCCCCTTATGCAAATTAGGGTTATCCTGGCCTGGATTGGTTGGTGGTGAGATATTGTTTAAAAATAGAATATTGGGAAGCTTGGCGGGGGTGTTTATCCCTAGCCAAGGTGATATGGTCACTATGGCGACCCTGTGGGGTTTTTGAAAACCTTGAGGGTGGCGCGTTATTGATTTGTATATGTGCCACCACAGCACTTAAGGGTTGGCGGAAACAGTGGTGTAAACATGGGATACGGGTGTCAGAGATCCATCTTCCTACAATAGGTTTATCATTGGAAATAGTGGTCTTGAAGTGGTAACAAGCCGTCGCATGTGTGTATTGAAGTTTATACACAAACCGAGGATACAGCGCTGCCTTGGGCGGTCGGTATGTGGCGTGTGTAACCTAACCTAATTATTTGATAATCCATTTGCCAGTGTTTGGCGTTCCACTTAGAAAAGGGTAGGTGTGTGTATATACAGTTAATCAAAGCGGTGTTGATTTTGGATGCATAGGAATTTTTATGGCTGTTAGTATAAATAGGTTGGGCGTTGGTCTGTGACTGTTGCTGTCAGTGTGTTTAAGTGGTTGGTGTATTAATGGTTAATTAATTTGGTTGGGGCGCGTGGCGCCTGTGGGGATTAAAGGAGGGTTGTTTATATGGATGTTTGGTGTTTGACACAACGACTTATGGTCTATAATGGACGCTTAGAGATTTTTCTTGATTTTGTGGAGGGCATGGGACTGAAGGAGATTATTCCCTTTTTGGCTGGCCTTCCTCTCTTTTTCTTTGTTTTGTGAGTGGTGAGACTCACATTGGAGGGGTCATCCTGGACGGGGTCGTGAAGTGAGCTTGTGGGCCCTGATTGTAGCCTTTTTATGATGGCTTTGGCGCTAGCTCTTGTGATTGGTCTCCTCAGCCTTGATACATGTACTGATTTCTTCAGTACTTTTCCATCTTGCAGCCTTTTTAAAATAGCTGTAACTGGTGAAGTCATCTTCATTATGATGTAGGGGCCTGAGTATGTGGGTTGCAACTTTTTTGATGTACATTTGACTAGTAGGGTGGGTATATGTAAATATACCAATTGGCCTGTGTTATATGAGCTGAGTTCTGCTGAAATGTCATGTCTGGCTTTCATCTTTTTGTGAGCAGAGATCATGTTTTCTGCAGCTTTCATTTGAATATCATCCCTAAGCTGTAGTAGGCTGGTCATAATTTTCTCCTTGGTGCTTGAGTCTTTTTCAGCTTTAATCAAGGACAAAGCTGCTTCAGTTGGTAGGTGTGTCTGCTTGCCAAAGACTAACAAATTTGGTGAGTAGCCTAAGGCACTGCTTATAGTATTATTAATACTGAAGATTACAGCTTGCAGGAAGGTTGACCAGTGCTTTTGTGATTTTGATACAAAAGCTCTGAGGGATGATTCTATGGTTTGATGTTGGCGCTCACAGAGACCTTGAGACCTAGACCAATGTGCACTTCCTGTCACATGTTTAATGCCGAATTTTTCACAGAAGTATTTGAATAATTTTGAAACATATTGCTGGGCATTATCTGTGTTCAGTACTGAGGGAGTGCCGTGGATACATATGACTCTTTGGAAGAAACCAAGTGCTACAACTGCAGCCGTATTTTCATCACTTGTCCAGGCAGTTACATGCCTGGTGGCATGGTCGGTCACCACATGTATGTAGTGAGAGCCATCAGCGGCCTTGGAAAAAGGGCCTATTGTGTCCATGGTGACATGAGAGTATGCTGTAAGTACTGGGTCACGTAGTTTCATTGGAGTTTTCAGGTTTTTGGGTCTCTTTTTGGTGGTCAGGCATGTGTGGCAAGTGCCGCAGAAGTCAAAGACTTCTTTAAACATTGATCTCCAGTAATACCTAGCCCTTATGGCTGTATAGGTTTTGACCGGACCTAGGTGTCCACCTAGGGGAGAACAATGGGTTGCTTCCAATAAAGATTCTGTCCACTTTTCTGGAATTACAATTTGCAGTGTGGGCTCTAGGGTTTTACCCAAGTTGGTATCAGTAATTCTAAAGAGGACTTCATCCAGTAAGATGAATTGGTCGTGGTTACAAAGTATTTGATTCATTAATCCTGAGTCGTGTGGCAGGCTACCTTTTTCAATGTAGTTTGCCATGGAGGATGCAAAAAGGTCTTCTTTTTGGCTTTTAATTAGTGTTTCTCTAGAAGGTGTCAGGGATTGGTGTTTACAGATTTCCTGAATTGCCCTTTCAGCTAGAGGTAGCACACGGCGGGAGAGCTTAGCTCTCTTGGCGTTTGCAGCTTTGATGGAGACCCTAGGTGACCTAGATTTGGCGGGCCTGCCTCTGAGGCGAGGACTGCTGCACTTAGGCTTGAGTGGGCGGGTCTTTTTACTGGGCGCTGATTGGCTGGCTGCTGGAGGTGTGTCGTCCTGGGACTGGGACTGTGCTCGAGTGAGTACGCACAGGTCAGGATTCACACCCTGCTGCCTTTCTGGGGTGCCTTTTCTTGCTATGACGCCTTTTGGTGGTTTATTTGTGCTTCCCCAAATTTTGCCTCCTTTTAATATTGATCTAGGAGGTCCCAAACAGATGGGATTATTGGGAATTGGGTCATCTGATCTGAAAACTTTTGTTATGGATATATCTGAAAATTGTACCTTCTTTGGTGGGAGGATAATTCTTCCTTGTGATCTAATTGGTATTGGATCATCAGAGCCAGGGGGATATTTTCTTCTGGATAGGCAATCTGCCACTAGATTGGCTCTACCTTGTAGGTATTTCACTTCAAAATCATAGGACATAACAGTATCTATCCATCTTGCCAATCTCCCATTGGTGATATTCTCCTTTTTGTTGAAGAGGGAGACTAGGGCTGTGTGATCTGAATATACTTTGAAGTGAGTGCCGTCCACATAATGGTGGAACTTTTTGACAGCGAAGATTATCCCAAGTAGCTCTTTGTCAGTTATTCCATATCTGGTTTCCTGAGGTGTTAGACCTCTCCCAGAGAATTCAATGGGTCTATAAAAGCCATGTTCATCTACCTGTGTAATAACTGCTCCTAAGCTAAAATTGCTGGAGTCTGTGAAGATGATAAAGGGCTTGTTATAGTCTGGGAATTTTAGGATTGCCTCAGTGCAGATTGATGCTTTGATTTTTTCAAAGGCTGTTTGGCATTGAGTGGTCCATTTGAAGGTACCCTTTGTGGCTTCATATAAGGGCTTCATTATATGGGCAAAACCTCTAATGAATCTCTTATAGAATTGTGCCATTCCATTGAAACACCTAAGGTAGTGGATGTTTTTAGGTGCTGGGAAGGTTTTAACCGGTGAGATTTTGTCTGGGGAAGGTGAGATGCCGTGTTGATCTAAGGTAAAACCTAAGAATTCCATTTTGGTGGTGCCAAATTCACATTTTTCGGATTTTAATTTGATGTTTCCTTTGATGAAAAGTTTTAGCACTTCATCTAGGTCTTGCAGATGTCTTTCCCATGTGGGGCTGTATATGGCCACATCATCCACATAGGCTACTGCATTCCTGTATTTGCACTTCATGAGCAATTGTTCCATTACATTCATGAATGACAAACCAGAAGTTTTTAAACCCATGGGTAATACTTTGGCCATATATCTTGTGCCATTGGCAGAGAAAGTTGTTAAAGGCCTTGATTCTTTTGCTAGAGGAATTTGATGGTAGGCGCTGTATACATCCAATTTGGAAAAATATTTAGCACCTGTTCTGCCAACTTGTTGCATGAGGTCCTCTGCTCTGGGGAAGGAGTAGGAAAAAGATTTTAGGTTTTGGTTAACCCATCTATAATCCACGACTATTCTCCATCCTGAGGCTACAGACCTGTCTCCCTGGGGTTTGGGTACTAAGAAAGCTGGGGAGTTCCACTCACAGGGCTTGGTGCATTCTTCAATGACACCTTGCTGTAAGTGTTTATCTAACAGCTCTCTTTGGAAAATCTCTTTTTTGGGTGACATTCTATAGGATGGTCTGTTGCAGGGTTTGAAATCAGGGATTAATTCTAATTTGACCTCATTTTCAACATTTAATCCTATAGCACTCTCATTTGATACGAAAGCCTCTCTATTTGATTCAACAATGTTTTTGATTTGTTGTTTTTGGGCCTCAGTGAGCTTGTCACATATTGTGTATTTTAGAGGGTCGTCCCCTTTGGGTAGCTGGTCCAGGGGGTCATCTCCACAATTGATGGGGAGCATGTCTTTTTCAGAGATTATGCTGTTGAGGGAGTGTTGGCTGTTCAGTTTTCCAATGGGAATTGCTTTGTTTAGATTGTTAAGTGCAAAAATGCCTAGGTTCATGTGCTTTTTGATGTTGATGGAAAAATCATTTGGTTTGGCCACTGTTACCGGTATGATTTTTCTTGTTGACCTTGGTTCAACAAGGGCGTGTTTGATTAGTACCGGTAATGTCGTGTCAACATTTTCTGTGATGCCTGTTTTACCTATTAAGGAATCAGGTCCTATGACAATTGCATTGAATGTGGATTCAGAATTTGGTGGCATGGTTATACCCTTGGCTGCTCTTATGAAGTGTGGTGAAGGGGACTTGGTCCCAAAGGAAATTTTGGCCCTATATTTGGTCATAAAATTTACGCCAAGGATTATGGGGTGGTTTAGCTTTGGGACCACATGTAGTCTTGTTTTAAACTCTGTGTTATCGATTAGAAAGGATATGGTGATGGAATTGTTGACCTGAACAGAGGATTTAACAGCTAGTAGGATAACCATACGAGATCTCCTACCATGTCTGAAATTGGGGCTTGATATGACTTTATCTGCCATTTTCTGGCTGATAAAAGAAAGGGAGGCTCCAGAGTCTACAAGGGCTCTGTAAGAACTGCCATTGATATCAACATTAACTGCGCCTTTAGTCAATTCAGCATTAATGTAAGAGGTCTTACCTTGCTGCCCATACTTACTGGTCTCGACTTTCAATTGGAGGGTGGAAATTCTCTTGTTCTGGTTTTCATAGAGGTCCTCGCTGTCTGATGAGGAGTCTTCGTCACAATTCACAGGCTGGGGGTCGTAGTTCTGTTGTTCTGCTGAATTTAATTCTGCTCCATCATTCATGTGTGAAATATGGCATGTGGGGGACGTTCCAATTTTGTTGTCCAGAGTGGGGGCGGGGCCGCAAGATGCATGGTGGCCCTCCCCTGGGTTCTATTCAATATTGTCATTGTAGTGTTCTCCTTGTCCAGAATCAGGACGTTGGTTGTCAGGATGGTTGTCTCCTGCCTTTTTGTTATCATTTCTGCCTGGTGTTGGGTCCCTAGATTTCTTTTGTTGCTGGGTCCAATCATCAGGGATCGGGAAATCTGCTGGGACTAGTAGTTTCTGGAAGGACACCTGGCGGGTGTTGGTGGGGGTGGAGGCAACAGGGATGAAAACAAAGTTATTTCTTGTGTCGCTGGATTTGGACCTGCTTTTGCTGCCTTCCTGAGATCTGCTCCTGCCTGGTGACTGATATCTGTTCTTGGAGCCTGATCTGTTGTTTGAGCCGGATCTGGAGTTGTTATAACCTTGTTGATTTTGGTTGTATCCTGGCTTAGATTTATCGTCATACTGCTTGTTGTTGCTGTTTCCAGGGGGCTTGTTGTTATTGTATTGATCTTTCCTGGATCTGTTGTTGTTGTTGTTGTTGTTGCCAATGTAGCTGTTGTTCTTTTGCCCATTGTAGTTATTGTAGTTCATGGCGCACAAGTCTGAAGATTGGTTTGAGGCATGGGCTGCTTTGGCTGCTTCTATGACCAATTCTTGTTTTAATGCTGCTGTCTCGGCTTCCCTGATACTTTTGGGGCTGTCTGAGAGTACAACATTTTTTATTTCATCCTTGAGGCCATTTATAAGATAGTCCACTTGTACAGATTCATCCAGGTTGCTGTTGGATAGCAATAAGGTCATATCTGCTATGTATTCCTCCACAGTCTCTTTGGGTTGCTGCTTTCTGTTTCTATATCCTTTGATTATTGTGGCAGGGTCAGGCTGGTTGAATCTGCTGAGAAAGGCGGTATAGACTGCCTCAGTGTCATACATGATTGGTTTGTCAAAAATGTTTGTGAAAAACCATTGTGCTGCTCTGCCCTTTAAAAAGGTATACATACAGGATGCATGCATTGTTGGGCTGCGGGGGTATGCATTCCTTATATAGAATTTGAATTCTGCCAGGAATCTGGCTGCAGACCTGTAGGGCGAGGGCTTGTCAAAGGGTTCTGGCTTGTTGAAACAGCTTAATTGAGCAGATGTGAGTCGCTCAGGTTCAAAACTCCTGTATCCAGTGGGAGCGGAGAAATTGAATTGTCCTAGATTTGGTATCATTAGTGTGGACTGAGCTGCAGGCTGGTGAGCAGCTGCTTGGGCAGGTGGAGTGTTTGTAAACAAACCATACATTGGTATAGGGTTGTTGTAGGGCGTGTGTGCCTGGTGGGGTATGTATACATGGTTGTAAACACTGCCTGAAAGTGATGTGGCGGCTACCGGTGATGGACGAGTGGTAGAGGGCGCCATCTGGTGGATTGTGGCTGAACTACCAAAACCTGCATGTGTCGCGCCTTGTTGGGTGGGCGTGGCACCTGTCGCTATGGTTCGGGCTGTATTTTGGAAAAGGCTTGGGGGGCTGAGCCTGTATCCTACCGGTAATGATGTCGGCATTCTGGTAGAGGTGCTCATAACCTGTGAAGGTTGGCCTGAAGGGGGTAGCCTAGTGTTGGTGGGTGAGAAATGGCTGTTTTGGCCTTGGCTGGTAGGTGTTCTTGTCCTATCAATGGCCCTGAATATTTCAGTTCTCATTCCATCAATGTTCCTGTTAATTCTGTCAGACAGATTGGCTGACGCTATTTCGGACCTTCTCAGGACGTCAGCATTGTCCTGAGCTGCTCTTCTCTGAATTTGGCTAATGTCATTCTCCAGGTGCGATTTCCAGGTTTCCATGTCATTCAATCTGTCATTTATCCTTGACAGTTGGCAGGAGGAGTCGTCTCCAATCCTTTTTATTTCAGCAGACAATAAGTTCATTTGTCCTGTTAATAGGTTGGAGAGGGAGTCATTGACTGCCTGGGTGCATTCTCTGACTATGTTCCTCGTCATGTCATCCTGGTTGTACTCTGGAGGTGGAGCTGCAGTGGCCATGTTTGGGTAGGCAGGTGCTCTGTGCAGGTGGGGGAAGGTTACTTCTGTGTCTTCCTCAGAGGTGGATTCTGTTTGTAAATGGGCGGGGAAGTGACTGCTTCTGTGTAGGATGGGAGTAGTGGCCACGAGGTCGCCTCTTCTAGCTGCAGAGTCCAAGCTTCTTTGAAGTCTGTAAAATACAGGTGTATTTGGTCTTTGAGGGGAGGATGATTGCACCCTTCTCCTGGGTCTATGGGTGGGGTATGGCCTTTCAAAGGATCTGGCTCTTGGAGGCGTGCTCAGGGATGAATTTGGTGCTGGAGGTGTCGCCTTGTCTTCCTCAGAGGTAGAGTAGGAGTAGTAAGGCCTAGGGTTTCCTCCAGGTGGATTGCTATCAGGCTGTGGGTTTTGGTGCGGCCTTAGCAAGTTGGTGAGATTGGAGTTGTCTTGCCACTGCTCTTCTAGAATACGGTTTATCCTGTCTAGAAAAACAGAGGGACTCTCACCACACTGGTAGCTTGGTGTAGCTCCGGTTGGTATCTGCTGTGCACGTCCTGTGTTGAGTCTGTTTTCCCTCCACCTGTGGATTGCTGAGTCTAGCCTGCTCCTCCAGTAATTGTCTGCTACTGATGGGTGGGCTTGGATGTCTGGTACAGTGAGGTTGTCCCAACTTAGGTCAGGTGCGCACTGTGGATCAGAATCACTGCTGGGTGAGGGTGACCGGCCAGCAGCTTCCAGGGCTTCCTGCAGGCCATTGGATCTTTCCTCTAGATGGCTATCTAGGTGGAGGTAACCAGGTGATTGATTTTCAGGCGTGCTGTATGTGGTACTTTGAAGACCACCTAATCTCAGGGGTGGTGATTCTGAGGGTGAATAACCAGGTAGGGTGAGGTTTATACCTGGTGGTGGGGCTCCTGCTGGTGTACTGGTGGGTGCACCTGTATTGGTGTCCACTATAGTAGATGAAAAGGGTAAGGTGTTTGAACTCACAGGTGTCCGCTTATGTGTGCGTCTGTGGGCTGGCAGCACTGGGTCCAGCTGGAGCGCGTCTGGCGAGGAGTCTATCGGGGTGGTGTACTGTGTGCTGGTGGCTTCTTGCTGATCTCTGTTTGGAGATGTGGGGATACGTTGTGGGGCTGGCTCCTTTGGTAGGGTCTCACCGTTGTCCATGGCTCATGAGAGGTGGTAACTTGTGGGATGATACGTGAGGGTTTTCCACCATTGTCAACGAGTCCGTAAATGATGAATAAGGATGAAAACAGACGAATCAGGAATCCAGTTTGATATCCACTTTATTCATAGAAGTCCACGAGGTATAGATGGTGATACAGTATAAAGGTGCCCAACAGTGTCCAAGCCTGGCCCTTGAGCCAAGGGCCTTGGTCTCACGTGAGTGTGTGAGGTATGAAGTATGAAGGTGGAAAGATGAGTGAGCTGCTCCCTCCACAGGTATTTGTAGTAGGAGCTGCTCGCCCAGCTCATCCTAAATATAGTATCAGGTGAGCTAAATATAGTAACTGGGGAACTCCAGTGCAGGTATGTAGGGGGGATCCCAAACATAGCACTGGGGTTCACAGAGTTCAGTGTGGTTCTAAATATAGCTGCTGGGAATTCCCGGTATGCTGTGAGCTGCTCATGATCAATGGGCATGTCCTCCCGCAGGAGGAGTTGGTCTAAACATTGTCTGCTAGGAATTTCCAGCATGCAGCGAGCTGCTTGTGATGGATGGTGTATCCTCCAGTGGGAGGAGGCGGGGTCACTGAGTGCAGTTGACGCCGCCAGCCTTTGGTCTATGGGTATGGCTTGGCTTGTGGGTAGACTCGGACACTGGGTTACATGGTAGAGTCAAAGGTGAAAAATAAATATGATAAGTACAATACCTATAACGGTCTACTGACAAACTGGAGAAATCAAGTTCAAGTTCAAGGTAATTTTATTGAGAACAGGTGATGTACATGTTATTAAGCCTCAATGATGGGCCGACCAACCCTCATGGACAATTATAACTGTATTATAACTGTATTATGAAATACAAATTGGATACAGTATCGCCATCTGTATATCAAAAACTAGCAAACATACTAGATAAGCGGTCCAAACATTCTTTACATATCAATTGTAATCTTTGGTATGACAACTAACCTAGAGTCAAGTTGATAACAATTTAAAGATAAAGGCTAGCATGTCTGGCTTAGCTTAGCATCAATGTCTAAGACTTTTATACTAAACAATAATAGTGGTCTATAGATCCAGCACCCATATTGAAACGCCAAAAACCTATTTTCCCCTGTTGAGATTAGGGAATCGGTAATTATTTTGCAACCGCTAGAGTGATATTCTTAATATAGATATCACCTTAGAGCTAAGATGAAGGGCTATCTGACTGATTAGGTGTCATGTCTGTATTTTCAAAGTCATGTGACCAGTTGCCATGGAAACCATATTCAAATTTTGCCGAAATTATTTTATTTTTCCCTACCTTTCATCACTCAGACAATTCCAGAGAAACTATTATCTCCAATTGTAAGGCAAGTGAACAGGAGTTGTAGAACTAAATTTTGCTTCATTTTAGCTCAAGTTGATAGCTGTAGTATCTGTATGTTGGAAGATATGGCCCTCTGAACGGTCAGCGAAATGTGGAAAATTTACAGGTTTTCACTGAGAACCTGAGATATCTAGGTTTGAAACATTAGGGGGAAGTGAGATAGCAGTAAGTGAGCAGGATGGGTTTTGGAAGTATCGTAAAAGAGTCTCCTTGATTTTCCAGATGTATGGGGAGAAGGTGAGTTGGAAAGGGTCCAGGAGGGCAAGAGTGGCCCTAGGATGGGCCCTGATTGCATTTGGAGAGTTGGGGACCAGTCCATTCAATGTGCCTACACGATAGTAATTTGGTTTCCAGGCAGCATATATATTCCTATAGGAATACAGGGTATATTTCTAAATTTTCTGTAGATGATTGTGGATTAACCACTTGGCCTAGCTCATTAACCAAAAGGTTTGCCCCACTACAGGCTTTCTTTCAGCATTAAGATAATTCAAAAGGCAGCATTATTGAGCCTTCAAAGACATAATAGTTTTTTTTCTTGAACTAGTTCTATTTCTGAAACCACTTATAATTCTTTTGTCAAACTTGGTATGCTCAAAGTACACATCTATGCCGTTCTTTTGGTATCTTACTCGTGAATTTTGAATGAAAACACAAAGCTACAGAATTTATTCTCTTTTTTTGATATTTTGATATTTGCTATTTTGAATGTTTGTGGCCCTACAACTCAGTGCCTCCATACATTTCCTGTTAAAACCGTTTAGGTTCAACGGGGAATCGATCCCTGGCCGCTGGGGCAGGAGGCGAGCTCGCTGTCCACCATACCAAGCCAACCGGTGCTAGAATCCAATGGCCATGGAGTATTTGAAAAAAATTTCCGACATATCTGAACTTTACACGTCTCGTTAGCATAGATTTCAATGGAGCCTGGGGGAGTTATTAACAGAGAACCATCCTTAGATATCCTAGATGAACATGCCATTTTCTTCGAAATAAATAAGAATCCATTGGTTTAACTCGTGGGTTTAAGGGTTAATAATCCACTCCCCCTTCGGGGTCGTGGATTATTAACCCATAAACCCACGAGTGCGTTCCCATAACATACATTAAACGCTAAATATCAATCTTGAGGAGGCTGTGTGATCAGGCCATCCTGTGAGCTGGTTATTTTATACCAAAACTGGTTGGCACAGATTCTTCTCTGATCAGGGGGTATCTCATGGGCTCGGGTCTTGGACAACTTGTACATGTGGCTTAGGAGCTGGCCAAGTCTCCTTTCTTCAGTTTTTTTTTTTAATTTCAAAGTGTCTATGGAGTTCAGTTGCAGAGCACTTTTCATTCATCCAACCAAATCTGCACAATCTTAACCCCCGATCTCTGAATTTTATCCTTTGCTCATCTAAAAATCTCCTTATGAGACAACAAGTACAGCTTGCGATTCATGGTTTAAACCAATTTTAAGGCATTTGGCTTAAAAGTAGTATTTCTATCTGTGATGGCACCTAAATAGTTGTACTCATCAACGTTGTCTAGCCGGGTATTCCCAATAATAATTTCCAGGTTTGGAAGTATTACCCTATTTGTGTTTCTTTTTAACCACATAACTTGAGTTTTTTTGCTGTTTATAGAAATACAATTTTCAAGACACCATTTATGAGCTGGGCTGCCGATTCTTCTGGGGTGCTACCACTAGAGATCAGGACAACATCATCAGCATACATAAAGACCTTGGATTCTAAGATGACATCAGGGAGGTCATTTATAAAGAGAATGAAAAGAAGGGGGACTAAAGAGCTACCTTGGGGGACACCAAAAGTAACTTTACATTCCTTAGATCGACTTTTATTAAGCAAAGTAGTTTGTTGTCTGTTACCTAGATAAGCATGTAACCAATTCAGCGAGAAATCATCAAATTGAAATAATTTACAATTTTTTAACAAGAAATTGTGATGTACAGAATCAAAGGCCTTTGATCCATCTCTGTAACGGGCACTAATAAAATGGTTGTTGTCAAGCTCACTGAAGATATGGCTGGTGAAGTCAAAAGGTGCATCATAAGTACCCATACCAGCTCTAAAACCACCTTTTTTTCTAGTAGTCTACCTGGAATGGGAAGTAGATTTATTGGTTGCCAATTACCGATTTTAGTTAAGTCACCAGCTTTTTGTATGGGGACAACTATAGTGATGGCCCGTGGGTCAGGGAAGATTCCATTATTTATAGAATTTCTGAAAATACTGACTAGCTGGGGCACTAGAAGCATAACGGTGTCCTTAAGTACCCTGGAGTTGACACCATCTATTCCACTGGACTTACCGGTGTTAATATCTTCAATGAGCTTCCCAATTGTTTCATACTCAATCTCTAATCTATTACAAGGTATATCAACTTCATGTAAAAAGTCATGAAGCATGAATGTAGCCCAGGGCGACATTCATGCATCATGTCGACCAATCCATGGGCATAATGCGTCAATGCAGTGTCAGCCTTTTCTGGGTTAAAGGGGTAGATGGAGGTTTAGCTTATAGACAGGGATAGGTAGGTAGGTGAATTGGATGAAAAAGATGTGGGCTAGACTCGATTTAACAGTCAATTTTTAGAGTGCACTATATGATTAGAGGGTGGGGGAGTGGCATAGGCATACCGGATATCCCCAATTTAACCCACAGTTGGCCCACGGAAATGAAAAAAATCAAGACAAATGAAGACAGAAGGAATATGCGCTGAGCTCATGACAAAACTGCGCCACACACAAACACACATCCCCACTACCCTCGCCATAACCCTTTAATTTTCCATTGTTTGCAACGATGCATGAGTACATCTCCAGGGCTGCATTCATGCATCATGCTGATCCTACAGGGTATAAACTGTGACATGATGCACCAATGCAGTGCTGGTGATTGAGTCCCTACCAGTGCTGCTTTGGTGCATCACGATGAGCAAGGAATATGAATCTGAAGGCATCATGAGGCCCTTAAAAAGGGCAGCTGTTGCAGGAATTCATCATTCCCATTGGTTGTCATAATGCCACTCGCCAGTGCTACATCCATGCATCATGCCAACCCTACAGGTCTGATTTATGTTTTTCTCACTGATATTTGCCTCTCCTAAATGAAAAATATAGCTGCGCTACTTATCTTCTGAACAAACACATTTGGTCAAGTCCTTTAATGCTTGTTGATTGTTCAGCAGCCCGCAAACCCCATGTGTACATAAAGTAATTCCTGTAATCCTCTACAATAGGCCATATCAGTATTATAGGAACCTGAGCAGATTGACTCGGATCACTGTGGTACAAGTACATATCATTTCCATTTCTGTTAGAGATGAATCTTATATCTAGTGCCAAGGATATAAAGAGAAGGTAATTGAGGGATGATATAGGGTGGTTGGGGGGTGATGTGTGGGTTATAATATTGGGAGTAAGAAAGTTGGTATGTACACGAGGGAGTGATTGGGTATAAGGGGTAGGATTAAATAAGGTAAAAAGTGTGAGAAGTTGATGGAAACAGAGAGTAAGTAATTAAAGATTTGAAAGATGGAGGGAATGAGTGAGTAAGTGACTGGTCCAAATGCATTGGTTTCCCAAAAAGTCAAGGTCTGAGTGGGCTTTAAAATAACCAATCCTTGAAACCTGAAATAGTCTGGTTAATGGGTACCACACAGCTCCACCTCCACTGAAGGCAGCATCTGATGCTCATGTCTGGTCCCTGGCCAGATTGCAATGTAATGTTGGTACTCAGCTCACTGTCATGGACATGTGCAAATGTTGAGGTAGACAAATTTCCTGTTGCTCCTAGCAACCTGTCCTAGAGGTGGTGCAGAGCTGCTATGTGTTCTTATATTATGCCTGCTGTGTGGACTATTGTGGAAAGACTCCAACTTAAAGGTGAGGATTACTTAGTGTGGCAGTTATGTTATGGCAAAGAATGCATTACACTCAAAGCACATTTTCAATGGTAATATAAGTGCATTATGGATATGTCAGAGATCCTATTTGATTCTCTACTTGTTTGGAATCATGACTTTAGCTTTCCAATATGTTTTCTGCACAGCTCCCTGACAATGTCTGTGATTATTTCCTTATGCTATCTGCTACATTACAGATGCAGTTCATTGAATAGTGATTATTCTGTTATATTTCCCTATTTTCTATTATGCCACAGTTCCCTTCAGGTTGTATGTGATCCTTTATTTCCCAGTATGAAAAAGATACCATAATACACTCTGAAAAGGATTCTTTACTATTGTTTCACTCTTTGTCAATGCCAGTATACCTTCATGTTTGTAACATAATACCTCATATATACAATTCAGATTATACTTGTAAGAGGATGGACTCCTAGTGGGCTTTATAGGATTGGACAAGGCTGGGGGTGTGTCTTATAGGCTATTTTAGTTCGTCATTACTAGATAAAGGGGCCATATTAGAGGTAATGATTAAACTGGATGACAGCTCTTGCCAATTTCTGTAAATTGTTGTGATAAAAAAAGTTTAGATTATAATATTGAAGTACTTAGGGCTTCTAGGCATCCCAAACATTATCTGATTAAGATCTCAATTATACATACTCTCAGGCACAATTGCAAATGGGCTATAAATACCCCTGCTGTGCACACAGTAGGATCCACTTCGGGTTATTGGTTTTACACCTACAGCAGGCATAACTGTATTCCGGAAAATAAGTATTCTACTGTATAATCCATGGGGTCAGTGGACAGTGTAGATGAACCTTAAGGCCACAACGCTCTAGTATCTTTATTCTCTCTGCTGCTTTCTCTGCTTGATATATCATTATGTGTCTCAAATCCTTGCTAATCGCTTATACTCCATCATATTATTTTCTAAGAGGATAACAACTGTATATGTTCCAGTGAAATGACATTTGGTCTTTACATAAACATCTTGCTTTTGCCCACATACTTATGTATGGTTGTTTTGTCACGATTTTTATCCATCCATCCAACTATTATACTCACAAAGATCACTCAGCCTATAGTTGGTGTGTCTTCCCGGATGTCCCGGGGACTCGTGGGTGCAAAAACATTGATTTGTTAGGGTCTATATCTGAGGATAGGAGATTTTGGAGGTGTTCCCTCTACGTTTTTATGACAACACATCCATTTATATCACTTCAAGGAATGAAAGATCTCTTGTAATTGAAAACTTTAAGGCCTCTAATTTCAAATTCATATTTACTTAATAATGGTATATAGGCATGGAAATGATTTCCTCTGGTAACAGATAAATGCATAAAGGTAGATTCTCACACATATAAAGACATTATATGCATTCAAAAATCATCAAGACAAATTCCATAATACATAAATGCATCACCAGCCCTTAAAGGGTTAGAAGGTCTACATCATCCCATCTTTATCTGGGCTAACTAGTATAGCCTGCAATACCCACAGGCATGACGTCATGGGTATAGGCTTTTAGTGTTTAAAAGTGCTCTGGGAAACTCGAGTTAGATTTTATTCTAGATCTCCTGATCTAAATACTGCATTGATTAACAAGTTACTGTAAGTGACAGTGTAACAACACATCTATAGGCGATAACCGTTCATTAATATCAATTTTCAGTAATTGACAAACCTAGATATCTCAGGTTCTCAGTGACCACCTACCCAGCAGATATAATGGTAAAGGTTTTCGCCAACAGTTTCTCAACCTGTGGGTTTGGGCCGGTTGCATGAGGCTGAGTGTGGAGAGGCTCAAACCTGCAAGTGAAGAAACGGAAGGGGAAAAGTGATCGGAGTTCATCTTTACATTTATGTCAAGGTGTTTGAGGTGGATATTTCTTTTTTTTTTCTTTCAAAATAAACTCACATTTATGGTATTACTACTACTAGCAGATGGAAAATACCATGCCCGCCATCTTCTCAACATTGCACATACATGGTGGGCCTATGACATCATCATACAGAATTTCCGCAGTTATATAACGCTGGGGTGCAATACGGGATCGTAATGCATTATCTATGGGACATCAATATTCACCTTCATATAAGACACTATGATTATATTTTGTTCAGGGTGTCAGATAGGAGGTCCTATGTGCCAGACAGTATTCCATATGGTCTAATGTAATAGAAAATCCTTTTTTTTTTAAATGGAAGGAATTTCTGATCCTTAAGAGTGTTTGCCGAAATGGTTGCCTATTATGAAATCAGTATTATCAAATAAGATGTTTTAAACAAAAAGGCCACCTTATTTTCATGATGACTTTCTAGTTTTTGTATAGAATACAAATATTTCCACATCCTTATTGACCCATCTGCTATCATATGGCTTCTCTATTGCTGGTTGTGACGTTCCAATAGACAAAATGCGGCCTACTAAAGACTATACAGTACTGTCTATCTATAAATGAATGCTGTGTGACGTCATAGACTCTATGGGATAGACCTGTTGCTGCCCCTATGGTATCAGATGCAGTGCTTGGCATGCAAGCATCTATTTTATTCAATGCAAATTAAGAGATGATCATGAAAATAGAGTGGTCTTTTCCTTTAAGGGCCACATACTGAATCTGCATTATGCCCCTTGGTCTATATAAATGCAACTCTACCTCCCCACCCCTTTTTCCCCTATCTCCCCTTTCTCCCTTCCCCTTTCTTTCCTTGCTCCCCTTTCTCCCCTTACTCCTCTTACTCCCCTCGCTCCTATCTCTTGCCTCTCTCCCTTCCACACCCTCTCTCCTCTTACCTCAGGTAAATAATCATTTCATTGTCTACCTGAGGTAGAGACCCATTGTCTACCTCAGGTAAAGGTGGTGTATCTTATTTACCTCAGGTAGGAACCCCTCATCTACCTCAGGTAGAGAAGTTGTATTTTGTCTAGCTGGGGTAAAAATACATTGTCTACCCCAGGTAGAGAAGTCCCCCTTGTCTACCTGAGGAATACATGCTGATGTAAATGAAAAATCAACCAGATTCACAATCTGGTCAGCAAGACCAGAAGTACTGAAGTCATTACTGGCTTCTGATTGGTCATTATTTTGTCGACTTGAGGTAGACTGCTAAAGAGCTTCAATCAGTCTACATGGGGTAAATGTTCAGTGGGCTAACGGCGGAGCTACAAGCACAAAGTGGAAACAGTGGATGCCGTAATTAATGACCGCTGATACTCATCATGCCCACGAGTTTTCATTATGTACCAATGAAGTGCTGGTGAATCTGCTCACCACCACTTTGTTGGTGCATCATGCTGATGCTCAAGAAAGGTATCCGTCATGGTGCATGATTCTAACCCTGGTGATTCACTCACCTAGAGGCCATTTCTTAACAGACTAGACTGCACCCTCCAAATCGTACCTTTAGGGATAGCGCTGTGATTTCAAGTCGCAGTGCTGTGTACAATCATAGTGTATTAAGAAATGACCTCCAGAGTTACATCCATACATCATGACAATGAACAGCATGATGCATTGATGCACTGTCAGCCTTTTCAGGATTAAAGGGGTAGATGGAGGTTTAGTTTGGCAACAGGGCTAAGTAGGTGAATTGGAGGTAGATGTAAAGGGTGTGGGCTAGACTGGCTGCAGTCCTCTCTACTTTATTCACAACAACAGGTATAGTGTAGGGGTGATGGAAACGGGGGGGGGGGGGTAGAAGCAATCACTGTCCCTCCCTCATCACATCACAATAAATACTTATTTTCTGGCAATATATCATAATAATTGTAGGATAAACAGAGACTTAAGCAAGTCTAATTGTGTGGGTGGACACATGGGTGGGGGAGGGAAGGAATTGCCTACTTCTGGGTGGGGTTAGCTGGTTTCAGGAGGAGGGCATAAGGCTACACTATAAAAAAAATCAAAAGAATGTTCAAAGAGATGTATCATAACACAATGCTTTGCTTTATTGTCTTCAGGGGCTTCAACCCTTTAAAAGGCTGCTGACGCATTAATCAGAGCATCATGCTGACCATACAGGGCTGATATATATACTCCTGTAGGGTCGGCATGATGCTGCAATGAAGTGCTGGCGAAATGTACCACAAATACATAAGCAAATGTCCACGACCATGGAATATTTTTGCATCATATTCACCAAGGTGAGGCTTGTCCATATTCAACGCTGCTTTATAGGCAGAGTTAAGTGTGGACAGGCCTCACCTCAGTGAATATGATGCAAAAATATTCCATGGGAGTGGACATTTGCATTTATGTCATGGCCTATGGGGTTAATTTGCTTTTAGATAAAGAAAACCAGCTCAGCCCCTTTAAAATCCAAGATGGCAGACCCCATTGAATACATAAGCAAATTTCCAGCATATTGTATTCCATGCCCCCCCATGGAATACAGCTGTTCTAGTACTAATCTATAGTAACGATCATATCTGCCATGACGTAAAGCCATATACTTTACAGTTTACATAATCCCTGGTAGATTCAACAGTCATTTTCTTAGAGTATGGGGTCTGATAAGGTGGTGGAAGTGGCGTAGGCGTACCGTATATCCCCAATTTAACCCACAATTGGCCCACGGATGTGAATAAATCAAGGCAAATGAAGAGAGAAAGAATATGCGCTAAGCCCATGCCAAACCTGCCCCCTGGCATATCCCAACTCCCCTGTCCATAACCCTTTCATTGTCCATTGTTTGCCACAATGCATGACTGCAGCCTTGGCAGGTACACCACAAGCGCTACATTCATGCATCATGATGAGCCTACAGGGTTGATACCTTCCCGTAGGAGTGACATGATGCACCAATGCATAGCTAGTCAACAAAATCCACCAGTGATGCTTTGGTGCATCATGACAACCAAGGAATATGAATTTGTAGGCATCACAGGCCCCTTAAAAAGGCTAACCCTATGAGGATGATTGCTGCAGGAATGCATTGTCATTATGCATGGATGCAGCTGTTGCAAGTACTTACAATCTTGCATCATGCCAACCCTACAGGGCTGATATACCTTTAGAGGGTTGGCATGATGCTCCAATGAAGTGCTAGTGAGCGGACTTGCCAACACTTCATTGGTGCATCATGATGACAAATTGGCATGGTCAACTCCTGCATCATTGGCCCTTAAAGGGCTTAAACTATTGCCATAAACACTGATATCATGCAAATGTGCGGACACCACTGCTTTCATTTAGTGTGTGCCATTCATAAGGAGGTTTTGATAACGGGGTGTGTCTACCTAACCACCTACACGCTGCCGAACTGCCATTTTGATGGATAACTAACTAACACTGAAGTAGCCCTTAAAAAGTTGCTGATGCGGGAGTCAGCACTTCATTGGAGTATCATGTCGTCCCTATGGGTTTGATACATATACTCCAGGAGGGTCTGCATGATGCTCCAATGAAGTGCTTTGTTGGTGCATCTTGACGACAAATGGGCATGATCCATTAATGCATCAGCAGCCCTTAAAGGTTAAACTTAAGGAAGAAACCCTGTGGGTGCAAAAAAAAGCTCCGAATAATCGCCAACAAAAAGGCACAAAATAATTATTTACAGGAATGATATAAATTGCCCTAACGAGGTGGGAGAAGGTTTTCCAAATAATAACAATAATATTAATAACAGAGCATAAAAAAGTGTCCAAGTTCAGTGAACAAATGAGAAGTGAATAGAAAGCAGGCAGGTAAGAAGGATTCACAATGAAAACATTATCTTATTTAGATTAAAAGCAATGCTAACAGAGAATAACAAGAGTGGAGTAAATAAATGGGAGGTTAATAGAGAGCAGGCATGTAATTAGGATATGCCATGGCAGAGTACACAAGCTTTCCTTTCTAGTTGTGTGTCCAGATTTATAAATCAATTTTCATTGGTTTGACCAAAACATGACAGAAATAAATATCTCGAAGTCTGCCTTAGCCTTTGAACAACCATTGCATTAATGCATCATGCTCATTGGTTGGCATGATGCATGAATGCAGCCTTGGTGAATAACTCACAAGGGGTGCATTCATGCATCATGCCAACCCCCTGGTGAATCAAATAATGTGGTGAATCTTGTCAACCAAGCATCAAGACATGATCCAAACTTAAGTTCATGCATGGTTGGGCAGCCTCACCAGAATTGGAAATTTTATTTCCCCTGTGGCAGGAGTGCTTTATTACCAGAGTCCATTTTTGGTTTGTGGTGGAATTTAAAATGTGTCGATTTCTATTCTTAACTCTCTAAATGGGCAGGAGTAATTCAAAATGATTATGTCATTTACCAGTTGGCCAGATTATTTCAATAGTAATGATATTGCTTAATACAAAGAAGATGTGTTAACATTTTCTTAGGTCTGATCCTATTTCCACTCTGATCTGGGATTCCTTAAATCTCTGGATGATAAATATGACTGTTAAGTAAAGTCTGTTAAATACTTACAATTTACATAATGCGTCAAAACACAAAACCATGTTTTCCAAAGCATTTTTTACTGACAAATTTTGGCCATACTGACAAGAATTGCTCAAATATATAGAGGGTGTTTTTATCTCCCCTGGTAGTGGGAGTGGTAAGCTTCACCTGAGTAAATCCTTAATCTCCGCTGCCAATCAGCGGCCAGCACAAGTCTAGGGAAACCCTTCACCCCAAGGATCACATATCTAGGTGAGTGGGGGGGGGGGGAGTGAGTGAGTAGCAGGGTGGGGAGAGCGAGGAGGAGGTTCCATGTCACAGATGCTGCAAACTATAAACATGGCCGTGACCTGCCCGAGTGTTGGTAAACAGTGGTTGGGCAAATGTCGGCAGGACCAGGGAGGACCAGAGAGGGGGAGGGGTATGGGGGAGAGGGAGAGGGGGAGGAGTTGAGGGACACACTGTAATGGTACTGCAAAACTCCAGGTATAAGGCACACCCACACATAATAAAAAGACAGCATAAAAGCCCTATCCTGAGGTCCCTTAAAGGGCTCATTCCATTGATTCAGTTGGTTACATTTTCTGCTAACACAAGCAATTTTCATATGGCAAAATTAATTTATAGAAAAACAATTATCGAACCAATAGAAACTGGACCTGACAGCAGTAGAACCAGCCCTCAATCTTCAAAACTTAAGATTACTTTGTAAAGATACACCATGTGACATTAAAAGTGGTGTCAGGAATAAGCAAAGGTGATAGTTTAGCTGAAAATGCAATGACCCAGTAGCATAAAATTAAGGGTGTTGGTTTTGTTCTTCTTTACTGCGGTGGCCAATTGTGCAATGAGTGCAGCGATTGCTGAAGCTGATAACCAGCGGTTATCACTGATAACAGTTATCAAATGCATGGGAAAAATTTTTCCCCCCCAGAGAAGTCAACAGTTGTTTTCCAAACCAGATGTCATCGTAGGAAATGTCGGAAGGATATCCTGTCAGCAAATGGTGTTCACCTCATAGTGGCGGCCTTAAACCTTCAACCGGATATGACCCTAGCTCAAACTAGGTCAAGTCAGGGGCGTAGGAAAAGGGGGGGCCAGGGGGGCCTGGGCCCCCCCAATCATGAAGGAGGTGGGGCCTGAGTATGTCTGGGCCCCCCCAATATTTTCCAAGAACTCATAAACACAATGGAAAAGAAGCTAAAACTTTACATCTCAAATAAGATTATTATGATGATGTCATAGCGAAAATGGGGGTCTGAGCCTAAAGTCAGATCCAAAATTTACCAAAAGTTACTTTTCTATATGAATTCTAAATACGCATTATATAGATGCCATCATGCATCAGCCCACAATTCAAGGTGGTCGCGACGGTGCCCTCGCCGGGCCCCCCCAATGAAGATTTGCTTCCTACGCCTCTGCAAGTGGCTCTGATTTGAGAGCCTTGCATAATTAAATTGCCCCCTAACTACAATCAGCTCAATCTCCTGCTCGGTGCCTCTGCACGGCTTCAAATCCATTGGGTTATAGGGGATGGGACATTGCAATATTTCTGGCCTCTCAGTTTCCTGGAAACACTAATAAAGTTATGGTCAATGGACTATTTTTGTATTATTGGACAGCGGTCTCTGCTCTCCTGTTGCCCCCACCTTGCTTATCCAATCCACCACCGCATTTGTCAATGTCGCCTGGGTTTATACCCTTCAGAGGACTGCATAGTCCAAAGTACCTTTCAGTCATCATGATGCCTGACTATAACTGTAGCCAGCAAACCATTAGGTCTACTGTTATGCACAATGCAGACACTGCATGATGCCAAAATTCAGCAATGGTGAGTTACTCACCAGCACTCAATCAGAGCATTATAATGGCAAACGAAGAGAAACCATCCGCTATGACTTGGTCCTTACATGACTTCAAAGGCCTGTGGTAAGCAATGTTACAATGCATTCCATCCATCACAGCTACCTTGCCCCTATGCCATTATGACACCAATATATATTCTCGCTTCTTTCACATGCTTCAAAGCACCGCTTCCCAACCAGATCCACAGCAACAGGTGAAGTGTTCAGACCCTTGTAAGACCCATGTAAGACACCCATGTAAGACCCCATTCCCTTTCCCTCCTACAATCAATGCTATATATCCCCCAAAGTCATAATGGTGCCTTACCCAGGCCATTATCCAATATTGCAGGCATTGGTGAGGCATTATACAATAAACCCCTGCATGGCTGGGGTAACTCTACACCGATGCCAATTATTGGTGACGGAAGAATATGCAATAAAAGTCAATGACGTGGGCACATAAATTAAGGAAGTCATTTTAGACAGGTGCCAGCCATTTAAGACAAGCCCAGATTGTATACTTTTAGTACAGTTTTAATAACATGCACTCTTAAGTGGTCAATGATCAATTAAAGGAGCACTTGTCCAACTGTGCATGTATATTCTCTCTATCCCCAGCTCCCATCGCCCTACACTAGGTAGCATTTCCATATACTACTTGAATAGAAGTTTTGCCAAATCCCACACAGAGGGATACTTTCAAAAGATCTATCGAGAATTGGGCTTAATCAAATCAGCCTCAATTATATATGTAGGGATCTCAAACAACAATGCATCACATAGATGAATTATATGGCCTCTTCAGAGGCTTTTAAAGCAATGCCAGAAAAATATTCCTGAGTAATTTGGCATGACCTGCCATCACATTGGTATAAATACACATTATTATAGCACTCGACCATCCCCTAGGCTGTAGCCTTTGATAACATAAAAGTGTTGCTGATGTCAAGTGGCTCAGTGCGGCTCCCTCCTATTGCTGCCAATGTGTGCACATCCCCAATGGACATGTTTACATAGTGGCGAAATGTCAAAAGTCAAGGTCGCGCCACTGACTTTGGGGGCCGGGACCGACAACCAGAAAGTCATCAGCAGAGCTCTTCCAAATAATGTTTGTTTTATCCCACTCAGTCTAACCCCCCTTTATGTCTCTCCACCTCCTCTCTTGATGCAATTCCCTGTTTGGTCATTGACCGTATATTTTCATTAAACTGTGTGTCCACACAGGCGGAAGCTCTACCGCTGAGCTACTTCCACTGACATTCTCTACCTTCCATCTACCACCAGGTGCCAGGTGGCTAGGCTGGTACACACGGAACGGGGCACCTGGCTTTGTATGGCAGAGCTGGCCCCTACACTCCTCCCTACCAGATTCAACCTAGGGCTCGAAACCAGACACCAGGGACTAGTACTGAGTCACCTTCAGTCTAGCCAAGTCCTGTTCCCAGGAATCTCTGAGGGTGCCACCTGTTTCAAAGTCCCCCAGTACTTAGCAGATTGAATCGTATTCGTGTCATACCGGCCAAGGTACCAAGTTCTCATAGTCCCCCCTCACACCGATCAGGACCACTCGGTTTCTCCACCAATGTAGAGGTGGGCGGAAAATGTCCTGGAGAAACCAGGAGTCGAACCCGAGACCCTACAACCTGCAGGCGGAAGCTCTACAACTGAGCTACTTCCCCATCTGACATTCTCTACCTTCCATCTACACCTGGATCGGTATGACACACATAGGGTCAGAGTAGTATAGTATGTATCGGAACGGGACTATAGTTAAGTACTATTTATTACTCACTCGACCAGCAGCCAATGAGAGGGCTCCCTTTTGGCGGGAAATTAAAATGGGGGTCACATGACCTAGACCCCCCGTGGTTTGGTGCCAAAATGGACCAATCAGAGCCCTTCCTTTTGGCGGGAAATTTAAAATGGTCACATGACCCTTACTCCCTGTGGTTTCCCGCCAAAATGGTGCCCTCCGATTGGCTGGCTGTTTAGGTCATGTGACCTCTATTATGCAAATAAGGTCACGTGACCCTAATTTGAATGGACCAAACAGAGGTTAGCATTTTGGTGGGAAATTTGAAATTTGGTCACATGATCTTATTAGCATAAAGAGGCGTGGTTTATTATGTAGATGACAGTGTGACTTATAGTGAGATATAAAAGAAAGGCAAGCTGAAAGATTGCCAAAAAAAAAAACATATTGGTGGGACCTTCGGGTGGGGTTTGGGTGGCCCTTTGGGGTATTTTGCAGGGTTTAACCAAAAAAACCCGCCCCTTGAAACAGGGGCGGGTCTATTGGCAAAAAAAAACAAAAAAAACTTATATAATAAGGTAAGGAATACAACAGAAACCACATTACACATTTTCACTTCTTTTTATTTCTTATAAATGTCATATTTTTTCACTTTATTTGTTATTTTCATATTTTTCATTTTGTTCAATTATAATGACAAGTCGGGGAATTCAAGTAGACACTCTCTTCATAACATGGTTGAATATTGGAGAGGAACATGACAAAACTTACACATTGAGATGTGTACATTCAACTTTTCTTATTAAATAGACGGTTAACACAAACTTACATACAATTTTCCATGATACATTGCGATATGCCAATATATATGTTGTGCATCAGTTTTTATCTACTGTGTCCTTTTTTCCTCCATCTGACTCTATGCAAGTGGTGGGATAAGGAAAGAGTCTGACGTTGCTTTCCATCGATCGGTGCTCCGATTTGATGAACTTCAACTCTTGCTCTATCAGCTTTATCTCCTTCAGGATTTCCGTCAGCAATTTTCTAACCGTCGGAGTTAGGTTCATTGCCTCCATGGCCAAAGAACAGTTAAGAGAAAATCTGAAATGTTCCAGGGCGACATGATCGTCTTCTAACCACATGTGTATGCTGACTGCACATTGGTAGCATTGAACAGAGTCCTTACTTCTGATGTAAAAAAATCCGTGGGCAGCGAGTTTCTCTGCCAAAGGTCGGTTCTTAGGCCACATGAAATTGTTGAAAGTGCTGAGTCTCTTGGATAAATCGGTGAAAAGTGCGTACTTAGGCACCATTTTCTTGACACACGAGGTAGGTAGGTGACGACGGTGGTTGTGCCTGTGTGTCGATTGTGAACTGTACAAGTGCCGGCCAGGTTTATATAGTGGTGTTTAATCCGCTTTCCAGCTGTTTACTCCCTGTTTTTAAGTATAGCCACTTAAGATTTACACCCCTATGGTGCAGACCTCCTTCATGTAAGCTTACCTCAAACTACAAAGAGCTTTCTTCACCTTGCCTCTGCTCCTTCTGTCTCGGTTTTCGAAGTAATGCAATATATATCTGACCACATCATCCTTCCTCATGTCATCAATCAGTACTGGAATGCGCTAATGATGTGTACTCGTGGGTTTAGCTACCCACTTCTTCAATACTTTGAAGGCATGGAGAGATAGATCTTGTTCCGGTTGTTGAACAATGCTAGTTAGCTTATCAGAATCCACTTCTAAATACAAACCCATATCTCACCACTCCCTGGATAGAACTTTAGACATGGACATAAAGTACCTCTCCATTAAAAGCAGGTCAAGGTTGATGTAATCCAGGTTATGCTTCTTGAAAAAGTTCTGCGTCCCATACAACAGGTCTAGTCGACGAACACTGACATAGGCGTGGTGAAGTTGACCCCATCTGGCATGAGGCAAAGCTTTAGACAACCAAGCTTTGAACATCGCCATACACATGTCCTCCAACGTCTTGATAACAACCATCGACTCCAGAAATTCAGAGGGAAGCTCCAAATAGATTCCCAACTTTTTCGAAGATCCAACTAACTGCCTTCCTATTTCATGAAGCTCATCATCGTCATATCCCAAATTGTTCTGGTACGGTCCCATAATACAGTGGTCTTCCCGTACACTCGCTTCACATACGTCAAGAGAGGGAGCCAATGGGGAGGGTGGTTGAGTTTCAAGACTTATCTTGTCTGCAAAATTGCCGAAAGAGGTTGGTAGGCAGGCAGGCAGGCAGTGACGGGTGGTAGGTGCGGTAGTCGAAGTGGACAGCAGTGTTATGGTCTTTCAAGAGAAATTGAGCTTCTTTATATAGAGTGTTTTAATCCTATTTCCAGTTGGATACTCCCACCGTCTTGTATAATGACTTATCAGGGTGAGTCTTTTGGATCTGTTGACATCAAACAGTAAGACACTGTCACAAGTGTATTTAGTGGGATTACTTTTAAAATCTCATTGAACAAGTGAGAAGGTGTTGTGATAATTACCCTAAGTCTCTTTTACAGGTGTAAGGCATGCTCGCGGTCGCTCGTTCAGGTATTATGAGATTACCCTCCCTGGTGTTGTGTGTGTAAATGAGATCAGACACTCTTTTTTTTATGTTTTCTAATCCTGTTTAGACGATCTTTCATTTGGATCACCCCTACGGTTTGGTTCACCTGTGGAGGGCAGGTGAAAATTAGATTCAAGGCTCTCTGTGATCATAGGGTTAAAGTTCTTTTCTAAAGGATATCAAAAGCAGACTTTGATCTTCTGGTCCACCACCCCTTTGACGATCTAAGAGTGGTGTGAAGTTTTAATTGGGATCCTCCTGTTGTTTTATTTTCCCTGTGGAGGGTTCCTTCCTTTGAGTAAGACCCTCTGTGACTATAGAATTAGAAACGTTAATTTTCCCTTTTATCTATTAAAACTGTAGTAAGAAGGCGTATATAAGGAAGGGAGAAAATCTCATTCACTCACACTTTCTCTGCTTCCCTCACCATGAGTAGACAAACACCTTCTAAGCTCCAGCTTTCAACAAGGAAGACGACAAAAAGAACCAATAGTTCTGTCTTCTCCTACTGCTGCTGATGTTGCTGATGATTCTGGTGCAGCTAAAGATGGTACCACAGCTGCTGCTGCTGGTGCTACTACTGCTGCTGCTAGGGGTGGTGGTGGTGCTGCTGCTACAGGTGCTACTCCCCCTGTTGCTGCTGCTGCTATTGATTACGGTGTTGTTACACTTGACGGGCAGGCTTCTTACTGGCCACCACCATTTTATAACCCTGTTCCTACTGTTACCACTACCGATGTAAGTCCTGGTGCTGGTGGTGCTGGTGCTGGTGCTGGTTCTGGTGCTGGTGCTGGTGCTGGTGTTGCTACTGTTGCTGGTGCTGGTGCTAGTGCTGCTGGTGCTGGTGCTGTTGCAACTACTTTCGCAAAGACTGACGGTTACAGTGACACACATTATTATGTGGAGACCCAGAAGGAGCTAGAGGATGATGAGGATGAGGCGGAGGAGGAAAACGACGAGGCGATGGCGGAGGAGTCGGATGATGAGGAAACAGAAACAGAGGAGAAGATGATGCTTTCTCCAGTGGTGACTCAAAGATCACCTGAACTACTCACCACCGCGATCGCAAACTCTCTATCAACCAATGGGTACTGCTATCCACCAGCGGGCACCAACGTTGAGCAGAGTCGGAGCGGTTTTTTTTTCACATCCTTGACTTCCATGACCCACGGCGTAGGGTTATCTTCTTCTAAGAAGACACGAAATAGCGATGCGGGCCCTCCTCCTGTTGCTGGTTCTGCTGTTGGCCCTTCTCTTTCTTCTTTGAAACCCTCTACGGCTAAAAAGAGGAGGTTTACTAAGAGTGATAAGGACCGGGCATCCAAGAGGAAAAAATCGGTTGTGAAAAGTGAACTACCACCACCACAACTACCAATATTTGACCACGGTCCAAAATTGGAGTTCTTCGTCGACAGTTTGAAGCTAGAGGTCTGGATCAAGAGGGTGAAACTGTCCAAGGAACGCTACAGCACCATAAAGGGTACCTGGACACCCACCAGGGAAGTAAAGTTCACCCCTAGCGCACTACTCAAGCTTATAGCGGTCGTCTCTGACGTTCAAGAGGAGATACGGAAACGCGACAGAGTGGTCGCCCAAGGACAACCCAATCACAACACATGGTTCATCTTCCTAGACGAGGAAAATGAGATGTATGTAGCAGTCAGCGTCTACAAGGGGCTAAAAGAATTAGGTGACAAAAGGAAATGATCCTTGAATTTCTTAACAGCTTTAGGTTAGAATGCTTTGTGTAGATACGATGTGTATATAGGTGTACAGGTAGATAGACAGACGGAAAGAAAGTAAGATAAACAGAGACCTCGTTTCTCTTCACGTATAAGTAACTCAGTGAAAATGGTTCAGTACATGTGTGAAAAGTGTTTCAAAATTTTCAAGAGGGTGTACAATTACAAGAGACACATGGAAAGATGTAATGGTATTCCTAAATTTTGTCCTCTGTGCGGCGAAGGAAATTGAAAAAAAAATCACCTGTCGATGGGAATCTCTGGACGGCGTGACTATTCCTCCCATAATACGCACTATACCGCAGGGTGAGGAAATATTCACCCGAAATTGGCCCGCTATACAAACCGGAGTCAGGCCGCACGGGGCTGGTGTGAGCATAACAAACTTAAGACTACCAACCGGTGAGTTGAGTGATGCTGTAGATACCATGCATCAGATTCACATCGGGCAAAGATTCAGATACAAAGTGGGATTGTCGGTAGGGTTAATATTACAACACAGGGAAAACAGAGACAAACTACGCTACTTTTATGTCTCCCAAAACAACGCAACTCTTTTACAACCCTCCCCACCATAACTAATTCAGAAACTCTGGAAGACTTCCTCTCTCTCATGAAAAACACTATCACTTCCGAAGAAGTACAGAAACTTTGCGACTCTGACACAAAGTGGAAAGTTCTTTTTCCCACCAATGTAAATGTTTGCATTTACATAGTGTAAGTCGGCATTCCCGACTAAGTTCTTACTGAAAAGACACAGGAACCAGCTTTCCGATTGCAGACAAGTGGCCTTGAAGTACATAGGTGGGATCTACCAGAATTTGAAAAACGATTTTCGAAGCGCTAGCAGATTTTTCCATTTTTCCTCCCAACGGTTGTTCAAGAATGTACCCTTACAAAATCACCTTCGATTTCGAAGTTTTCTTCAGACCGACCCAACAACCGTCAACGGAACATGTGACAGTCCTGTGGGAACATGCGCCTCTGTCGGCTAGCGTCACATCCGACTTTCCAGGACACGAAGGTCCGGTCTGCTTCGAGAGAGTCTGACTCAACTTCTGACCCCTTGTTGAACAGAGTTTTGAATTACATGGAACTTTACCGACCGACTATAGCGAAGTTAGACAAGAGGATAGATGAAGCTCTTCGCCTAGAGGAGTCGTTGTTGAGTCCTTCTGACAGCTTCTTCGCTCAAACTCGGGAAAAGCACCCTTCAGTCCAACTGAAGAAGAGAATTCTGAGATATCTCCGGAAGGTTCCGGTCGTAGGTTTCAACTGGGGGCGTTATGACTTAAATCTGATTAAAGTACAGCTTCACTCGTTCTTCTCCAAACACCGACAGCAAGCTGACCAGCACCAAGATGTCTGAATCTGACTACGCCAAATGTGAAAAAGTTTGGTCCAATGAAAAGATGCAAACTTTCAGAGATTACTTGATCTACTACATCAACAAAGACGTGAAACCCTTCATAGAGGCACTGAATAATAATGCTAAATTTCAGGGATCGACATGCTCAAAGGCGGAATTTCCCTTCCGGGTTTGACTTTACAGTTGCTTTTTCAAAGCACAGAAACTCCGTTCGTAACCTTTCACCACTTTGACTCTGACCTTCATTCTTTGATATAAAAAAATCTGGTGGGGGGTCCTTCCATAATTTTCCATAGATTTCACGAAAAGGGTACCCCGCTGATAAGGAAACACAAGTACGGCAAAAAAGTAAAAAAACATGCGAGCACATCCTAGGTGTAGACGCTAACTCTCTGTACTTGCGGTGCATGAGCAAAGCGCACTGCACAGGTTATTATGTGGTGAGACAACCGACACAGAGTTCAGACCGAAAATCAGACAAAGACAGTCTGAAAGCACTTTAGAGTGGCTAAGCTACACCCGCAGCGTGAAACTTCGCCACGCTTTCAATGGAGGGGAGGTGTCTCTAGGTTCTCTAAAATTTGCGTAGACAGGTTTCACCCACCCTCTAATACCGTATTTCAATTTCACGGGTGTTTGTACCACGCTCAGGAGTGCATACCACCGCGCAGATATTCGTGTGCTTCAGACAGGAACGAGAGACGTGAGAGAACAGCTAGAGTAAGCGCTTACTTAAAAGCTATAGGTCACAAGTTGATCGTGGTATGGGAGTGTGAATGTAGGAAAATGAAACGTCAGGATCCGCAGGTTACAACTTCCGAACAACACTAAAGCGTTGACAACTTGAAAGTGCATCGTGACATTATATCCTCTGTGAAAAATGGAAAAATGCTTGATTCAGGTGGACATTACCACCCTGCCTCACCTATGTGAATACATTGAGGAAAGGACATCTATATTCAAAAACTTGACCATTTCGAAATCCGACATAGGAACTCATGTCAGACTTTGCAAACAAAAAAAAAGTGTTGAACGCTCCTCAGAGATCCTTGATAGGTAGTTACCAGGGAAAAAAATTCTCTTGGGAACACCTCTCCTTAAGTGGTATCTGGATCACGGTTTGATAGTCACCGTAGTGCACATGTTGATAGAATACTTTCCTAGACGGCCCTTTGCTGATTTCGCAGACAAAGTAACTGCGGCGCGAAGACATGGACATGTAAACACAGAAAGCATGTAAGCAAATTCTCTCAGACTGTTACAAGTGAATGGGAAACAGCGGGTACGGTAAAACAATTTGCAACAAAGAAAAACACACCACAGTTAAATACTCTAGCGGTCGAAACTTCAACCAATTTGTGGCGATTCAAAAAGGGTCCCGAGTTGACCCAAGATCTCTTTGAAGTCGAACTGCAACTGAAAACAGTCAAGAACAACGTCCCTCTTCAAATACGGTTCATGGTGTACCAGTATGTCAAGTTGAAAATGTTAGAGTTCACGTTCAACTTTCTGGATAAATTTATCGATCGGCGCGATTACGTTTTTTGTCAAATGGACACTGACAGTCTTTACATGGCTCTCAGCGGGAAAACGTTGGATGAACTCAGGAAACACGACCTGAGAGAGTCATACTTTAGAGAGAAGCGAAACTGGTTTCCGACAGTAGTGTGCGATGATCACTTAGACACTTTCAGGAAAACAAAAAACCGAAGGCGTGCAAGAATGGGTTCCCCTTGGTTGTTGTCAGAGTCGTTATGTTCACGACAAAAGAACTCCCAGTCTTTTCAAATCCGAGTTGGAGGGTGATGGAATTCTAAATCTCAACTCCAAGACTTACATTTGCTACGACAAAGACTCTGGAGGTGAAAGAAAATAAAAAAAATGGAGTGCAAAGGGTGTCATGAAAAAACAAAATGTTCAAGAACCCAAAGACTTCTTGGATCTTCTTTTGAATCAAAAAAACTATCCATGCTGTTAACACAAACTTCGAAGTAATAAAAAACAAAATGCTCACTTACACTATAGAGAAAAAGGGTCTATAGTGTAACGACGAGTCTGTCAATGGACCATTCTGGGTATTATTATTATTTTTCATATTTACTAAATTTCGCCATATAAAGCCTAAGCTCTGCTCACGATCCATACTCAACAGTCTCCTGTATTCCCCAACAGGAACCAGGATCCATAAGTTATCACGAACTCACTTCCTCCATGAGACTCTGTGACATAATGTAGACGGATGTAATAACATTCCAATCATATCTACACCCACACAGCCCCGCTGGAGGATGTGGGATCCACCTGTGGTGCCATATTTGGAATGAGAGAATATTTCACAATCTCCTCTTAACCCTCACACAGCCAAAAATAACTTTCTTATTTTAAGAAATTATTTCTCATTTTAAGAAAAATTAACTTAAAACAAGTTTGTCCGCCAGGTAACAAAATTTTACTTGAAATCTTGGTATGTCCAGCTTACTTGAATTAAGAAATATAATCTTAAGAAATAAATTCTTAAATCAAGTAATTTATTCTCAAATCAGAATTCAATTTTCTAGAATATTTCTAAAAGAAAGTAAATAATTCTCATGGAAGAGGATTATTTCAAGATAAACTTACTCATACTTTTTCTTGAAATAAGCTATATTTTCTCATTTCCTTGTTTGTAAAGTGTCTATTATGGGAATGTTGTAGATTGAATAGAAGGTTATCAGTATAGGCTACCTCAGTAACAGAGGTTCATCAGATTACATGCAGCTCTTTAAAGCCACATTTTCGTAAGTGAATAAGACCTTTATTCAAAGTCTTTGACTTAATGATAGGCTGTCGCACATCCGGCCCTTACATTATCATATTATCTACGCAAAAGGTGTTTAGCTTCCTTTGTGCCTTGAATTCTCCTCAATCAACTGTCAGACCAATGAGCCTGATACTAAATTAATTTCAAATAAGTTTCCTTCAGTTTTCACATATTATTTTACCACATCTAATGTGTTAGGACCGAGTTTAAGCTAGGAAGTTGTACTTTTTATTGCAAAAAATTCACCATAACAGGTAGTGGTGGCACCTAGTGGCAGACTATGTAATTTCCTCATATTAAGAAAATAAATTTTACTTGGCATGTTAGATAATATTCCTTGGCCAATTTCTAAAAAGATCTTAGTTCAACCCTTTTGTAGATGTAAGAAAACACTTCTAGTTTAATAAATCTCATATTAAGAAATAAGGCTTTCTTGTTTTAAGATATAAGATAAATAATGTTACCTGGTGGACAAAACTACCAATTTTGGGAAATTTTCTTAAGAAAAATAATCTTGAAAACTTAAATCAAGAAGGCAATTCAAGATTTGTTCTAAACTTGATTTTTCTTGAAGACAAGATGACTGATGAATCTTTTAACCAGAATTTTCCTCATAACTAGAAAAGATTTCTTATATCAAGTTTATTTTCTTGGATAAGAAAATTATTTTTAGCTGTGCATCAATATGATTAACACACAGGTGGCAACCTCTCCCTATGACACGTATCTCTATTTTATTGAGCCACGTGTATAGAATATTTTGCAATACCGCGAGCTGCTCAAGCCCTTTATATAAAAGGCAGCTTGAGCAGCTCCCAATCATCTCTCCCAACTTACACCTTACACCTATACCTTGAACCTACGACAGGTTGAGTTATAGGATCGGAGGCAGAGCTTAGATCTTGGCGAGTGTTATCATTGTTACCACCTTTATGAAACACTCATGTCAGCTATGCAATAAAAGGATCAAATGAACTTCTCTGGATTCCGTGTATATTCACTTCACCACATGTAACCGTCCATTGATACGATGGTGGATGAACCCTCCAAGAATATCCCACTACCAACCTCTCATTAAATATGAGCAATAGTGAGACATCACCTAAGGAGCCAGCTTCAGAACAACGCACCTTTACATCACCTGGGCTAGACGCGCCCAACCAATCCACAAGTGATACTACACATCACCTCCAGAGGCAAACTTCATCTCCAGACGCACTGACATTGGATCCAGTTTTACCTATAGCACTGCAGGCCCACGTATTACAACCTGTGAGTACGGGTATTGAGCAATTTTCCTCTACAATAGTGGACCAAAATACTGGAGCACACACCAGTACGCCAGTATCACTACCTGCACCAGGATTAGACATCACTTTACCTGGTTACTCACAAGTAAATTCACCGCCACTAAGACTTTCTGGTATAACTAGCCCAGCCTCTGAAGTACCAGTGGACAATACACAGAGCCACTTGTACCTCGATCCACACCTAGAGGACAGAACACCAGAGCTTCAAGCCGCCCTCCAGGATATCATTCCCCCACAACCCACAACACCTAGTGCAACTGCATCTGCAGCACAGACTAACCCAGGTGTAACTTCACATAAACCACCAGTTTGTGAGGCCAGTGGTTGTGGATACAGACTCTGACGCTTCCCTAGACGCTGATTACTGGAGAGACAGAATCGGATCAGCAGTTTCTAGGTGGAGAGCAGCCTATGAAAACGGTGTAGGCAGGGTTTCCAATAACAACTCTGGACACCCGGTAGGAGACAATCCAAACTTTTCACTCAACATTAATAGACTATTGGATGAGTGGCTTGACCCTACTGTTACCCAGCCAAACCGATATTAATCCACTTCTGAAGAGGAAGACCTGTACCCCCCACCTGTGTACACACCTACACAGCCACTTAGGACCAGGTCAGTGGACTCACCATCCAGACAAGGCTCTAGATTTAGAAGGAGGGCCCAATCAAGTTCACCTCTTAGAAGAAGAACCCCCACTGGTTACAGACTACTGAGAAGTGTGGACGGAGCTACAGGCAGGTCTCATCTCGTAGCTACAACCCCGCTACTCAATAGAGGCAATAGGACGCCTTATAACTCACCTCACGTTATCGGTTCACCTGGAGAAGATACTGAAGTAACCTTTCCCCGCCTACCCAATATGGCAATGTCCCGAGGTCAGCCCCCTCAGTATGACCAGGAGGACATGAGGAGAAGTCTTGTCAGGGACTGTACTAACGCTGTCAGTGAATCTCTCTCTGAGCTATTAGCCAAACACGTGAGCACCCTATCCACTGAGATTAAAAATCATGGACAGGACCACTCAGATCAGTTGGCTAGAGTACACCTCAGGTTAGATGACATGGAACGCTGGAAGGAGCATATGGAAAGCAACACCGCCCACAACTTCAGGCAGGCAGAACAAGGCAATATGGAAGTTCTCAGAAGATCCGAGGACTTCACATATCAAATGACTGACCAGCTCAGCAAAAACATGGACTCAATGAGGCTTGACCTAATGAGAGCCATTCAAAGCCATTCTAACAATGCCGACTCCAGCCAAACTGCCATCAGCCCCCAAGGCAATCCAGGACACACACAATCCACTCCTCCTTACCCCACGGCACCTGACTACAGCCCCAGCCATAATGACATGACAGGAGCAAGGCTGAGCCCACCACATGCCTTCAGGGACAACAGTAACCAAAACACAGCATCACATACACTACACCAATCTCCAGCAGCTAGTGCACCAAACACCCACCAGGGGGTGACAACATCTTGTAACACAGCGCCTAATCTAAACCAACACGGTGGCCATGTGGTTAATGGTGTTTACAGTCCCCAAGGACAAATAAGCAACCACTCTGGACTACCATATCATGATCATATAGCACACTCCACACCGGTAGTGCACCAGGGAGGATACCATGGCGCTGAGTATACCAGATTTTCCCCTAGTAGAATGGACAGCGACAAGCTCACATCTGCCCAGTTAGGATCATTCAACAAACCTGAACCCTTTGACAAACTGACGCCTTACAGGTCTGCAGCAAAATTCCTGACTGAATTTAAATTTTTTATAAGGAATGTGCACGCCAAGAGGCCCGACCTACATGCTACATGCTTGTACACCTTTCTCAAAGGGAGGGCAGCCCAGTGGTTTTTCAGCAACATAATGGACAAGCCCATCATGCAAAACAATGACGCCATCTATGAAGCTTTCTTGGCAAGATTTGGCACTCCCGACCTCAGTACCATCCTCAAGGGATACAGAGCCAGGAAACAAAAGCCAAATGAAACCACTGAGGACTACCTTACAGACATGACCATGTTGTTGTCCAACAGCAGCCTGGACCAGGCTTCACAAGTGGACTACCTTGTAAATGGCCTCAGACCCGAGCTGAAAAATGTTGTTGTAGCTAAGTCTCCCAAGACCTTGCTGGAAGCTGAACAGTTAGCCATAAATCAAGAATTGAACCTCGAGGCTATAAAAATTGCTCAGAACAGCTCAGCAGAGTTATGTGCAGTAGGCTACAACAAGGATGACAACAGATCCAGAAAGGATAAATATCAGCGCGACCACAAGAAAGAAGACAGACTGCCCAGTAGTAACTACAACAAGCAGTATGAGAATAAATTCAAAAACAGTTACAGAGGAAGGTCCAAGTCTTCAGACAGATCCAATCCCAAGGACTACAGATCTAATTCCAAAAATAGATCCGACTATAAGTCCCCAGGAAGAGATAGGTCAAAAAACAGATCAGAACAAAGGTCAAGATCCTCTGATAGCAACAAAAGTTTTGTCTTCATACCAGTTGCTGGACAGCCAAATAACAATAAAAATGTCTTCTTCATGGTCCCAGCTGACTTCACCATCCCAGACAGTTGGGTACAACAGTCATTGAAGAAGTCCAGAGATCCAACCCCAGGCAGGAACTACTCCAGAAGCCATTCAGGATCTCAGTCTGAGGCCGACAATGACAGCCCCAATAACACACAGGATGAATAGGGATCAGGGGAAGGCACTCAAGCACCTAGTGCCCCCGACCCCACCCGGACCACGACCATCGAATTATCCAAGGACACTTCTCGAGATGCTGATGCAGAAATGAATTCAGTAGACTCTCAATCATCCAGTTCGAATTATACCAATTTTTTGAATACCAATGAGAACTCAGACTCCAGTGATGACGAGGACGAGTATGAGGACCAGAGCCAGAGGACTTCAATCCTGAGACTGAGGATCAAGTCTGAGCAGTATGGGCAGCAAGGTAAGGCCATTTACGTTGATACAGAATTAACCAAAGGTGCAGTTTCTGTGGACATAAATAACCACTTGTATAGAGCTCTTGTTGACTCTGGCGCCTCACTTTCTTTTATTAGCCAAAAAATGGCTGACAAAATCGCGAACACACCAAATTTTAGACATGGGAGACGCGCGAGACTGACAGTTTTATTGGCTGATAAAACCCCCATCCAAGTAAATCACTCCATGACTGTAACATTCCTCATTGGTGGCCATGAATTCAGATCCAGATTCCATGTAGTACCTGAACTGAACCATCCCCTAATTTTAGGAGTAAATTTCATGACCAAATACAAAGCCAAAATTTCCTTTGGACCTATTCCCCCATCGCCCAACTACATCAGGGCAAACAAAAATGTTGATATTCCACCAAACACTGAAGCCACTTTCAATGCGGTTGTGATAGGAAATAGCAACATTGTGGGAAAAACTGAATTGACTGAGAACTCAGGTTCTACCCTACCGGTACTTATATGATATACCATTTTATTATTCCATAAATTCTAACATATTATTGTATTAATCAAAGAATATCTATGAAATTAATACATAGGTTGGTTCTAAGAGCTATAAGAGCGCTCAAACTTTGTATAAGAGCGTTCATGCCCCACTGCACACCAAACCAAGTCAGTTAGACAGAGTTTATGACATCAAAGGGTCCGACCTAATGGTTCACTGCACAATATAATAAGAATAAGGGTCTCAGTGTGCGACCTCATGGTTCAGTGCACAAACTAATAACTTGTAAGTGAATGCAACCGGCCGTCACGGGTGCCTGAGCACCGCTGACGCCGTCATGAGTGTCTGAGCACTCTAAGGACTGAACAATGGGTTACATAAGCACGACGCCATAACCTTCCGGTCGCTCTAGCGTCGCTCCTGAGCAAGCTAGGTCAAATATCAAAGCATTTATGGAAAGCCCATAATTAGACGGTCAAAATGAGCCCAAGATCAAGGCGGAACTCCCATTATTATGGAAGTTATCTAATGGAGACTGAAAGGAGCTCCGAGTGCACTACAGACAAACCGGCGCGAGTTACGCGCCTATCCAGCAAGCAGTTTAAACTTGGCATATTCAACTCCGCGCATGCCTAAAATGGCGGTTATACACGCATAAATGACCGAGTTATGAGGGTTTGAAGATGCAGAACCGACCAAGACAATGGGGGGCATAGCGGCGTCCATGGGGGTCCTTTGTCCCCCTGTGACACTTGAAAGAGTCCCCTCAAACAATTGTAGAGTTAGGCAGATGCTGCTGGCTCCAGTCAGTCTGGAGGTGCTTTTCCAAGATTTGCTACAAATAGCCTGTCTGCACCTCCAGGAGGACAGATCACCAAGAACCGCTCTAGAGGTAACATCTCCAGTCATCTCCTGCTACCTGCTATACCACTGCACTATGGTGAAACTATGCTAGACAGGCATTGGTTTCCTACCATTAGTGGCCAGGGGCTATCTTCTTCAAGACTTCCACCAGAGGGTAAAGTTATTCATTATTACATTATTCCTCTAAGCAGCAGGTCAGGAGCTAGGTGTGGGAACCCACCTAGAACTATGCTGGACACTGTATTATTAATACCTCACAGGTGGAGTGGAACTGAACATTGTACTTTATAAATTACTGTATTGTCGACGGACCGTTACAAGTCATGAACATGAGCAACTCAGGAGTCCGGAGAGTACAGTTGATGAATCCACTTTATTGTAGTGTTAGGCAGGTACATGTTGGCATGGTGAAGTACAATGTGTATGCTGCCCACCTGATCAAGCTAGCTCTATACCAAGGCACTGTGTGTCATGGAGACTAGGTGTGGAGAGAGGAAAGTAAAGAATAAGAGAGTATCCCAAGCTAGTCCTGTATTCATATATATAGGAGCAGCTCGGGGTAGGCATGACGTCAGTCTTGGGAGAAGCATGACGTCATGCTTAGGGATTGGCAAGACCCGGTGTGCCTTGCATCATCTCACCCTGGAGGGGGGGAGGGGGCTTGCCTAAAGGTGGGTCGAGCTGCCCACCTGTTGGAGGAGCAGCTCGATCCCTGATTGGCTAGGAACGGAGGTGGGTGTGAGCACACTCCCACCCCGTACCTAGGGTTTAGCGGGGGTCGAGGTCATGACCCCTAGCCAGGATCCGGAGGTGAATCTGAGGTCACTGGCCAGGAGAGGCAGAGCTGGGTAGAGATACCTGGCTCTGTCAGATCCAAAGGTTTGGTGTAAGGGAGCCTTATAGGCGAGCTTGATCATTCGGCTTAAAATATTTCATATAATAATTAATGAACCTTGAATACCCCATTGACATATCCCCACATTCCTATTCGATTCTACGCGAATGCAAAAGGTAGAGAAAGTTCTTATACTCGTCATTGGTGCATTCAAGGTTTGGCAAAAATTTATAAGGTCACTCAAAACTTTGTGTATACCTGGCTTAATACCGGTATAAAAATTTTAACATACATACTTGAATCATCCACTGTGTATATAGGTCTACTTCTAAGAACAATGACATCCTCAATAGTGAGGCAGGCTTCGTTTGAAAAATACATACAAAAAATATCGTCGGGCCCACAAGGTTGTGGTGACAGTCTCTACTGTGTGCTAATTGCTATAAAAATCTTACATATACATGCAAATCAAGAGAAAACACATGGATGAGAAATACTTCGAGAATCCTGGTGACAATAGCGATACTCATTGCTGTGTCCTGCCTTGAGCAATCAGGGCAGAAACAGCAGCCATACTCTGTCACATATACCGGTTCCTGTATGAGATCAAGTGTACATAGTTAACAAGTTTGTATAAAAATACATGCTTCAAAAATATATCCTCTACATGTCTGGATATTGACTAGGTCAGTAATCTTGCAATACAATAAACACAGAGGAAAAATGTAACATGCTGGCTAAGACTAAAACCCATAAATACAAATGCAAACTGTTTTGGGCTTGAATAACATGGTATCGTCCTTTAAGAGAAAAGGTAACTTTGTTGGGGGGGGGGGGCTCTGTGGCACCTAGGTTTTTTGATTTCGCTCAGTATCCTCACAGAGTGGATTAGTGTTAAGAAAACTTACATGTGGTTTTAAATGTTTCACAGTACAGATTGAACTTTTTATATCAGCTTTCTTGAAAACCATTCAGCGTATAAATTTGTAAACGTGTGGTGACTCTGGGAGTCCCATGGGTGGGGGGTGGGAAAAATTGTGTCCCTACAATGTCAGATTAGGAAGATATAAAAGTTCATAATTTTGCATGTATGTGCAGTCCTAGTACTTAAATTTTCTCAATTTCGTGCCAATGCTACTTGGTGGTAAGTTGTAGTGTTCCATGGGGGATCTACAGAAATGTCTTCCAGCAGCTGATTTTCTCCTCTGTTTGGCTTCCATGTTGTAGTCGTCATCAAAGGAGTCTATTCTAAATTGTGAAAAAGAGGCTTCCATGAAAGCCATGTCTCCAACCTCAGGGGAAGTTGAGGAGGAGGAGGATGAGCTGCTGTCATCAAGGGGTGGGTCGAATGTCGTGTTACTTCTTGGTGGTGGTGTTGGCTTGAAAGGATGTCTTTTTGAATTTCTGTCGATGGGCCTGAAGGTGGTAAAAGAAGGTGAACTGTGTATTGTGGCTTGTTCCTGGCTTTGATAATAAGCACAGGGGCAAGCAAAAGTTCCTGGACCGTCCAAACATAAAGTACACAGGTTCAAGGTGGGTGGCCTGGTTGGGTGTACAGGCTTGGGGGAGAAGTAGCTGTCCTTCCAAACCGCATAGCCTGGTGGAATTGGGGTTCCAGGCCTGTTGGTTGCAAGACCTACTTGCGTGTAGGACCTGCCGGTGCAGCTTGTTGGGTGACTGGTGGTGTTGCTTGGGGTCCTTGGGTCTATTGGGCCGGTTGGGATGGCTTCTTGGCAGGTTTTACTAGCCCTGCTTACTCTTTGGTGGCACCTTCTGCTGTAGGGGCTTGGCCTGGGTCTGTAGATGGAGGCAAATCTGATCCCAGGCCGCGCTTGCCTTTGTTGCCCTTCTTCTTCGGTGGTCCTGCAGACAGAGACAAGAACAGAGGGGTGTCTGACGTTAGAAACAGGTTAAAAGACGTATGGTTCACAAGGTGGTCCACAAAAATACCGAATTTGACCAAAGAGGTTAATTTGTCCGTGTGTCGACCATGAAAACAAGATGCAGTAGCATTGGTATTGTAAAACTGTGGGGTGGTGGCTGTAAATTAGGGAAAAATAATTTAGTTCATGGACCTATAGTTTGTTTGTTTTGGGTTGCAGGCAGACTACGGTCAATACGGAGAAAGGACATGAGGTTAATGTTATTTTCCTTTCAACGTACAAACCTGAATGCAGAGCTCAATTTATTCACTTGGCTTAGCGCGGGTCCTGTATCCAGGGACGCTGTGGTTAGTTTGTCTTAGTTTCACCAGGTGGTGGTAGTGAGCTGGTGCTGCACCGTAATGGCGAGGAGTCGAATAAGTTATGGGGAATAAGTACAGGTATGACCCGCTCAGATCGACTCCTACCTGTGTCGATTGCCTTGAAGGAAATTGTGTTTGAGATGATTTGAAGGAAAATTTATTTTTGGTCGAAATGGGGGGCAGAGGAAAGAAAAATAGAAAAAAGAAAAAGAAAATTTTATCCCTCGCGCTAAATTTTTGATCCAAGGTGCTATAAAAAAGGGCGCTCGTTCGTCTGTGATGTCATAATGTTACATAACCAGGATGGAGGTGTATGAAGTCGAGCTGGTAATGCCCAACGGCACCATTCTGCACCTCACTATCACCATGTCAGGTGGATTGTAAGTATTTTCTGACCTCAAGGGTGATTATGGATTTTGAGAATTGGCTTATTCAAAACGTGGAGCCTTGGTTTAATATGACTTTTAATTTGTATTTCAGCATCACGCAGATCCAATGGGTGATCATCCCTCCTGGCGGGGCGATCAATGGCTATTGAGGTAAGTTCGATCTAAGCAAGTTAAAGTCTGAACATGTGCTAATGTTGTTGTTGTGGTAGAGATGCCACGTGCGGGTGTCACATGACCGATGGTAGTCATGGTGACGGCCGTGACGTCCGTCAGTTTCGGTGTTTGGAACGAAAACCAAGATGGCGCCGAGCTGCCGCGTATGGCGCGAAAGTGGTCGGGCCAGACGCTGCAACCGGTGCTAATACCGATGAACATTAATGTAAGCCGATCTATTGTGTTGGTTAGGTTAGCTGTGGTTATCATGCTGTTTTAGCTGAGTGTTGATAATGATGGCTGTGTGTGGGTGTGTTTTGGGCGTCTTTCGGGGGTTGGGGGGTTCAGTGTGGGGCGGGGGGGAGGGGGGGTAAAGGGTAGGCTAGGTGGGCGGGGGGGCGATCCCCACATAAGCGTCTTTGCGGCGTATGTGTAAAGGCTACCTGCCATCCCCACATAAGTGTGATGGTACCTTCCAAACGCTACTGACATTTGGGTATAGCCTCGGAACGGTCCAAAGTTATATGATTGTGGGGGTGGCCGGTAGTCGCTGGGTTGGGACGGTGGTCTCCGTCATGAACCGAAACTCGGCCATGTTGGAATGGTGAGTCGAAATTTTACCTACCATAGATTATGTAATAGGCCCTCTCAGCCAGTTTGAAATTAAACACATATAGGCAGTTGGGATGCTGGGCTTCCTGGGGTTCAGGGGAGTTGATATAGTGAGCTCGGATTGCTTTGCCGCTGCCTGGGCCCGAGCTTTCTATCTGTTATGCTCTCCTGTATCGGGGGGACGGTGCCGTGGCCAAATTCGCCGGAGCACCCATCATCACCGTGTGGGGACACCTGTCTTATAAATAGAGTGGGTGATTCCACCGTTGTTATGGTGACGGGTATACTGACAACAAACGGTTTGTTTTGGTTTAGCCAGTGCACACGTGCTCTACTGGAGTAGTTACTTAGACGAAAGTTTGATCTTGGGGGGGGGGTGGGGGTTGGGGCTTTGAGTGGGGTTGGGGACCCTGGGAAGATGGTGTAAGGCAAGGGGCTCGGTGTAACCGGGCTGGGTAGTTTATGGGCCTATCCCCACATAAAAGGTGATATCCTCAGGGGTGGGGCTATCCGGTGGATCGTTCATGGAGAGGGGTCGGGGTCTGTTTACATGATCTTAACAGGGTGCGGGGTGGCCTAATTGCCGCCTTTTTCCAATTGATGATCCCTACATGTGGCCTTGCTGTGTGTTTCTAATTAAAATAAATAGACTTACCGCTGGGGGATGACTTTTTGGGCCTTTCATCCGATGTGGTGGGGTCAAAGAGATATTTGTCTGAATCCGGCTGTAGCTCCAGGTTAGTGAACTTAGTGAGTTCCACTAAGCTCCTAGAGGTAGAGGGGGCTTCCATTTTGGGGCAAAGAGGGGATCTATATCTGGTGGGTGGTGATAGCTGGGGCATTGGGACAGTGTCTGATGGTGAAAGCTGGAAATCCGGCTGTCCCTTTTCCTTGATTACCAGGGTCAAGACGTGGGGGCTGGATGTTAGGGCCTTGTGTAGCCGTAGCCTCCAGAACAGAGGGCATCTCGGGTAACGTTCCAATTTAACTTGCTTGATCTTTCCGGCGATTATGAAGGTCACTTCCCCCTTCCACTCCACTTCCAGATGGCGGCCGAAAGGGCTAGTTAGCCGGGGCTTAGCCACCTTGGGTGCCATGATGGAGAAAGGCCACAAGTTTCTGCCGAAGATCATCCTGCCGACGACGAAATCATAGGTCCTACCCTCTGAGTGGATTTGGAGGACGAATTTTGGCATCTCCGTGATATCATCCACTCTAGCTAGGTAGGGCCAGTGTCGCCAGCATCTCCTGGCCAGGGCGCGGGCCAGGTACAAGGCTAGGAAAACTAGGATCCAGGCCCACATGGTATCATACCTGCCAGCCTGGTATGGAGGCTGGTATTTCTCCAGGCTGCTTTCTGCATGTGGCGAAGTTGTTGCCTGAGGCGGCCACAAGCTGCTGATGTTCAGCACTAGCTTCCTATTTCTAATGTGTCGTGTGGGATGAGGGTAGCTCGCCCTCCATGAGTGAATTTAGAGCAGATAATAGGTTGCTTAAGTCATCATGGAGATCGATGAGTGATTCTATTTGTGAATTTGCGGCCGAGAATAGCATTGAGTAGAAGGTATCCTGTTTGGTTTGTGATTCCAAATTTAGAAAAATGTCAGAAAGATTTGAGTCTGAATTTTGAAATCTATTTGCTAACAGTGATAAGGCGTCATCTGTGTCATTTTGGAATTCTGAGAAGGCGGTGAGTGTGTGATAATTATATTCTGACATATTTAAAAGGAAATGTGTGGCTAGTTCCACTACATGCATTTTGGTAGCGAATCTTTTGTCCAACTCTGACATCTCTGAATTTAGGATATCAATTTCAGGCTGTGTTCCCAAACCTACCAGGATTCTCAGGATATCTCCTATGGGCTGGCCTGGGGCATTTCTTGGATATCTCATGCTGGGCGGGCTTACAATTTTGATTAGGTCATTCAGTAGGGTCTGTGATTTGTAGAAAAGGTTATCTAACATGTGATCCAAGTTTGTGGCTGTTTGGGTTATGTATGGGGGTGCGCTGGGTTTCACTAGTGGAGAGATATTGTCTGGTTTTCTGAGGGGCTGGTCTAGGGTCAGGTTTAGGCTTAATACTAGTGGGTAATCCATGTAGTTGGAGAGGAGGGGTTGGTCCATTTTTGTAAAAATCACTCCAAAATTTGGTCTGAAGATGGTCCTTTGGTTAGATTCCTGGTGTACCAATCCGACAGTTGTGGCTAGGATTGCTGCTAGGGTAGTCATCAGGACTGCAGCCCTAAAAAAAAAAAATTTTTAAAGAATATGTAGGGTCTTAGAAAAATGATTTTGAAAAAGACATGAGGGAGCGGCGGTTTGTGTGTGTGTGTGTGTGTGGGGGGGGGGGGGTATTGCATTGGGTGCTTGTTTGTGTGTGGGGGGTTATGTGTGGGGTGTTGGTGAGATAAAAGGTTTGGAGGAAACAGGGGTGTGGGTTAGGGTGGTGTCTTTGTATGACCTTGGTTAGTAAGGTGTTAAAGATAATTGTAAGAAATATAATATGTGAATGTAGGTAGCTTACCCCTGCGTGAGTCTAAGCCGGGTACTTGGAGCCGGAAATATCTGGACCTGCCTGACCAGTGATACCATTCAAAGATGGCCTGTTGGAGAACCAGATCTATCGAATCGTTGATTGCTAGACTTCTGCCTACACTTGTAAAGTGTCTAGGCAGGTTAGCTAGCGGCTTCTCTGAAGCCAGGAGCGTCCTTGCGCTCAATAGGGCTAAGTAACTAGCCACATGCTGGTCAAACCTCGCCCAGATAGGTTTAGTGGGTGTGTCAGAGCACACCATAGTGAGTACTGTTTTTATCACAGCTTGAACGCGATCATTGGTTAAGTCCATCTGCTTTAATACAGCAGGATTTGTCAAATAGAAAGCCACGTCACAGGGAGATATTCCCAGGACCAAGTTCCTATACCGGCAGATCAGAGATCTTAATTCAAGGATTTCTCTATCAGCGTCCAATAATCCCACAGGACCCAATAGGTCATGTATGGTCCAGCAATCAATGGTATCCAATCTGTGGTTTGGAAAGAAATCAAATTCTGCAGGGTAAGTCTACCTGTGTAATAGTTTTTGGTTGAGTGTATTTGAGATATTAGGTTCACACGAGATGGAGGATTCAGCAGGCACAAATATTGGGCAGTGAAGAGTGAAGATCATTCAACTTTTTCTAGATACTCTGAGCTCACACTACCATTGGTGAATTGAGGAGTCTGGGCAGTATGACAACAAATATGTCATTACCAAATACAAGAACGACTGATGGTCTATGTACTAAAATGGACACTTAAGACAGGCCTACCTGGGCTGGCTGCATGCCCTGTTCGCCATAGTTGTCTCCAATCAGGCACTTGCTCTCAGAAAAACGGGAAGTGGTTGGAGATGGTGTATTATTGAGAATGGATAAGATTGGGGTGGGTCAAGGCTTATAAACCTGGTCGTGAGGGAAGCTAACCCTCAGTCGCAGATCTCCCATATAGGTATGTCTTGCCCTTAAAAGGCTTGGCCTTATCTTATTGGATGAATGCAGTGGGGGCAGGCCTGCCCCGTATGCAAATCTCTGGTGGTCTCTGCGCTGAGGCCTGGTATGTATTGATTAAAAATTGGAATTTTTAGGTCAAGAAGGTTGGTAGATGCTGGTCAAGGTTATGATTGACCTCTGACCGGGTGGGTTTGCCTGCTTTGTGGAAGCCTGGCGTGAAATTGGGGCTGTGGTTGATTACAGCCAATCAGAAAGGTATTCCACCTGCATTACCGGATCTGAGAAAAACAGGGGTGCAAACATGGTTGGAGCATGGGAGACAGGGACTCCTACAGTAGGCGTGTCGGTGGCAAGAATACCGAATTTAACAGGAGTCCTGACAAGCCATCAAGCCGGTGTATGAATGTATAAAATAAAAACTTTATACATATACCCTAGAATGCGCTGCTGCCTTGGGTAGTATATGTGGCGTATCGAACCATTAAATGTGGGTGTGCTGAAGGCGTCCATGGGCGCGGAAAAACTAAATCTCCAAGACTCATTTCAGTGTTATGTAACTTTCATACAACGTATGACAAAAAGGAAAAAGGGTGTATTGGTGTTTTTGAGAAGAAAAGAAAAAGAAAAAGAAAAAAATTGATGAATAGAAAACAGGAAAAATAAAATAAAAGATCTGGGATGGGGGTTGGGTGTTGGGAGGTTTCTGGGAGGTGGTCAGTATTTGGTGTTGGACAGGTGGCGCGTGGGGTGCTGGGTGTAATGTGGTTGGTATGTACGTGCTCTGAGGGTAATGTGTTTGGCAAATTAAGTGGGGGGGGCGGTGGTGGATGCGGATTTCTGCACTTGATCAGGGATCAAGGTGTAGGCACGTGGTGGTTATCCAGATCACTGGTGCATAGGATGGAGGTATGTTTGACTTGCAGTGTATTTGGTTGTGGTGTTTTGGGGGGGGCTGTGCTTTTTGGTGTGTGAGAGTGTGTAGTTTGCGTATTTATTTTTGCTGATGGCGCTTTTTAGCCTTTTTTGGTGGTGAGAAACTGACAATACCCTTTTTGGCTGGTCTCCCTCTCTTTCTTTTTGGTGGGGGAGTGGGGGTATTGGTGGAAGGTGTTAAGTTCAAGTCTGGGTCGTAGAGAGATAAAACCGGGCCAGTCTGTAGTCTTTTGACTATGGCTTTGGCGCTGGCTTTGGATGTTGGTGTTCTCAATCTGGACACATGTACTGCTTTTTTGAAAACTTTGCCATCCTGCAATCTTTTGACGATTGCAGTTACTGATGAGGTCATTTTCACGATGATATATGGGCCAGAGTAGGTAGGCTGCAGCTTTTTACTTGTGTGTTTTACCAGCAGGTTGGGAATGTGTAAATACACGAGCTGACCTGTGGCATATGTACTAAGTTCTGCTGAGGCGTCGTGTTTTGCCTTCATCTTTTTGTGAACTTTGATCATGTTTTCTGCTGCCTTCAATTGAATATCATCCCTGAGGTTGAGCAAATGTAGGGCCATACCTTCCCTTTGTTTGGTATCACTTAGTGATGTGCCTAGTGCTAGGGCTGCTTCTGTTGGTAAGTGAGATTGTTTGCCAAATACCAAAAGATTTGGTGATTAGCCCAGAGCGCTGGAGACTGTATTGTTCATGCTGAAAATTACAGCCTGTAAGAAGGTGGACCAGTGTTTTTGTGATTTTGACACAAAAGCTCTCAGGGAGGATTCAATAGTCTGGTGCTGGCGCTCACATAGAGCTTGTGATCGGCTCCAATGTGCTGACCCTGTGACATGTTTAATGCCAAATTTCTTGCAGAAAAGTGCGAAGAATTTTGAGGTGAATTGTTTGGCATTATCAGTGTTAAGTACTGATGGTGTACCGTGGATGCAAATGACTCTTTGGAAGAATCCAAGTGTCACAATGGCGCTTGTGTTTTCCTCAGTTGACCATGCAGTGACGTGCCTAGTGGCGTGGTCTGTCACCACATGTATGTAGTGTGAGCCATCTACAGCCTTGGAGAATGGGCCTATAGTGTCCATAGTTAAATGGGAATAGGCAGTCAGTACCGGTTCACGAAGGGTCATAGGTGTTTTGAGATTTTTGGGCTTCTTTTTGGTGGTGAGGCATGCATGACATGTGCCACAAAAATCAAACACCTGTTTGAACATTGAGCGCCAGTAGTAACGTGACCTTATGGCTGCGTAGGTTTTCACTGAACCCAGGTGGCCACCTAGAGGTGAGCAGTGGGTGGATTCAATGAGGGACTCTGCCCAGATTTCGGGGATCACGATTTGTAATGTAGGATCCAATGAGTGGCCCATTACAGTATCTGTGATCCTGAAAAGAACCTCGTCAAGAATGATGAACTGATCATGGTTTCTTAGAATCTGATTTATCAAACCAGAGTCATGTGGCAATTGACCTTTTTCAATGTAATTTAGCATGGATGAGGCAAAAAGGTCTTTTTGTTGAGCCTCAATTAATGCTTCTCTTGATGGGGTGAGGGAGTGATGTTTGCAAATTTTGGTGATGGCACTCTCAGCTATAGGTAAAACCTTCTGAGATAACTTGACCCTTCTAGCATTGGCGGCTTTCACTGAAACCCTGGGTGACCTGGGCGCACTGGGTCGACCCCTTGACCTAGTTGTGGTGGATTTGACCTTCTTAGGTCGGGTCGGCTTGGTGTGCTTGGTGCTGGGTTCTGATTGGCCGATGGTCGGGGGTGTGTCTTGTGTGTTCCGGGACTGGGCCCTGGTCAAGACGCATAGCTCTGAATATCCCTTGGGTGTTTCAGAATATGTTCTTTCAGAGCTATTTTTCTTTGCAACTACTCCTCTTGGTAATTTTCCTGTGCTTCCCCAAATTCTTCCTCCCTTTAGTATCGATCTGGGAGGTCCCATTAAGACAGGGTTATTTGGTACTGGCGCGTTTGATTTAAAAACCTTGGTCATGGTAATATCAGAGAAAGTCACTTTCTTAGGGGGGAGGATGATCTGTCCCTTTGATCTTATTGGTACTGGATCATCAGAGCTTGGTGGGTATTTCCTCCTGGAGAGGAAATCAGCCACAATGTTGGCTCTGCCCTGCAGGTACTTTACTTCAAAATCATATGACATGACTGTATCCACCCATCTAGCCAATCTTCCATTTGTGATATTCTCTTTTTTATTAAAAAGAGAGACTAGGGCTGTATGGTCTGAATACACTTTGAAGTGGGTTCCATCCACATAGTGGTGGAATTTCTTTACCGCATAGACAATACCTAAGAGTTCCTTGTCTGTTATACCGTATCTGGTTTCTTGAGGGGTCAAACCTCTTCCTGCAAATTCTATTGGCCTGTAGAAACCATGTTCATCAACCTGAGTGATCACGGCTCCCAGGCTGTAATTGCTTGAGTCAGTGAAAATCACAAAAGGCTTCCTGTAATCAGGGAATTTGAGGATGGCTTCCGTGCAGATTGAGGCCTTGATTTTCTCAAAGGCTCTTTGACAGTCTGCAGTCCATGCAAAAGCACTCTTGGTGGCATCGTAGAGTGGCTTCATTATGTGGGCAAAACCCTTAATGAATCTTTTGTAGAATTGTGCCATACCATTGAAACATCTAAGGTCATGGATGTTTTTGGGTGGTGGGAAGGTTTTGACTGGCCAGATTTTGTCTGGGGAAGGTGACACACCATGCTGGTCTACAGAAAAACCCAAGAAATCCATCTTGGTTGTGCCAAATTCACATTTTTCAGATTTCAGTTTGATATTTCCCTTTATGAAAAGTTTGAGTACCTCATCTAGATCTTGTAGATGTCTCTCCCAGGTGGGACTCTATATAGCTACATCATCGACGTAGGCTACAGCGTTTCTGTATTTACATTTCATGAGCAGCTGTTCCATAACATTCATGAAGGATAGGCCTGATGTTTTGAGTCCCATGGGCAATACTTTTGCCATGTATCTGGTTCCATTTGCAGAGAAGGTGGTGATAGGTCTGGATTCTTCCGCTAGGGGGATCTGGTGGTAGGCGCTGTAGACATCTAATTTAGAGAAAAACTTGGCGCCTGTTCTACCAATTTGCTGCATGAGATCGTCTGCCCTTGGGAAGGAATATGAAAAGGACTTGAGGTTTTGGTTAACCCATCTGTAGTCCACTACAATCCTCCATCCTGATGCTACAGATCTGTCACCTTGGGGTTTTGGTACCAAGAAGGCTGGGGAGTTCCACTCACAAGGCTTTGTACATTCCTCAATTACTCCCTGCTTCAGGTGTTTCTCCAGGAGCTCTCTTTGAAAAATCTCCTTGTGTGGGGACATTCTGTATGACGGTCTGTTACAGGGTTTGAAGTCTGGGATCAGTTCAAGTTTGATCTCATTCTCTACATTTAGACCGATAGCACTGTCATTAAGTACAAAGGCCTGCCTGTTTTCTTCAACAATATTGCGGATTTGCTCCTTCTGTTTGTCATTGAGCTGCTCACAGATTTTATACTTTAGAGGCTCGTTGCTTTTAGGGAGCTGTTGCAATGGATCATCCCCACAATTAATTGGGAAAAGATCTTTGGCAGGTCTGCTGTCCTTTTTTGAAGGCTGCTGGTCTTCAAGGGAACCTATGGGCACAGCTTTTTCGATATTGAAAAGCTTGAAGGTACCTAGGGTGGTATGTCTTTTCAATGGTACGGGAAAATCATTTGGATTTGCCATAGTTACCGGTATTAATTTTGACTCTGTCTTGGGTTTAACCAAGGCATGTTTGATCAGTATTGGTAATCTGAGACCAATGTTTTCAGTGATGCCTGTTGAGTTGATAATGTCCTGTGGCCCAGCTACAAAGGCATTTAGAGTTGCTTCAGAATTTGGTGGGATAATTGAATCTTCAGTAGGTCTGATTGGGTACCCTATGGGAGGTTTTGGTCCGAAACTGAGCCTGGCCTTGTATTTGGTCATAAAGTTTACGCCAAGGATGAGTGGGTGGTTCAGTTTGGGGACAATATGGAATTTACAAGAGAATTCTGCTCCCTGAATCAAGAATTTTAGTGTTATTGAGTTGTTTACCTGTACTGAGGATTTGTCTGCTAGGAGTACAACAAGTCTGGATCTGTTACCGTGAAGGAAGTTAGGGCTGTTTGACACTCTATCTGCCATTTTCTGACTGATGAAAGATAGGGAGGCACCTGAGTCTATCAATGCTCTGTATAGATGGTCATTTATGTCGACAAACACAGATCCCTTAGTCAAATCAGTATTAATGTAAGAGACCTTACCTTGCTGCCCATACTTATCTGTTCTGATCCTGAGTCGCAGTCTGGTCACCCTCTTGCTGTCGTCCTCACAGCAGTCCTCACTGTCTGAAGATGAGCTGTAATCCAGCTTTGGTTGGAATTTAATTTTGTTTTTGCTGGTAGGGGGCCGTAGTGAATTGAGTTCTGCATCACTGTGAACACCGGTAGGTTGATGGCGTGTGGGGGGCGTTCCAGGTTTCTTTTTCGCTGAGGTGGGGGCGGGGTTGCTAGGTGCAAGGTAGCCTTCCCCCGAAACCTATTCATTGTCATTTGTATCGTGGCCATCCTCCTCATGGTCATCCTCTTCTGGGTTGCTGTCCATGTTATTGAGGTTGGCTTCACTCTCTGATTCAGAGGTGTATTTATTTTGGTCCCTTTTAGGGTATCTGCCAGGGGTTCTGTCTCTGGGTTTTCTTTTGGCCTGAGATATGTCATCAGTGATGGTGAAATCAGAGGGAACCACGAGTTTCTTGAAGGAAACTTGATTGTTGTCAGTGGGGGTGGTGGCCACAGGGATGAAAAATACGTTCCTGTTGCTGTCACTGGACTGGGATCTCCTGTAGTTACTTGGAGAAGTGCCCCTGTTGTTGTAGGGCTGGTTGTTTCTGTTGTAAGACTCGGATCTGTCGCCAGAAGGGGTTCTAAATCTGGTCCTCCTGTTGTTGGGGTCAGATTGGCTGTTAAAACCACTTCTGTACTTGGCTTCATATTGCTTGCTGTAGCTACCACTGGGGAGTCTGTCTTTCTTCTTTTGGTTGTTATTTTGGTAGTTGTCCTTTCTGGATCTCTGATAGTTATTTTTCGTGTTGTTGTTCTTGTTATTATTGTAGCTGTTGTTGTGGCCCATGGCGCAGAGATCTGCTGATTGGCTGGAGGCCTGGGCAATGCTGTTTGCTTCTATGTTCAGCTCCTGCTTGAGTGCTAAACGTTCAACGTCAGCTATTTTCTCAGGAGTGTCGGACAGAACCACGTTTTTGATTTCTGGTCTGAGGCCATTTAGCAGGTAGTCTACCTGAACGGATTCATCTAGGTTACTGTTGGCCAGCAGTAGAGTCATGTCTGAGATATAATCCTCTACAGACTCTTTTGGTTGCTGTCTTCTGGTCCTGTACCCTTTAATGATAGTTGCAGGGTCAAGCTGGCCAAAACGCTTCAGGAAGGCTGTGTAAACGGCTTCTGCGTCATAGATGATGGGTTTATCAAATATGTTGGCGTAGAACCATTGAGCAGCTCTGCCTTTGAGGAAGGTGTACATACATGATGCATGTAGGTCTGGTCTAGTGGCGTGGACGTTCCTGATCCAAAATTTGAATTCTGCTATGAATTTGGAGGCAGATCTGTATGGAGATGGTTTGTCAAAAGGCTCAGGTTTGTTGAAAGAGCTCATTTGTACTGAGGTGAGTTTGTCATGATTGAAGCTCATGTTACCCATACTTCCAGTGACGTGTGCAGGTGCCTGTGGGTATGGGGTTGAGTATTGGCCTGTCGCACTCATTGTTGTTGGAGTGTGTGAGTGCAAGGTCTGCATAGGGATGGGCTGGTGGTTGGGGGTTTGCCCTTGAGGTGAGTAGTATACACCCTTGTAAACCGAGCCCAGGCTTGGTCCAGCGGCTGGTTGCCTCTGAGATGGCGCTCCTGCTGCCATCTGGTGTGAAAAAGGGATACTACCCATTCTGTCTTGGCTCTGATGGTGAGAAAAGGGCGTGGCACCTGTAACACCTCGAGCTGTGTTGTCTTGAAAAGCGCAGGGTGGTGTCAAAGTGTTCCCTGGTGTGAGGGCTGTTGGGTTTGAACTACCAGTTGTTCTGTTTACTCCCTGTTGGAGACCATGTTGTTGTTGGCCTTGAGGGGGATTTGTTGGGTTGGATAGGCTTGGTGCTGGAGGAGGCGCTGTTTGTTGCTGGTCAAGTATTCTGAAGATGTCTGACTTCATGTCGTCAAGATTTCTGGCGATCCTGTCATAGATTTCCGCAGTCATAGCTTCAGTCTGCTTTAGGGTAGCTTCACTCCTTTCTACTGCAGATCTGTGGACAGCTGTCATGCCGCGCTCCATATTTGATTTCCAAGTGTCCATTGTATCCAGTCTGTCATTCACCCTGGAGAGCTGTTCTGCAGTGCTGCTTCCAATCCTTCTGATTTCAGTGGAGATAAGGCTGATTTGACCGGCTAGTTCATTAGATAATGTATCACTGACAGCTGCAGTGCACTCTCTTATGATGTCTCTGGTCATAGCTTGGGTGTCGTTTGGTGGGGGTTGTGCAGAGGACATGTTTCTGGTGTTTTTGTGTCTGTTGAGATGTGGGAAGGTTGTCTCTGGATCTTCCTCTGATGTGCTGGAGCTGGTTAGTGTGTTGTTTGGTAATTGTGGCGTTGTGTTGAACACACTAGATGTAGCTCTGATGTTCCCCCTGATGGCGTTATCTACACTCCTATCAAGTCTGTAATATGGGGTTCTGCTTCTAGGTCTAGGTGAGCAGGACCTGGCTCTTTTCCTGGGGCTAGGGTCTAGGGTGTGCAGGGGCAGGGAAAAGTATGATGTATTCCTGCTGCTGGCGCCGGATGACAGGTTATCAGAAGTGGCAATGCCTTCTGGGTTAGAAGGATTGTAGTATGTGCTAAAACAATCAGTGGGTGGTCTTGAGCTAGGCCACTCTTCGTATAGCAGATTGTTGATTCTGGCTGCGAAGGCTGAGGGGGATTCCTCGGATTGGCTGCTCCGAAAACTGCAGGGGTTTACCTCTACAGCTCGTCCTACAGCGTGGCTTGGTGCTAGTCTCCACCTGGCGAAAGCTGACCTTATTCTCTCTCCCCAGTAATCAGCGTCAAGCTGTGTAGGTGTATTTGGTTCTTGGACTATATAGTTGTCCCAAGTCAAGTCAGTAGGACTGGTGTTTACAGAGTTTGTTGAGGATGGGCCAGTACTGGTATTGTGCTGCTCGGGGTGAGTGGGGATGCTTTCCAAAGCGGCTTGTAGGTGGGGTGATCTGGCTTCCAGGTGGGAGTCAAGTTCTAGGTGGCTCGGTGTGTGGCACACAGGTGAGGTGGTAATATTGCCTGGTATTCCAGCAAGTCTTAAAGATGGAGAGTCTGAGGCAGACAGGCCAGGTAATGTTAGATTTAACTCTGGGGCAGGTGATGCCACTGGTGTACTGGTCTGTCCTCCAGTATTGTCTCCAATATGAGTGGGTGAAAAGGTGGTTTTTGTTTTACTCACAGGTGTTGATTTTTGTAGAGATGCTGGTAATATTGGGTCTAGAGTCAGTGCATCAGGTGATGAGTCTCTCTGGGTGGGTTCCTGATTTGGTGTTGCTTCTGCTGCTGCTGCTGCTGCTAGCTGGTTTTGGGTCGTGTCTCGTCCCGGTGTTGTAATGGCACGTTCAGGAGTTGGCTCTTTGGGCGTTGTCTCACTTTTATTCATGGCTCATGAGAGGTGGTAACAATGGAATCTTCAGAGGGTTTCTCCACCATTGTCGACGGACCGTTACAAGTCATGAACATGAGCAACTCAGGAGTCCGGAGAGTACAGTTGATGAATCCACTTTATTGTAGTGTTAGGCAGGTACATGTTGGCATGGTGAAGTACAATGTGTATGCTGCCCACCTGATCAAGCTAGCTCTATACCAAGGCACTGTGTGTCATGGAGACTAGGTGTGGAGAGAGGAAAGTAAAGAATAAGAGAGTATCCCAAGCTAGTCCTGTATTCATATATATAGGAGCAGCTCGGGGTAGGCATGACGTCAGTCTTGGGAGAAGCATGACGTCATGCTTAGGGATTGGCAAGACCCGGTGTGCCTTGCATCATCTCACCCTGGAGGGGGGGAGGGGGCTTGCCTAAAGGTGGGTCGAGCTGCCCACCTGTTGGAGGAGCAGCTCGATCCCTGATTGGCTAGGAACGGAGGTGGGTGTGAGCACACTCCCACCCCGTACCTAGGGTTTAGCGGGGGTCGAGGTCATGACCCCTAGCCAGGATCCGGAGGTGAATCTGAGGTCACTGGCCAGGAGAGGCAGAGCTGGGTAGAGATACCTGGCTCTGTCAGATCCAAAGGTTTGGTGTAAGGGAGCCTTATAGGCGAGCTTGATCATTCGGCTTAAAATATTTCATATAATAATTAATGAACCTTGAATACCCCATTGACAGTATGTTTACTGTATGTACAAATTACCTACATACTAACTACTGTATGATTGATATTTCTTACATGTTGCCTAAAGCTGAATAAACCAGTGACAACTGGAAATAACACTATTTATTATGAGCCTGATGTATTTACTCCATACACCACTAGCCATATGATATTTCTCATATGACAACTTGATCATGCCAATCACTAGTATGACAAAGTGGTGGAGAACATCCTACTAAGATCCCATCTCTCACAGGCTCATAAAAATTAAAGCTGGTAACACAACTAAGAACAATCATGCACACAGTAAATTAAAGCTGGTACCGCAACTAAGAACAATCATGCACACAGTAAATTAAAGCTGGTACCGCATACACACAGTAAGACCCACTCCACCCACCCAGTGACCTTGACCTTGACACCATACCCACCAAGGCCACCAGTGAGATCTCCCACACATCAGTGAGATCTCCCACACACCAGTGAGATCTCCCACACATCAATGAGATCTCCCACACACCAGTGAGATCTCCCACACATCAATGAGATCTCCCACACATCAATGAGGCCTCCCACACGTCAGTGAGGTCCACCCCACACATCAAGGTCTTATCAGTCAAGCTGGCAGAACAACACACAAAGACCTTACGTAGTCAGGGGCCTGTTGAAGAGGTCTCCCTCCCACCTAGGTCTAGGAGGCCCACAGGAGGCAAACCAGCCTCCAATACAACAGACCCACACTCAGTAGACCCCACACCACCCACCCTGTCTACTCAGGGAACAACCAGTTCCCAGGGATCCAACATTTCCCAGGGATCTCTACAGGACGCTCAACTCACGCTATCTACCTCAGGGGAAGAAGGATCTGCCTCAGGGGGTGGATCCACACCCTCATCTAGATCCTCCACCCCAGCTCCAGCCTTTGACAGCCACTCCTCCAGAGACACCTCCCCCACACCCTCCATCATGGACACCGATGAAGGCCCCCAACCTAATCAGACAGCTGAGAAGATAATTGCCTATGAGAAGGCCATCCAAGATGCAGTTACTGCCCTAGAGACCAACAAATCCCAGCAGGAGGAAAGGGAGAGGATCCTCAACCAACAACTGGCAGAGAGGAATGCAGCAATAGATGCTCAACAGAAGGCCATGGAAGATCAGCGGAAGTCCCTAGAGAGACAACAACAACAGATAGCAGATCTCATGAAGATGGTATCATCCCAGACCCCACAACCTCCCACACCTGCCATCACACCTGTTGTCACACCATCTGCCTCTGGATCCAAAGATGACATCATAATCTCCATGGTGTCCAACATGACCAAACTCATAGACAGAAAACAACAGGATGACAGAAAGATCAGGCTACATGAGGTAACAAAACCCAAAACCTTTTCACACCCATCACCACTCATGTCAACAGCATTATTTATTGATCACAAATTCCCAAAATATCTGAAGGATAAGTACAAAGTGACAGACAGTGACACCATGGTAACATATTTACCCAAGTACCTCGAAGGACAAGCACTAGCTTGGTTTGAATCCTTCAGGGAGAGTGCCACACCTGATATGTTGACATGGACCAATGTAGTGAATAAATTAAAAGAGTATTTTGCTACTCGAGACAATATAATCTCAAGGACTGCACTCCGTGCACAAAAGGTAGATGAACCTGTCCTAGACTATGCATGCCATCTCAGGAAAGTGTGTAATGCCCAACGCCAGAGTGATGAAATCCTAAGCAAGGCATTTACCCAAGGCATGAGGCCCTGGATCTCTGTAGCTCTTGAGAACAAGAAAATAGACTCTTTTGACCAAGCCCTAGACCTAGCCCTAGAGGTTGAGACCCAAGAGAGATCTAGGAAGGTGAGGGATGCAGAGTCCAACCCACAGCCTACTAAGAAAAAGGTCCAGGAAATCAGCACTAGTGCAGATGAAGATGTTAACCTAATGTCTAGTGCCCATGTAAGGCAACAGGAGGCTAAGGTTGCATCAAGAGACCCTACCGGTAGATACAGAGGAAATAACTATGACCCCAACTACCAATCCAATAGAGGTAGAGGTAGAGGGGGCAACAACAACAACCGGGGGGGTCACAACAGTAGGAAAGACAGCAGCTCTTCCAACTCCAACAATGGTAACTCTTCATACAGTGATAGGAGAGACAGAACCCCAAGTAATGGCAGATCCTATAATAATCAAGGATCCAACAGTAGGAGCCAGAGTCCACATAGGAACTACAACTCTGGATCCTACAACAACTCTGGATCCTACAACAGCAGCCAGGGTTCAAACAACTCTGGATCCTATAATCAAGGATCCAACAGTAGGAGCCAGAGTCCACATAGGAACTACAACAGTGGATCCTACAACAACAATGGCGCCTACAACAACCAGAGATCCAATAACTCCGGTCAATACAGCAACTCTGGTCAATATAACCAGGGTTCCAACTCACGCCGGGAGGATTACAAACCTGACACAAGAGGTTACCAGGGGAACCAACAAAGTAACCCCCAAAAAACCACCTCATGTGATGGATCAAATCTCCAAACTCCTGGTGGCAAGCATCTCAACCACCCCACAGAACCAGGAAAACTAGGATGTCACAGTGCCGATGGGCCAGTGCACTGTGACACCCCAAATACAAACAATCAATCAGGATTAACAAAGATCCAACCAGAGACAATTGCTAGTGCAAATCTACCATCTAACAGACAGAGACGTCCATCAGTGATACACATCACCCCACCAGATTCATCATCAAAGGATACAGGTGAGAGTACCAAGCTTTCTATTGTACTTCTTCAAAATGGCTGTATCAATGCAAATCTATATGATGTTTCAGATGTACAATGTTTGGTTGATACAGGTGCTACTATCACCTGTGTCAGACAATCATTCCTCATGGATCTCCAGAAGAGATTCCATATCCAACTGAGGAAATCTAAAATTAACATCCATTTGGCAGATGGATCGGTGTGTCATGTTAGACATTCAGCTATGCTGAACTTTAGAATCCAAGGTGTCAGATTCCAATACCAATTTGCGGTAATTCCCAACCTCACACAGCCCGTTGTCCTCGGCACAGATTTCTTAAGCACTACAAAATCTCAAATTGAATTTAATGTTGATCCTGAACAAATTCTCAAACCCATTAGGGCAGTGAGGGATTTTACCATCCCTCCATTCTCTGAACTTGCAGTATTGGGTAAGGTCACATCTACTCAATCACTGCAAGGGAAAACTGGAGTAGTAGATAACCTCCAAAGAAATAACAATGCCCCATATCTAGTTCAAAGGGCAGCAGTAACCCCCAGGGAAAATAACAAACATCCCCTAGTGTTACTCAACACCAGCAGGCGCCCACATAAAATCAAAAAGGGTGCCATCATAGCTCTATTTCAGGAAGTCAAGGAATCTGATTTAGAAAAACCTCAACAGGTGTCAGACACTACCCCACACACTGATCAATCCATCTCAGCCATACGGCCTGAGGATGTAACTCAATTCAGTGACACAGACTCAGACTGTGAGTCCACATATGCTGACCCTGAACCCAACTCAATCAGACTCTCTGAAATAGCCGCTATACATAGTGAGGCACATGACCTCGAGCCAGAATTGGAAGAGAATGTTCCACCAAAATCTGTGCTCACATCCAAAGATCAGCATGATAGATTAGGATCACTGCTGACCAAGTATGATGATGTATTTGTAGGAAAAGATGGAGACATTGGTGCCACACACCTGTATACACACTCAATACATGTAAAACCTGAGGCAGTACCATGTCATTTCCTACCATATAGACAAACACCAGAAAAACAGGCCGCAATAGGGGAAGAGTGTGAAAGGCTAGTACAACAGGGCATTCTGAGAGAATGTGCTGAAGGCCCCTGGGCTTCCAGATCCTTTTTAGTACAAAAATCATCGGGAGGCCATCGGCTCGTCACAGATTTTCGTTATTTGAACCAGAACACGATAAATCAAGCCTTATCTACACCCCGGGCCGATGACACTCTAGACATGATAGGGTCACTCAGACCAAGAGTATTCAGTAAGCTAGATGCCCAACAGGGATTTTTTCAAATTCCTATAAGACAGGAGGATCAGCATAAAACCGCATTCATAGCAAATGACAAAAAATATGTCTATGAAAGGATGCCGATGGGTTTAGCGACGGCACCGGCGGGATTCTGCCATCTAGTCACATTAATTCTGAACAAACTCAAGTACAAATGTGCCCTACCATACCTAGATGACATATTGGTATTATCACCATCAATCGAACAACACTTCCATGACCTGGAAGATGTGTTCAACAGCCTAAGAGTTGGTAAACTCAAACTGAAGAAATCAAAATGTGAATACTTCATAGACAGAATAGACTTCTTGGGAATGAGAGTCACACCCATGGGACTGCAACCATCTCCCACAAAGGTGGAATCAATCAAAACCTTCCCAACACCAAAATCAGTCAAAAATGTCCGATCCTTCACAGGCCTATGCCAATACTTCAAAAAGTTTATCAAAGGTTATGCCCAAATTGCTAGACCATTATATGATCTACAGACACATCTCAAAGCATTTGTCTGGACAGAAGAGGCAGATAATGCTTTCAAAACATTAAAGCATGCCCTCTGTACCAATGCTCTTCTCAGATATCCAAACTATGAGAAAGAGTTCAGTTTGGCAACTGATGCTTCCAATGTGAGTTTAGGAGCTGTACTCTCACAGAGAGATAATGAAGGAGTGCTCAGACCAGTAGCCTTTGCAGGTAGAACCCTCTCCAAACATGAGAGAAATTACAATACCACAGAGAGAGAACTACTGGGAGTAGTGTATGGAGTATTACACTTCAGACACTATCTAGAGACTAGACATTTCCAATTATACACAGACCATGCAGCCCTAATCCCACTATTAACCAATACAGGACTCACACATAGATGGGCCAGATGGGCTCTAGACATACAACAATTTTCATTCACCATCCAACACGTGAAAGGTGATGATAACACACCACCAGATGCTATGTCTAGAAGAGAATACCCAGATTCTGGACCCATGACTAACCCTCCACCCCCACCAAGGAGAGTTAGAGCAGCCAGTAGAACCAAGTTTGCAAAAGTAACAAAGAAAGTACCATTCAAAAGGGATGATCCACCCAACACCATTGAAAGGCCAGAGACACCCATTAGGGGTATCTTGAAGCAATCTACACACTATGTGTTTTGCCACTGTGAGAGAGAATACTCACAACTCTTTCCAGATAATGACTTCGAGCCTATTGAATTCTCATCACTCAATCAGATGCTGAAGGCAACTCCTAAGGAGCCACCCTTCACCCCACCTGACTCAGATGATGAAGATCCAGAAGACACAATATATGCTATTACTCAAGCAACTTCTAAATCAGTCAGATTCTTTGAACCAATGCGGGGAGAGGAAACATCAAACCATTTGTGTCCTATGACCACACGCTCAAAGACTAGAGAAATGATTCAGGAGGGCACACCAAAACCCCCCACACAATCACAAACTATTCTAAATGAGAAAAAGGTCACAGGAAACAAACCTACCAAAACCCCACCTACCAGGAAAAATGTCACAAAAGACACTGCATCTACTAAGTCAAAGAACTCTGAGACAAAGAAGAATGACAAAAAGCAAATTGTGCCTTTAAAGAAAAAGGTTGCCACTCCCATCAAGGCGAGAATAGGCCCTCCAAAGGAGCCTACACACCAAGACAAGAGTGACACACCCCAACAAAAGGCACAAGATAGGCCAATAGTCGATGAAAAAGAAAAAGAAAGAGACAGAATAAAACAACATGTGCTAGATATAAATCAACTACTGGATCAGATTCCCGACACATCCATCTCAGGTACAAACCTTGGCTTGGAACAAAGGAAAGACAAGGACCTATTGCCCCTCATACAGTATCTTGAGGATGGGACCTTGCCTGCACCAAAAGCACAAGGAAATAGAATCATCAACCAAGGCCAGACATACACCTTGGTAAATGGTACATTAGTCCATATATGCCCCATAAATTGGAGAAAAACCAATACTGTACCACTTCAAATTGTTATACCACAGCAATGGGTAACAAGTACACTTCAGTATTTCCATGACTCACCTACCGGCGGCCATCTTGGCTCCAGTAGGATGCTGTCAGCACTCCGACCTAGGGTATATTGGAAGTCTATGCTAGCAGACACAACAAAATATGTTTCCACCTGCCACACATGCCTCACAGCAAAAAGGCAAGTACACTCACACAAAACACCAATGACAGTGAGAGAGTACATGACTTCACCAATGAAGTTCCTAAACCTAGACGCGGTGGGACCACTTCCCACAACTGCCAGGGGAAACAAACATATACAAGTCTGCATAGATTATGCTACCAGATATGCAACAGCTTGGGCTACTACTGACTTAAAAGCTGAAACAACAGCAGCAGAGTTCTACAAGAATATAATTTGTCATCATGGAACACCAGCCACTCTTCAAACAGACAATGGGACATGTTATACAGGTGCAAAGTTCACAAAGTTAACTAAACACCTCAAGATCAAACATAAATTCTCCTCACCATACAGGCCACAATCAAATGGGCTTGTAGAGAGATTCAATGCTAGCATAGGCACAGCACTCAGAGCATTCTGCTCAAAGCACCAAAACAATTGGGATTCATTTATTGAACCCATAACCTTTGCATTAAACAACACTGAATCCCAAACCACAGGATTCACCCCTTTCTTCCTGCTACACGGAAGAAACCCAGCCACCCCAATGGACTTAGGGCTGGGAATACAGGAAGACATATCCACAGTAGCAGACCATGTAGCTAACATGATAACAAATCAAGATACCTCTAGGAGGAAAGCTATAGAAAGGGTCGCCAAGCTACAAAAGGAAAGGAAGGATAGATATGATAAGAAACTTACACCACAGGAAATCAAGGTCACCGACATGGTGTACCTAAACATACCAAGAATCCTGACCAACACAGAGTGTAAGAAACTTCAACCCCTTTTTATGGGACCATATGTTGTAGTAGATAGACCTAGTTTGACAAGTGCCAAACTCAAAAACTTGGACACCAATCTATTGGTGGCCAGACCAGTGCACATAGACAGACTGAAAAAGGTTGTGGCTGTCAGAAACAATGAATTTGCACACAGGCTTATTCCACATGAGGCCAAATACTACAGCAAAATTGTAAGGAACAAAAATGATATCACCCTTACAAGAGAAACCACAGGCATAGGCCCTATCAAGCCTAGGCCTGCACACCACATACTAAGAAAGACATCTAGGTGTGGTGCAGTTTCAAGAAATTAGAAACAAGATTGAGATACCAAAAGAACATAAGATTTTCAAAATGTATTACAAATTCTCTTCATCCACACATAAGACATGTGTGACTGATAATGAATTACTTATATGTATATAAAGCCAATCAAATTTGTAAATATATCAGTAGGTTATTGCCTCTGAAAAGGGTCAAAGACTGGGACCCCCCAAGTAAAGCAGACATGAAGTCTAAGAAGAGTAAGGGTAACACAATGGAGTGTCTAAAGCCTAATCCCCACATGAAAGAGCGCGCTATGCCAACACAGCAGTCTACAGAGATCAATTGACCTTATAAGCTACACTCAGACAACTGTCTAGACGGTCATGAATGGCTGTCCTGGATGACAGGAGGAGCTAATTACCAGTACACAGAGTACACAATAGACCCCCACAGTTGCAGACACTGGAGATCAAGGCCTTGACTCCAGAGAAACAATACCAGGCCCACAATGGATGTGGGTAGGGTAGGCTACATAAGAAGCACTGTGGACCATAGCCCACCATCAGTCTTCATCCAGCTTCAGTCTGGAACACAAGTCTACAGGACCCCACTTGGGAATTAGCCAGCCCACTTCTCCATTAGGAGAGACTGCACTAGGATAAAGAACACACCTACTTCACCTTCAACCTGACCTTACCATTTACTGGTCAATCTCTATAGACTCACCGGACATATTGCCAAGACAGCTCAATCTTGCAAAGGTACAGTTTGAACCACTTCATTTAAAGTGTTACACCATACACTTAGACTTTACCAGCACCAAATCACTACAAATTTGACAAGACTTTAAACAGCAAACATGCTTTACACAAGCACCATGGGGACACTGAGAGTTTCACCCATACTGCTAACTATGCTGTTATTATATACTATTAAACCACTTACTGCAGGTTATACACCTGTGGTGAGACAAAACATAGGAGTAGTATTCAAACCTAGCCCTCAACCATTGGTCAATGGACATACAACCACAACACTATTGTTAGCTATCCCCTACAAGATACCTCGGGCACCCGTTACCCAAGGATCCATAAGGGATAGAATACTCCATTTGACCACTCCTACTCTACAAGATCATACCTCTGGCCAAATTATCCAACAAGCTAAGGAGCTAGACACCTTGCTGGAAATTGCAGACAATGAGATAAATGAAACACTAGCCTCCATCAAATTGTTCCTATCCAACCCCATAAACACATTGGACAAGGCCAAAAGAGAGGCCATACTGGGTTTTCTAGCACCCCTGTTTCGCAGTGTGCTAGGTCTAGCCACAGTAGAAGATGTAAACGAAGTAATGGGACAGCTCAAGAACATAGATGAAATACTAAGAAAATTTGCTAAACAAGACCAGGAAGCAGCTAATCTCATTGAAAAGATCACAGACAGACAAGATAAGTTTGTCAAAGCATACATCCAAGATAAGAAGGTACTGGACAGCACAATCAACACCATAGGTGACACCGTCAACCTGTGGGCCTCTAACATGTCCAGGTCACTTGACTCATATTCAAGGCACGAGAAAACTCAAAGGGAAAAAATGCAAGTATTAAATGATGCACTAATTATCATAGCAGCAAGAATGAATACAGTCCAATCACTGCAAAGGACAAATGCAGCCCTGAGGATGCTATCATCAGGAATCCTAACCCCTGATATAGTACCACCCTCAGACCTTGCTAGATACCTAATTGACATTAATAACAAACTTAGGATTACACACCCTGGAGCACAAGTCGCAATTAATGACTTGGATTTCTATTATTCACAGAAGCTGACCTCATACACTTACTCAGCTCACCATATATATATTCATCTGGAAATTATAATTCAATCTACCACCTCAACCTTCAAACTGTACCAAATGATTACATCACCCATGCCTATAGACACACAGGAGACCCCCACCAGAGGAGTCACCAAGTTGCAAACCACAACTGAGTTTCTAGCAGTATCTTACGACGAATCATTATTTATCGAATTGGACTCAGCAGATATGCAGGCATGTGAAGGTACTACAGTAAAGGTATGCAGAGATGTAAATGGTAGAATCTATAAACACAGGCCTACATGCCCTGTAGCCATTTTTACTAACCAGGCTCAACAGATTAAGGAACATTGCAAGTTTACAGTCTCACCACTGCAAGCACCTACCACCCATGCTATTTCCATTTCTGAAGATGAGTATCTGGTCACTACTAATGAACCCCATTACTTTGTCAACTGCCATGGTAAAACGTCTGAAACTCGAAAAGCCCAGTCCTACTCAATCATAGGTGTACCCTGTGGGTGCACAATCAGTGTAGGAGAATTTTCTCTTCCAAACACAAGGTTGCCCTGTAACTCAACCTTATCATTTCATTACATTCTCAAGACAATTAATTTACCATTCATGGCAGCACTTAACCAAATTTCTGAAACCAAACCAGATGAAAGAGAGAATCTTCCAAATTTCCCAGTAGTGAACCTTTCTAGAACCTTAGAAAAACTACAGGAAAATCCAATCATGGATGATATTACTCAACTTAATTTAGAGCCCTTTGCCAAAACAGTATTAAAAGATGCCTCCAACCTTAATAAAGAAATGGAAACACGCTACAAGGAATCATACCTACGTCGAGTTACAGAGCATCCAATCTTCCAAAGCTTAGCACTCATCCTAGGGATATCAGCTCACATTTTTATAGTATACACACTACTCAAATTATACAGACTAGGAGGGACTGTAGCCTACCTGCCTACAGCCAAAGCATTCAGACTAGTCACCGAGCTGCCCCTACACAAATTGCTCCCAGATAAGAATCCTACCAAATTAACCCCTACAGAGGAAGCCCACACCCCTTTCCTCACAATTCAGGAAACCCACACCCTGATAATTGCTATATTATTCACCCTGACCATCTACTCAGCCTACAGAATAATAAAGTACCTTAAGAAATTTGCACAGACACACTGTGGCAAGAAAAATGTGGCCAAGCGCACAAACCCCACAATATATTTTAAAATATATTGTGGAGACTCAAACTTCGCGCTACCCTTGAGGCCAATACCACATGAATTTGATGAGATTAAATCAGCAGCTGCCCCTACCTATAAGGATATAGTGGTTAAAACCTTCCCACTACCTAAGGCTATATTTACCTGGAATGGACCAGCAGTTATAACAACACAGAGAGGAGAATTTGCTTATCACCTCCCTCAGGTGATACACCTACCTTGGCGCACTAGGTTCAGTACTATACCAGCCCTTAAAAACAAAGGACTGTACTACTCCATGCTTCTCCAGAATGATTGTGGCACCAGCCCGGTGACCATGACAGCACTGGAAAATACAACAGATATAATTATTGACGAACAACAGGAGGAGACCGCAAGGTCAAACATGCAGACTATTGCTAATTTTCTAAACCACCAGCCCTCCCCGGTGACTGTGGAAACAGCCTAGACTGCCCACAGCCTAGGCTGCCCCCAGTCCACCACCAGGAGACAACACATCAGAGACAGTATTCAGAACTTTTCGGACAATTTGCTGGCCCTTAAAAGGGCCTTTGGGATGGCGGGTTTTTACACCCTAGGTTTCAGCCAGTCGGGATCCTACCACAGATCCTCGGGTTCAACATCAATGGGAGAGTCCGAGTCCGAGTCCGAGCCATACATATGGCCGTGATCCTGCTCCCACTCAACGAGCCGGGCCTCCAGCATCCCCAGTCCATACTCGGCAGCCGTGGATGGATCCCCGGATGCCGCAAGATCGAGGAGGGACGCCGCCAACAGATAATCCCATAGCACTCACTCCCGCGGCCCTAAGTTATAGTCCATGGGCCAGAAACCCATATTACCCAAGGCCCTAGTCAGAAGGGCCACAGTGGCCCCCCGACGCAAGGCTGAGCCTAAGAAATAGTGACAGGAGTAATTACAGACCATCACATCACCATGCTCAACGATCTCCTTGAAATTCCTCACTATGTACCCATAATGGATGGTCTGGTTAGACTCAACCAGGGCCCTAACTGGACTCCCCACCTCCATCACCTGGGGGACAGGCAGAGCAAAGAGAGCTTGTAGATGGGCCATGGTACTACAGCAGTGACTTCCAGAGAGGAACTGATGCTCCAATACCAGCCACACACTCCTTAAATGGACACACACACACACCCCCCCCCCACCCTGAACTGTCCACTGACACCAAGCTAGGCACTGCCACAGACACATGCCAGAATCTGGCACCTAACACCTCAAGTGCCACCACTGCATGAGCACACCAGGGAGGAGACTCACATCTCACTCCTGACACACCTCCACTGTCAATGAAATTATCAAAGTATTAGAAAAAAAAAAAAAAAAAAAATTATATACACAGCCACTTGTTGATGTATAATATGAAAATCTATGGTATTCTCACAAAATCGATGATTAATGCGCGCATATACGCGCAAAATTGCGAAATTGCAAACTACAAATTGTAAAATTGTACAAATCTAACATTAATATACATGAATGCAGGTAGATAACTAAGACAGTTTTGTACCCACTAGCACTTGTATACTATGCCAAGGTTTACTTAAAGTAATACACTTTAGGTATCCAAGAAAATTGTTGGAAAAATGAATGAAAAAAAAAAAAAAAAAAAATTTTTTGAGAAAATGGTTGACATAAAACATGTTTACTTAAGATACTCACCAAATAAATCTCTTTCAGGGACACATACTCAAAAGGCTAGGGGAAAAGTCAATTAAGCAGCGGCCCACTGCCGAAATTGCCAATTAATACACCCATATAGCAAAATCAATGAGTAACTCAGAGACAAACAAGCCTATTGTACATGAAGTACTTTGTTTTTCCGGCCCTCGGAAAAATTTGTCTCAAATCCCATAAATTGAATAGTGTAATCTAGATTGTACGTTTGTACCCAATTTGCACACAAAATTGTATGTTTGCACACCAGATTGTACGCTTGTACCCAATTTGCACACTAAAATTGTATGTTTGCACACCAGATTGTACGCTCATACCCAATTTGCACACTAAAATTGTATATTTGCACACCAGATTGTACGCTTGTACCCAATTTGCACACTAAAATTGTATGTTTGCACACCAGATTGTACACTTGTACCCAATTTTGCACACAAAGATTGCATGTTTGCACACTAGATTGTAAGTTGTATCCAATTTACATTTCAATTATATGTTGCACATTATACTGTCTGTCTGTACCCAATTCATACACTGAAGTCAGATTTTTAGAAAATCAACATTTCTATGTGTATCCAAGCTGTACGCAAAATTATATATGTACATACAGAAACTATCAATTGAACGCAAAATTATATATTGGCATACTAAAACTGTGAAATGTACGCAAAAATTATATATTTGTACACCAAAAATTGCCAAATACACGCGAAATTATATATTTGCACACTAAAATTGCCAAATGTACGCGAAATTATATATTTGCACACTAAAATTGCCAAATATACGCGAAAATTATATATTTGCACACTTAAATTGCCAAATGTACGCAAAAATTATATATTTGCATACTGAAATTGTCAATTGAACGCAATTACACGCGAAATTGTAAATTTGCGCACTAAAATTGTCATTTATGTTCAATTTGCACGCTAAATTGAACATTGAATGCCAAAATTGCACACTATTTGCCAAATTGTATGTTGTACATAAAAATGGGAAATTGTACCCAAAATTGATGTCACATGAGCAAATAAGTTCAGGTATGGTAAGATATAGAAACTCGGAAATGTACTTATACCCAGGAGAAAATTGTTTATACTGACAAAGCTCTACCACAAAAATTGCATTTGAAGCACTCCCCATCACTTCAAATCCTCTTACAAACAGTATATAACTCCAAAAAATAAGGTAAAAATTGCATAAATTGTACATTCCCTCGGCGAAATGACGGAGTTTCGCATTCTCTCGGGGGAGAGGGAGTATTCTATGATATACCATTTTATTATTCCATAAATTCTAACATATTATTGTATTAATCAAAGAATATCTATGAAATTAATACATAGGTTGGTTCTAAGAGCTATAAGAGCGCTCAAACTTTGTATAAGAGCGTTCATGCCCCACTGCACACCAAACCAAGTCAGTTAGACAGAGTTTATGACATCAAAGGGTCCGACCTAATGGTTCACTGCACAATATAATAAGAATAAGGGTCTCAGTGTGCGACCTCATGGTTCAGTGCACAAACTAATAACTTGTAAGTGAATGCAACCGGCCGTCACGGGTGCCTGAGCACCGCTGACGCCGTCATGAGTGTCTGAGCACTCTAAGGACTGAACAATGGGTTACATAAGCACGACACCATAACCTTCCGGTCGCTCTAGCGTCGCTCCTGAGCAAGCTAGGTCAAATATCAAAGCATTTATGGAAAGCCCATAATTAGACGGTCAAAATGAGCCCAAGATCAAGGCGGAACTCCCATTATTAAGGAAGTTATGCCATGGAGACTGAAAGGAGCTCCGAGTGCACTACAGACAAACCGGCGCAAGTTACGCGCCTATCCAGCGGGCAGTTTAAACTTGGCATATTCAACTCCGCGCATGCCCAAAATGGCGGTTATACAGGCATAAACGACCGAGTTATGAGGGTTTGAAGATGCAGAACCGACCAAGACAATGGGGGGCATAGCGGCGTCCATGGGGGTCCTTTGTCCCCCTGTGACACTTGAAAGAGTCCCCTCAAACAATTGTAGAGTTAGGCAGATGCTGCTGGCTCCAGTCAGTCTGGAGGTGCTTTTCCAAGATTTGCTACAAATAGCCTGTCTGCACCTCCAGGAGGACAGATCACCAAGAACCGCTCTAGAGGTAACATCTCCAGTCATCTCCTGCTACCTGCTATACCACTGCACTATGGTGAAACTATGCTAGACAGGCATTGGTTTCCTACCATTAGTGGCCAGGGGCTATCTTCTTCAAGACTTCCACCAGAGGGTAAAGTTATTCATTATTACATTATTCCTCTAAGCAGCAGGTCAGGAGCTAGGTGTGGGAACCCACCTAGAACTATGCTGGACACTGTATTATTAATACCTCACAGGTGGAGTGGAACTGAACATTGTACTTTATAAATTACTGTATGTTTACTGTATGTACAAATTACCTACATACTAACTACTGTATGATTGATATTTCTTACATGTTGCCTAAAGCTGAATAAACCAGTGACAACTGGAAATAACACTATTTATTATGAGCCTGATGTATTTACTCCATACACCACTAGCCATATGATATTTCTCATATGACAACTTGATCATGCCAATCACTAGTATGACACTTATTAAGCACGCCATAGTTAAACCTAGATCAAACCTTAAGATAGTACCAGTATCAGTAGCTAACCCAAATGACTTCCCCATCAAGATAAAAAGACACATGAACCTCGGTGTATTTAGACTTTTCAACATCAAAAAGGCTATACCCATTGGTGTACTCAATAGCGCCCATTCACTCAACAGTGTAACAACAGAAAAGGACTTATTCCCAATCAATTGTGGAGAGGATCCCATGGACCAACTCCCCAAAGGGAATGAACCCTTGAAGTATGAAATCTGTGAAAAACTCTCTGAAATTCAAAGGCAACAGATCGAAAACATCGTTGAGGCCAATAGGCAAGCCTTTGTCCTAAATGAAAGCGCCATAGGTCTCAATGTAGAAAATGAAGTTAAACTGGAATTGAAACCAGACTTCAAACCCTGCAACAGACCGTCATATAGGACGTCCCCTCACAAAAAAAAATATTTCAAAGGGAACTCCTGAAGAAACATTTAGAACAAGGGATAATAGAAGAGTGTACCAAACCCTGTGAGTGGAACTCACCTGCCTTTTTAGTGCCGAAACCACAAGGTGACAGGTCAGTAGCCTCTGGCTCGAGAATTGTAGTTGACTACAGATGGGTAAATGAGAATTTAAAAACCTTCTCTTACTCATTCCCCAGAGCTGACGACCTCATGCAGCAGATAGGCAGAACGGGCGCCAAATATTTTTCCAAATTGGATGTCTACAGCGCCTACCACCAGATTCCCCTAGCAGAAGAATCTAGGCCACTTACCACTTTCTCTGCCAATGGCACGAGATACATGGCCAAAGTTCTCCCTATGGGACTCAAAACTTCAGGCCTATCCTTCATGAATGTAATGGAACAACTCCTCATGAAATGCAAGTATAAAAATGCTGTAGCATATGTGGACGATGTAGCCATTTACAGCCCCACGTGGGAAAGGCACTTACAAGATCTGGACGAGGTTTTAAAACTTTTTATCAGAGGAAACATCAAACTGAAATCAGAAAAATGCGAATTTGGAACTACCAAAATGGAATTTTTGGGTTTCAATGTAGACCAGCATGGTTTGTCCCCATCACCGGACAAAATAGGACCTGTCAAAACCTTCCCCCCACCTAAGAACATCCATGATCTTAGATGTTTCAATGGTATGGCGCAGTTTTACAAAAGGTTCATCAGAGGTTTTGCTCATGTCATGAAGCCCCTTTATGAGGCGACAAAAAGCACCTTTAAATGGACCACTGAGTGTCAGAGAGCCTTTGAGAAAATTAAAGCTGCTATCTGTACTGAAGCTGTGCTAAAATTCCCGGACTATAACAGACCTTTTGTCATTTTTACTGACTCGAGCAACTACAGCTTAGGGGCTGTAATCACTCAGGTAGACGACTATGGTTTCTATAGACCTGTTGGGAATAGTTTTTGCAGTCAAGAAGTTCCACCATTATGTGGATGGAACTCACTTCAAAGTGTACTCAGACCACACCGCCCTGGTTTCCCTTTTCAATAAAAAGGAAAATATAACCAATGGAAGGTTAGCCAGGTGGGTCGACACAGTCATGTCCTACGACTTTGAAGTCAGATACCTGCAAGGCAGAGCCAATATTGTGGCAGATTTTCTTTCCAGAAGGAAGTACCCGCCCGGCTCTGATGACCCAATTCCCATCAGGTCTCAAGGTAAAATAATACTCCCTCTTAAATCAGTCAAATTCTCTGACATTACCATGACCAAAGACTTCAAATCAAATGACCCAGTTCCCAAAAATCCAGTCCTCATGGGACCACCTAGGTCCATACTAAAAGGAGGACAGATTTGGGGTAGCACTTCCAAGAAGCCAAAGGGTGTGATTGCCAAGAAAGGAAGCTCTGAGAGAGAAAAACTCAGCTCCATTCAAACTGTGCCTGAGCTGTGCATTTTAACTCGATCTAAAGCCAAATTACCAGACCCAGCCACACCCCCTCAGCCCAGCAAATCAACCAGAAGTAAACAGACCCGCCCCCCCTAAGGTCAAGGACACCAAGACCAAACCAAGGGGCCGGCCACCCAAATCTAGGTCACCCAGAGTATCAATGAAATTAGCTAATACCAGAAGGGCTAAGCTATCACACAAAGTGCTACCCATGGCTGAACGAGCGATAGGCCAGCTATGTAAACACCACTCCCTAACCCCATCCAGGGAGACACTGATACAGGCACAGCAGGAGGATGTTTTCTCAAACTCCATGTTGTCATACATCAATAAGGGTGAATTACCAGAGGACCCCAGCCTTAGCAAACAGATACTGCTAAACCATGACCAGTTCATGATTTTAGACGAAGTTTTATTCAGGATCACCAAATCAACCTATGGAGACAGTTTAGAGCCTACACTACAAATAGTGATGCCAGAAAAATGGGCAGAATCACTAATCGAGGCCACACACTGCTCACCATTAGGAGGACACCTTGGTCCCACTAAAACATACGCAGCAATCAGATCCAGGTATTATTGGCGTTCCATGTTCAAACATGTTTTTGACTACTGTGGCACTTGCCACACATGTCTCACAACAAAGAAAAGACCAAAACACCTGAGAACCCCAATGACCCTGAGAGACCCTGTTTTAACAGCCTACACTCACCTTACCATGGATACCATCGGTCCTTTCACACCTGCTGTGGATGGATCCTCATTTATCCATGTTGTCACAGACCATGCTACCAGGCACATCACTGTTTGGTCCACAAAGGATAACACCAGCGCCGAAGTAGCGCTAGGATTTTTCCAAACGGTTATTTGTGTTTTTGAAACCCCATCAGTCCTGAACACAGATAACGCACAACAGTACGTGTCCAAATATTTCACATCTTTTTGTGATAAATTCGACATCAAACATGTGACAGGGAGTGCACATTGGTCAAAATCACAAGGTCTATGTGAGCGTCAACATCAAACAATAGAATCTTCACTCAGAGCCTTTGTCTCCAAATCACAAAAACATTGGTCAACCTTCCTACAGGCTATAGCATTCAGCATAAACAACACTGTATGCAGCGTGCTAGGATACTCACCCAATCTTTTGGTATTTGGAAGGCAAACACATCTCCCAACTGAATCCTCCCTCTCCTTGGTCCATCAAACAGAAGAGATCAAAGACAAGGAAAAATTGGTTACCGCCATACTCAGTTTAAGAGATGACATCCAACTTAAGGCAGCTGAGAGCATGGTCAAACACCATAAAAAGATGAAAGCCAGATATGACGCCACTGCTTCCCCATGCACCTACAACACAGGTCAGCTTGTGTATTTACACATACCTAACCTGTTGGTCAAACAAACAAGCAAAAAGCTGCAGCCCACCTACAGTGGACCATACATCATCATGAAAATGACTTCACCGGTAACTGCAAAGTTAAAAAGGCTACAGGATGGTAAAGTATTGAAAAAATCAAAACATGTATCTAGATTAAGGAGACCAATCACCAAAGCTAGCGCCAAGGCTGTAATCAAAAGACTGCAGTCTGGGCCAGTTAGCTCCTTGTATGACCCTGATCTAGATTCCACCCACATTGGTGAACCAGAATCCCCCGCAGTCAAAAAGAAAAGAACACAACCTGCAAAGAAAGGACTTTTCACCTTTACCCCTTCCCCAAAAAAGAAGGCAAAGAAAAGGTCCAGGAAAAAGAAATAGATTTTCAGAAAACACACAATTTTTATTTTTGTTCTCTCTCTTTTTCCCCCCAACCCCCCCCCCCCCACACTTACACATACCTCTACCTTTACCTCCAACCGGTGGCAGTTTTGGCCACGTGTTATTTCGCGCAATGATTTTTTTTCCCCACAATTTTTTTTCTTTTCTCTTTCTTCTCATCATTTATTTATTTTTTTTTATTATCATCTAAAACATATACCAACTACCTATAACGTTCAAAATTCCTACATAAACCCCAAAAGCTTTCTGGCTTATTTTTACTGATGGAACATTGTCAAGAATTTTATCTAGGGTTCGAAACTCAGACAGTCATATAATGATTGATTAAGGTTGGCACGCCACATAAATTACCCAAGGTCACAGTGTATTCTCGGTTCGTGGATCCTAATTTCAGGAACACGCATGCGTCGGTTTGTTACAAGCTCAGGGCTCCTCTATACCCTAAAGTATTACCAAATGACCGCCTATTGTAGGAGAGCAGCACCTAGACATCCTGATCCGTGTTTATGCCTCTGTTTACCATCAGTACTGGAATGTTTGGTGAGACACTTAATAAAATAATTCAGCACAGTTCCCTGCTGTGTTATCACAACAGGAACAAGTGCACCCCTGGTAAGCTGACTAATCTCAGCGCCACAGCCATTACTCCCCTCCTAGTTTTACTACAATATTCAGATCATCCAATGATCATCCGTACCTAGGCCTAGGACCCCCCTCCTCAATTTGCATATCACGAGGAATTAGCCAACCTCATGAAGTGCTTATAAGCCTCACACCACCCCCATCTTAACCACCCTTATCAAATACACCAAACTCACCACATCCAGCCGCTATGGAGCAAGCATCCGGAGACCACAGGATCCAAGTGTTGGGACTGCCATGCAACAAGCCCAGGTAGGATTGGTCTTATGTGTCCATTAGTAGCGTCATCAATCGTTCTAGCATGACAATGATTGAATCTACCATCATGTTGCCCAGATACCCATTACATGCCAATGGTAGTGTGCGCCCAGAGTGCTTTGTAAAATGCAATAGTTGAATTTGCAGTCCTTTTCAAAACCATGTATGGCAGCCTGATTTTTCACAACCTTATTTATCAACCTCTTGACAAAACCCCCCACCAGCCCATTTATCTACCTTAGTCTAAAACAGAAACCTATCAAACCTTTTTTTTATCCACAACAGCCTTAGAGCCCCAGAGATTAGACATGGAGTCAACTCAGGGTGGACCATCCACAGTCTTTTAGGCCCAAACGGCATCAAAAGTAAGGCCATGGATCTGTTCGAGATCAGAATAACTATCATGGAGCACAAGATTGGCCGAGTTGGAACTCGAAGAAGCCAATAGACTTAGAGCAATCGATAAGGCTAGAGCCGAAGAAGTTGCTAAGGCCCGGGATGTAAACAGATTACAATCCGAGTTGCATGCTATGGAGGAGAAGCTAAAGAAACTTCAACTCCGAAAGGCGGAGACAGAGGCCAAAATGGTCTCGGAACAAGCCGAGATAAGGAAGGAGACCAATGAGTACCAAAGGTCTCAGAAAGAAAAAGGTGAAAAGTACCGCTTACTAAAGGATACTTTTAAGCGAGAGGCTTTAGCCGCTCAGGAAGAACGAAACCGAGCTGTGTCGGAAAATGAAAAGATTCGATCCGAAATCTTAGCAGAAAACGCACAGCTGAGGGAGGAACAGGGAAACCTGACCACAGATCTAGCTACCCTCACAATAAATAAGTCTGCCATGGAGAGTTATTTACAGGAGCAGGAGCAAGCGAATGCCCCTCCGGCGAGTAAGGACACAAACCCGAACTCGACTTTCGTTAAACAGGGCGACCCAGTCTCCTGTTCTACGCCGAAGCATCCGCCGTATAATCCTTTTGTCAATGATAATGCGACGCGGAATGTAGATCAAGGGGGAGTTTATATCAGAACCCAAGATAAACATGGCCGAACTAGTAGAGTCCGGATAAGTGAAGTCCCCATAGTCCACAATTTGGACCCGGACTATGTACCACGGGAGGCCTCTGACAGTAGTGCAGAGACTAACGGATTCCACATACATGTGGATCCGAGTGACAGTGTGGGGTTGGGAGCTGGTAATGACAGCAACCAACCCAATCCATCAAACGATGGCAGTCATCCGACGGGTAACCAGCCTTTAAGCGGCGGTTATCAAAGCGCACAAGGAGGGGGCGGTACCCCGGGTACCACAGGCTACAGTGGTACCTCGGGTCCCGGCCCTAACCAGGGTGGCGCGGGTTATACGAACCACAGTGTGCCACAGTGGACGTATACGCAGCCACCACCACCACCTCCACCGGGCAATACGAGCTTCGGTGGTATTATGATATACCATTTTATTATTCCATAAATTGTAACATATTTTGTATTAATCAAAGGATATCTATGAAATTAATACATGGGTTGGTTCTAAGAGCTATAAGAGCGCTCAAACTTTGTATAAGAGCGTTCATGCCCCACTGCACACCAGCCAGGTCAGTTACAAACACTCTCTCTGACATCAAAGGCTCTGACCTAATGGTTCACTGCACAATATAATAAAAATGAGGGTCTCAGTGTGCGACCTCATGGTTCAATGCACAAATTAATAACTTGTAAATGAATGCAACCGGCCGTCACGGGTGCCTGAGCACCGCTGACGCCGTCATGAGTGTCTGAGCACTCTAAGGACTGAACAATGGGTTACATAAGCACAACGCCATAACCTTCCGGTCGCTCTAGCGTCGCTCCTGAGCGAGCTAGGTCAAATATCGAAGCATTTATGGAAAGCCCATAATTAGACGGTCAAAATGAGCCCAAGATCAAGGCGGAACTCCCATTATTAAGGAAGTTATGCCATGGAGACTGAAAGGAGCTCTGAGTGCACTACAGACAAATCGGCGCGAGTTACGCGCCTATCCAGCGGGCATTATAAACTTGGCATATTCAACTCCGCGCATGCCCAAAATGGCGGTTATAAACGCATAAACGACCGAGATATGAGGGTCTGAAGATGCAGAACCGACCAAGACAATGGGGGGCCTAGCGGCGTCCATGGGGGTCCTTTGTCCCCCTGTGACACTTGAAAGAGTCCCCTCAAACAATTGTAGAGTTAGGCAGATGCTGCTGGCTCCAGTCAGTCTGGAGGTGCTTTTCCAAGATTTGCTACAAATAGCCTGTCTGCACCTCCAGGAGGACACATCACCAAGAACCGCTCTAGAGGTAACATCTCCAGTCATCTCCTGCTACCTGCTATACCACTGCACTATGGTGAAACTATGCTAGACAGGCATTGGTTTCCTACCATTAGTGGCCAGAGGCTATCTTCTTCAAGACTTCCACCAGAGGGTAAAGTTATCCATTATTACATTATTCCTCTAAGCAGCAGGTCAGGAGCTAGGTGTGGGAACCCACCTAGAACTATGCTGGACACTGTATTATTATTACCTCACAGGTGGAGTGGAACTGAACATTGTACTTTATAAATTACTGTATGTTTACTGTATGTACAAATTACCTACATACTAACTACTGTATGATTGATATTTCTTACATGTTGCCTAAAGCTGAATAAACCAGTGACAACTGGAAATAACACTATTTTATATGAGCCTGATGTATTTACTCCATACACCACTAGTCATATGATATTTCTCATATGACAACTTGATCATGCCAATCACTAGTATGACAAAGTGGTGGAGAACATCCTACTAAGATCCCATATCTCACAGGCTCATAAAAAAAATTAAAGCTGGTAACACAACTGAGAAAAATCATGCACACAGTAAATTAAAGCTGGTACCGCAACTAAGAACAATCATGCACACAGTAAATTAAAGCTGGTACCGCATACACACAGTAAGACCCACTCCACCCACCCAGTGACCTTGACCCTGACACCATACCCACCAAGGTCACCAGTGAGATCTCCCACACACCAGTGAGATCTCCCACACATCAGTGAGATCTCCCACACACGTCAGTGAGGTCTCCCACACGTCAGAGAGGTCTCCCACACGTCAGTGAGGTCTCCCACACGTCAGCGAGGTCCACCCCACACATCAAGGTCTTATCAGTCAAGCTGGCAGAACAACACACAAAGACCTTACGTAGTCAGGGGCCTGTTGAAGAGGTCTCCCTCCCACCAAGATCCAGGAGGCCCACAGGAGGCAAACCAGCCTCCAATACAACAGACCCACACTCAGTAGACCCCACACCTCCCACCCTGTCTACTCAGGGAACAACCAGTTCTCAGGGATCCAACATTTCCCAGGGATCTCTACAGGACGCTCAACTCACGCTATCTACCTCAGGGGAAGAAGGATCTGCCTCAGGGGGTGGATCCACACCCTCATCTAGATCCTCCACCCCAGCTCCAGCCTTTGACAGCCACTCCTCCAGAGACACCTCCCCCACACCCTCCATCATGGACACCGATGAAGGCCCCCAACCTAATCAGACAGCTGAGAAGATAAGGGCCTATGAGAAGGCCATCCAGGATGCAGTTACTGCCCTAGAGACCAACAAGTCCCAGCAGGAGGAAAGGGAGAGAATCCTCAACCAACAACTGGCAGAGAGGAATGCAGCCATGGATGCCCAACAGAGGGCCATGGAAGATCAGCGGAAGTCCCTAGAGAGACAACAACAACAGATAGCAGATCTCATGAAGATGGTATCATCCCAGACCCCACAACCTCCCACACCTGCCATCACACCTGTTGTCACACCATCTGCCTCTGGATCCAAAGATGACATCATAATCTCCATGGTGTCCAACATGACCAAACTCATAGACAGAAAACAACAGGATGACAGAAAGATCAGGCTACATGAGGTAACAAAACCCAAAACCTTTTCACACCCATCACCACTCATGTCAACAGCATTATTTATTGATCACAAATTCCCAGAATATCTGAAGGATAAGTACAAAGTGACAGACAGTGACACCATGGTGACATATTTACCCAAGTACCTCGAAGGACAAGCACTAGCTTGGTTTGAATCCTTCAGAGAGAGTGCCACACCTGATATGTTGACATGGACCAATGTAGTGAATAAATTAAAAGAGTATTTTGCTACTCGAGACAATATAATCTCAAGGACTGCACTCCGTGCACAAAAGGTAGATGAACCTGTCCTAGACTATGCATGCCATCTCAGGAAAGTGTGTAATGCCCAACGCCAGAGTGATGAAACCCTAAGCAAGGCATTTACCCAAGGCATGAGGCCCTGGATCTCTGTAGCTCTTGAGAACAAGAAAATAGACTCTTTTGACCAAGCCCTAGACCTAGCCCTAGAGGTTGAGACCCAAGAGAGATCTAGGAAGGTGAGGGATGCAGAATCCAACCCACAGCCTACTAAGAAAAAGATCCAGGAAATCAGCACTAGTGTAGATGAAGATGTTAACCTAATGTCTAGTGCCCATGTAAGGCAACAGGAAGCTAAGGTTACATCAAGAGACCCTACCGGTAGATATAGAGGAAATAACTATGACCCCAACTACCAATCCAATAGAGGTAGAGGTAGAGGGGGCAACAACAACAACCGGGGGGGTCACAATAGTAGGAAAGACAACAGCTCTTCCAACTCCAACAATGGTAACTCTTCATACAGTGATAGGAGAGACAGAACCCCAAGTAATGGCAGATCCTATAATAATCAAGGATCCAACAGTAGGAGCCAGAGTCCACATAGGAACTACAACTCTGGATCCTACAACAACTCTGGATCCTACAACAACAGCCAGGGTTCAAGCAACTCTGCATCCTATAATCAAGGATCCAACAGTAGGAGCCAGAGTCCACATAGGAACTACAACAGTGGATCCTACAACAACAATGGCGCCTACAACAACCAGAGATCCAATAACTCCGGTCAATACAGCAACTCTGGTCAATATAGCCAGGGTTCCAACTCACGCCGGGAGGATTACAAACCTGACACAAGAGGTTACCAGGGGAACCAACAAAGTAACCCCCAAATACCACCTCATGTGATGGATCAAATCTCCAAACTCCTGGTGGCAAGCATCTCAACCACCCCACAGAACCAGGAAAACTAGGATGTCACAGTGCCGATGGGCCAGTGCACTGTGACACCCCAAATACAAACAATCAATCAGGATTAACAAAGATCCAACCAGAGACAATTGCTAGTGCAAATCTACCATCTAACAGACAGAGACGTCCATCAGTGATACACATCACCCCACCAGATTCATCATCAAAGGATACAGGTGAGAGTACCAAGCTTTCTATTGTACTTCTTCAAAATGGCTGTATCAATGCAAATCTATATGATGTTTCAGATGTACAATGTTTGGTTGATACAGGTGCTACTATCACCTGTGTCAGACAATCATTCCTCATGGATCTCCAAAAGAGATTCCATATCCAACTGAGGAAATCTAAAATTAACATCCATTTGGCAGATGGATCGGTGTGTCATGTTAGACATTCAGCTATGCTGAACTTTAGAATCCAAGGTGTCAGATTTCAATACCAATTTGCTGTAATTCCCAACCTCACACAGCCCGTTGTTCTCGGCACAGATTTCTTAAGCACTACAAAATCTCAAATTGAATTTAATGTTGATCCTGAACAAATTCTCAAACCCATTAGGGCAGTGAGGGATTTTACCATCCCTCCATTCTCTGAACTTGCAGTATTGGGTAAGGTCACATCTACTCAATCACTGCAAGGGAAAACTGGAGTAGTAGATAACCTCCAAAGAAATAACAATGCCCCATATCTAGTTCAAAGGGCAGCAGTAACCCCCAGGGAAAATAACAAACATCCCCTAGTGTTACTCAACACCAGCAGGCGCCCACATAAAATCAAAAAGGGCGCCATCATAGCTCTATTTCAGGAAGTCAAGGAATCTGATTTAGAAAAACCTCAACAGGTGTCAGACACTACCCCACACACTGATCAATCCATCTCAGCCATACGGCCTGAGGATGTAACTCAATTCAGTGACACAGACTCAGACTGTGAGTCCACATATGCTGACCCTGAACCCAACTCAATCAGACTCTCTGAAATAGCTACTATACATAGTGAGGCACATGACCTCGAGCCAGAATTGGAAGAGAATGTTCCACCAAAATCTGTGCTCACATCCAAAGATCAGCATGATAGATTAGGATCACTGCTGACCAAGTATGATGATGTATTTGTAGGAAAGGATGGAGACATTGGTGCCACACACCTGTATACACACTCTATACATGTAAAACCTGAGGCAGTACCATGTCATTTCCTACCATATAGACAAACACCAGAAAAACAGGCCGCAATAGGGGAAGAGTGTGAAAGGCTAGTACAACAGGGCATTCTGAGAGAATGTGCCGAGGGCCCCTGGGCCTCCAGATCCTTTTTAGTACAAAAATCATCGGGAGGCCATCGGCTCGTCACAGATTTTCGTTATTTGAACCAGAACACGATAAATCAAGCCTTATCTACACCCCGGGCCGATGACACTCTAGACATGATAGGGTCACTCAGACCAAGAGTATTCAGTAAGCTAGATGCCCAACAGGGATTTTTTCAAATTCCTATAAGACAGGAGGATCAGCATAAAACCGCATTCATAGCAAATGACAAAAAATACGTCTATGAAAGGATGCCGATGGGTTTAGCGACGGCACCGGCGGGATTCTGCCATCTAGTCACATTAATTCTGAACAAACTCAAGTACAAATGTGCCCTACCATACCTAGATGACATATTGGTATTATCACCATCAATCGAACAACACTTCCATGACCTGGAAGATGTGTTCAACAGCCTAAGAGTTGGTAAACTCAAACTGAAGAAATCAAAATGTGAATACTTCATAGACAGAATAGACTTCTTGGGAATGAGAGTCACACCCATGGGACTACAACCATCTCCCACAAAGGTGGAGTCAATCAAAACCTTCCCAACACCAAAATCAGTCAAAAATGTCCGATCCTTCACAGGCCTATGCCAATACTTCAAAAAGTTTATCAAAGGTTATGCCCAAATTGCTAGGCCATTGTATGATCTACAGACACATCTCAAAGCATTTGTCTGGACAGAAGAGGCAGATAATGCTTTCAAAACATTAAAGCATGCCCTCTGTACCAATGCTCTTCTCAGATATCCAAACTATGAGAAAGAGTTCAGTTTGGCAACTGATGCTTCCAATGTGAGTTTAGGAGCTGTACTCTCACAGAGAGATAATGAAGGAGTGCTCAGACCAGTAGCCTTTGCAGGTAGAACCCTCTCAAAACATGAGAGAAATTACAATACCACAGAGAGAGAACTACTGGGAGTAGTGTATGGAGTATTACACTTCAGACACTATCTAGAGACTAGACACTTCCAATTATACACAGACCATGCAGCCCTAATCCCACTACTAACCAATACAGGACTCACACATAGATGGGCCAGATGGGCTCTAGACATACAACAATTTTCATTCACCATCCAACACGTGAAAGGTGATGATAACACACCACCAGATGCTATGTCTAGAAGAGAATACCCAGACTCTGGACCCATGACTAACCCTCCACCCCCACCAAGGAGAGTTAGAGCAGCCAGTAGAACCAAGTTTGCAAAAGTAACAAAGAAAGTACCATTCAAAAGGGATGATCCACCCAACACCATTGAAAGGCCAGAGACACCCATTAGGGGTATCTTGAAGCAATCTACACACTATGTGTTTTGCCACTGTGAGAGAGAATACTCACAACTCTTTCCAGATAATGACTTCGAGCCTATTGAATTCTCATCACTCAATCAGATGCTGAAGGCAACTCCTAAGGAGCCACCCTTCACTCCACCTGACTCAGATGATGAAGATCCAGAAGACACAATATATGCTATTACTCAAGCAACTTCTAAATCAGTCAGGTTCTTTGAACCAATGCAGGGAGAGGAAACATCAAACCATTTGTGTCCTATGACCACACGCTCAAAGACTAGAGAAATGATTCAGGAGGGCACACCAAAACCCCCCACACAATCACAAACTATTCTAAACGAGAAAAAGGTCACAGGAAACAAACCTACCAAAACCCCACCTGCCAGGAAAAATGTCACAAAAGACACTGCATCTACTAAGTCAAAGAACTCTGAGACAAAGAAGAATGAAAAAAAGCAAAGTGTGCCTTTAAAGAAAAAGGTTGCCACTCCCATCAAGGCGAGAATAGGCCCTCCAAAGGAGCCTACACACCAAAACAAGAGTGACACACCCCAACAAAAGGCACAAGATAGGCCAATAGTCGATGAAAAAGAAAAAGAAAGAGACAGAATAAAACAACATGTGCTAGATATAAATCAACTACTGGATCAGATTCCCGACACATCCATCTCAGGTACAAACCTTGGCTTGGAACAAAGGAAAGACAAGGACCTATTACCCCTCATACAGTATCTTGAGGATGGGACCTTGCCTGCACCAAAAGCACAAGGAAATAGAATCATCAACCAAGGCCAGACATACACCTTGGTAAATGGTACATTAGTCCATATATGCCCCATAAATTGGAGAAAAACCAATACTGTACCACTTCAAATTGTTATACCACAGCAATGGATAACAAGTACACTACAGTATTTCCATGACTCACCTACTGGCGGCCATCTTGGTTCTAGTAGGATGCTGTCAGCACTCCGACCTAGGGTATATTGGAAGTCTATGCTAGCAGACACAACGAAATATGTTTCCACCTGCCACACATGCCTCACAGCAAAAAGGCAAGTACACTCACACAAAACACCAATGACAGTGAGAGAGTACATGACTTCACCAATGAAGTTCCTAAACCTAGACGCGGTGGGACCACTTCCCACAACTGCCAGGGGAAACAAACATATACAAGTCTGCATAGATTATACTACCAGATATGCAACAGCTTGGGCTACTACTGACTTAAAAGCTGAAACAACAGCAGCAGAGTTCTACAAGAATATAATTTGTCATCATGGAACACCAGCCACTCTTCAAACAGACAATGGGACATGTTATACAGGTGCAAACACCTCAAGATCAAACATAAATTCTCCTCACCATACAGGCCACAATCAAATGGGCTTGTAGAGAGATTCAATGCTAGCATAGGCACAGCGCTCAGAGCATTCTGCTCAAAGCACCAAAACAATTGGGATTCATTTATTGAACCCATAACCTTTGCATTAAACAACACTGAATCCCAAACCACAGGATTCACCCCTTTCTTCCTACTCCATGGAAGAAACCCAGCCACCCCAATGGACTTAGGACTGGGAATACAGGAAGACATATCCACAGTAGCAGACCATGTAGCCAACATGATAACGAATCAAGATACCTCTAGGAGGAAAGCTATAGAAAGGGTCGCCAAGCTACAAAAGGAAAGAAAGGATAGATATGATAAGAAACTTACACCACAGGAAATCAAGGTCACCGACATGGTGTACCTAAACATACCAAGAATCCTGACCAATACAGAGTGTAAGAAACTTCAACCCCTTTTTATGGGACCATATGTTGTAGTAGATAGACCTAGTTTGACTAGTGCCAAACTCAAAAACTTGGACACCAATCTATTGGTGGCCAGACCAGTGCACATAGACAGACTGAAAAAGGTCGTGGCTGTCAGAAATAATGAATTTGCACACAGGCTTATTCCACATGAGGCCAAATACTACAGCAAAATTGTAAGGAACAAAAATGATATCACCCTTACAAGAGAAACCACAGGCATAGGCCCTATCAAGCCTAGGCCTGCACACCACATACTAAGAAAGACATCTAGGTGTGGTGCAGTTTCAAGAAATTAGAAACAAGATTGAGATACCAAAAGTCATAAGATTTTCAAAATGTATTACAAATTCTATTCATCCACACATAAGACATGTGTGACTGATAATGAATTACTATGTATATAAAGTCAATCAAATTTGTAAATATATCAGTAGGTTATTGCCTCTGAAAGGGTCAAAGACTGGGACCCCCCAAGTAAAGCAGACATGAAGTCTAAGAAGAGTAAGGGTAACACAATGGAGTGTCTAAAGCCTAATCCCCACATGAAAGAGCGCGCTATGCCAACACAGCAGTCTATAGAGATCAATTGACCTTATAAGCTACCCTCAGACAACTGTCTAGACAGTCATGAATGGCTGTCCTGGATGACAGGAGGAGCTAATTACCAGTACACAGACTACACAATAGACCCCACAGTTAGCAGACACTGGAGATTAATGCATTGTCTCCAGAGAAACAATACCAGGCCCACAATGGATGTGGGTAGGGTAGGCTACATAAGAAGCACTGTGGACCATAGCCCACCATCAGTCTTCATCCAGCTGCAGTCTGGAACACAAGTCTACAGGACCCCACTTGGGAATTAGCCAGCCCACTTCTCCATTAGGAGAGACTGCACTAGGATAAAGAACACACCTACTTCACCTTCAACCTGACCTTACCATTTACTGGTCAACCTCTATAGACTCACCGGACATATTGCCAAGACAGCTCAATCTTGCAAAGGTCCAGTTTGAACCACTTCATTTAAAGTGTTACACCATACACTTAGACTTTACCAGCACCAAATCACTACAAATTTGACAAGACTTTAAACAGCAAACTTGCTTTACACAAGCACCATGGGGAGACTGAGAGTTTCACCCATACTGCTAACTATGCTGTTATTATATACTATAGAACCACTTACTGCAGGCTATACACCTGTGGTGAGACAAAACATAGGAGTAGTATTCAAACCTAGCCCTCAACCATTGGTCAATGGACATACAACCACAACACTGTTGTTAGCTATCCCCTACAAGATACCTCGGGCACCCGTTACCCAAGGATCCATAAGGGATAGAATACTCCAGTTGACCACTCCTACTCTACAAGATCATACCTCTGGCCAAATTATCCAACAAGCTAAGGAGCTAGACACCTTGCTGGAAATTGCAGACAAGGAGATAAATGAAACACTAGCCTCCATCAAATTGTTCTTATCCAACCCCATAAACACATTGGACAAGGCCAAAAGAGAGGCCATACTGGGTTTTCTAGCACCCCTGTTTCGCGGTGTGCTAGGTCTAGCCACAGTAGAAGATGTAAACCAAGTAATGGGACAGCTCAAGAACATAGATGAAATACTAAGAAAATTTGCTAAACAAGATCAGGAAGCAGCTAGTCTCATTGAAAAGATCACAGACAGACAAGATAAGTTTGTTAAAGCATACATCCAAGATAGGAAGGTACTGGACAGCACAATCAACACCATAGGTGACACCGTCAACCTGTGGGCCTCTAACATGTCCAGGTCACTTGACTCATATTCAAGGCACGAGAAAACTCAAAGGGAAAAAATGCAAGTATTAAATGATGCACTAATTATCATAGCAGCAAGAATGAATACAGTTCAATCACTGCAAAGGACAAATGCAGCCCTGAGGATGCTATCATCAGGGATCCTAACCCCTGATATAGTACCACCCTCAGACCTTGCTAGATACCTAATTGACATTAATAACAAACTTAGGATTACACACCCTGGAGCACAAGTCGCAATTAATGACTTAGATTTCTATTATTCACAGAAGCTGACCTCATACACTTACTCAGCTCACCATATATATATTCATCTGGACATTATAATTCAATCTACCACCTCAACCTTCAAACTGTACCAAATGATTACATCACCCATGCCTATAGACACACAGGAGACCCCCACCAGAGGAGTCACCAAATTACAAACCACGACTGAGTTTCTAGCAGTATCTTACGATGAATCATTATTTATCGAATTGGACTCAGCAGATATGCAGGCATGTGAAGGTACTACAGTAAAGGTATGCAGAGATGTAAATGGTAGAATCTATAAACACAGGCCTACATGCCCTGTAGCCATTTTTACTAACCAGGCTCAACAGATTAAGGAACATTGCAAGTTTACAGTTTCACCACTGCAAGCACCTACCACCCATGCTATTTCCATTTCTGAAGATGAGTATCTGGTCACTACTAATGAACCCCATTACTTTATCAACTGCCATGGTAAAACGTCTGAAACTCGGAAGGCCCAGTCCTACTCAATCATAGGTGTACCCTGTGGGTGCACAATCAGTGTAGGAGAATTTTCTCTTCCAAACACAAGGTTGCCCTGTAACTCAACCTTATCATTTCATTACATTCTCAAGACAATTAATTTACCATTCATGGCAGCACTTAACAAAATTTCTGAAACCAAACCAGATGAAAGAGAGAATCTTCCAAATTTCCCAGTAGTAAACCTTTCTAGAACCTTAGAAAAACTACAGGAAAATCCAATCATGGATGATATTACTCAACTAAATTTAGAGCCCTTTGCTAAAACAGTATTAAAAGATGCCTCCAACCTTAATAAGGAAATGGAAACGCGCTACGAGGAATCATACCTACGTCGAGTTACAGAGCATCCAATCTTCCAAAGCTTAGCACTCATCCTAGGGATATCAGCTGACATTTTTATAGTATACATACTACTCAAACTGTACCGACTAGGAGGAACTGTAGCCTACCTGCCTACAGCCAAAGCATTCAGACTAGTCACCGAGCTGCCCCTACACAAATTGCTCCCAGATAAGAATCCTACCAAACTAACCCCTACAGAGGAAACCCACACCCCTTTCCTCACAATTCAGGAAACCCACACCCTGATAATTGCTATATTATTCACCCTGACCATCTACTCAGCCTACAGAATAATGAAGTACCTTAAGAAATTTGCACAGACACACTGTGGCAAGAAAAATGTGGCCAAGCGCACAAACCCCACAATATATTTTAAAATATATTGTGGAGACTCAAACTTCGCGCTACCCTTGAGGCCAATACCACATGAATTTGATGAGATTAAATCAGCAGCTGCCCCTACCTATAAGGATATAGTGGTTAAAACCTTCCCACTACCTAAGGCTATATTTACCTGGAATGGACTAGCAGTTATAACAACACAGAGAGGAGAATTTGCTTATCACCTCCCTCAGGTGATACACCTACCTTGGCGCACTAGGTTCAGTACTATACCAGCCCTTAAAAACAAAGGACTGTACTACTCCATGCTTCTCCAGAATGATTGTGGCACCAGCCCGGTGACCATGACAGCACTGGAAAATACAACAGATATAATTATTGACGAACAACAGGAGGAGACCGCAAGGTCAAACATGCAGACTATTGCTAATTTTCTAAACCACCAGCCCTCCCCGGTGACTGTGGAAACAGCCTAGACTGCCCACAGCCTAGGCTGCCCCCAGTCCACCACCAGGAGACAACACATCAGAGACAGTATTCAGAACTTTTCGGACAATTTGCCGGCCCTGAAAAGGGCCTTTTGGGATGGCGGGTTTTTACACCCTAGGTTTCAGTCAGTCGGGATCCTACCACAGATCCTCGGGTTCAACATCAATGGGAGAGTCCGGGGCCGAGTCCGAGCCATACATATGGCCGTGATCCTGCTCCCACTCAGCGAGCCGGGCCTCCAGCATCCCCAGTCCATACTCGGCAGCCGTGGATGGATTCCCGGATGCCGCAAGATCGAGGAGGGATGCCGCCAACAGATAATCCCATAGCACTCGCTCCCGCGGCCCTAAGTTATAGTCCATGGGCCAGAAACCCATATTACCCAAGGCCCTAGTCAGAAGGGCCACAGTGGCCCCCCGACGCAAGGCTGAGCCCAGGAAATAATGGCAGGAGTAATTACAGACCATCACATCACCATGCTCAATGATCTCTTTGAAATTACTCACTATGTACCCATAATGGATGGTCTGGTTAGACTCAACCAGGGCCCTAGCTGGACTCCCCACCTCCATCACCTGGGGGACAGGCAGAGCAAAGAGAGCTTGTAGGTGGGCCATGGTACTACAGCAGTGACTTCCAGAGAGGAACTGATGCTCCAATACCAGCCACACACTCCTTAAATGGACACACACACACCCCCCCCCCCACCCTGAACTGTCCACTGACACCAAGCTAGGCACTGCCACAGACACATGCCAGAATCTGGCACCTAACACCTCAAGTGCCACCACTGCATGAGCACACCAGGGAGGAGACTCACATCTCACTCCTGACACACCTCCACTGTCAATGAAATTATCAAAGTATTAGAGAAAAAAAATCATATACACAGCCACTTGTTGATGTATAATATGAAAATCTATGGTATTCTCACAAATCGATGATTAATGCGCGCATATACACGCAAAATTGCGAAATTGCAAATTACAAATTGTAAAATTGTACAAATCTAACATTAATATACATGAATGCAGGTAGATAACTAAGACAGTTTTTGTACCCACTAGCACTTGTATACTATGCCAAGGTTTACTTAAAGTAACACACTTTAGGTATCCAAGAAAATTGTTGGAAAAATGAATGAAAAAAAAAAAAAAAGAATTGTTGAGAAAATTGTTGACATAAAACATGTTTACTTAAGATACTCACCTAATAAATCTCTTTCAGGGACACATACTCAAAAGGCTAGGGGAAAAGTCAATTAAGCAGCGGCCCACTGCCGAAATTGCCAATTAATACACCCATATAGCAAAATCAATGAGTAACTCAGAGACAAACAAGCCTATTGTACATGAAGTACTTTGTTTTTCCGGCCCTCGGAAAAATTTGTCTCAAATCCCATAAATTGAATAGTGTAATCTAGATTGTACGTTTGTACCCAATTTGCACACAAAATTGTATGTTTGCACACCAGATTGTACGCTTGTACCCAATTTGCACACTAAAATTGTATGTTTGCACACCAGATTGTACGCTCGTACCCAATTTGCACACTAAAATTGTATGTTTGCACACCAGATTGTACGCTCGTACCCAATTTGCACACTAAAACTGTATATTTGCACACCAGATTGTACGCTTGTACCCAATTTGCACACTAAAATTGTATGTTTGCACACCAGATTGTACACTTGTACCCAATTTTGCACCTAAGATTGCATGTTTGCACACTAGATTGTAAGTTGTATCCAATTTACATTTGAATTATATGTTGCACATTATACTGTATGTCTGTACCCAATTCATACACTGAAGTCAGATTTTTAGAAAATCAACATTTCTATGTGTATCCAAGCTGTACGCAAAACTATATATGTACATACAGAAACTATCAATTGAACGCAAAATTATATATTGGCATACTAAAACTGTCAAATGTACGCAAAAATTATATATTTGTACACCAAAAATGCCAAATGCACGCGAAATTATATATTTGCACACTAAAATTGCCAAATGTACGCGAAATTATATATTTGCACACTAAAATTACCAAATGTACGCGAAATTATATATTTGCACACTAAAATTGTCAAATGTACGCGAAATTATATATTTGCACACTAAAATTGTCAAATGCACGCGAGAATTATATATTTGCACACTTAAATTGCCAAATGTACGCAAAAATTATATATTTGCATACTGAAATTGTCAATTGAACACAATTACACGCGAAATTGTAAATTTGCACACTGAAATTGTCATTTATGTTCAATTTGCACGCTAAATTGAATATTGAATGCCAAAATTGCACACTATTTGCCAAATTGTATGTTGTACATAAAAATGGGAAATTGTACCCAAAATTGATGTCACATAAGAAAATAAGCTCAGGTATGGTAAGATATAGAAACTCGGAAATGTACTTATACCCAGGAGAAAATTGTTTATACTGACAAAGCTCTACCACAAAAATTGCATTTGAAGCACTCCCCATCACTTCAAATCCTCTTACAAAACAGTATATAACTCCAAAATAAGGTAAAAATTGTATAAATTGTACATTCCCTCGGCGAAATGACGGAGTTTCGCATTCTTTCGGGGGAGAGGGAGTATTCTATGATATACCATTTTATTATTCCATAAATTGTAACATATTTTGTATTAATCAAAGGATATCTATGAAATTAATACATGGGTTGGTTCTAAGAGCTATAAGAGCGCTCAAACTTTGTATAAGAGCGTTCATGCCCCACTGCACACCAGCCAGGTCAGTTACAAACACTCTCTCTGACATCAAAGGCTCTGACCTAATGGTTCACTGCACAATATAATAAAAATGAGGGTCTCAGTGTGCGACCTCATGGTTCAATGCACAAATTAATAACTTGTAAATGAATGCAACCGGCCGTCACGGGTGCCTGAGCACCGCTGACGCCGTCATGAGTGTCTGAGCACTCTAAGGACTGAACAATGGGTTACATAAGCACAACGCCATAACCTTCCGGTCGCTCTAGCGTCGCTCCTGAGCGAGCTAGGTCAAATATCGAAGCATTTATGGAAAGCGCATAATTAGACGGTCAAAATGAGCCCAAGATCAAGGCGGAACTCCCATTATTAAGGAAGTTATGCCATGGAGACTGAAAGGAGCTCCAAGTGCACTACAGACAAACCGGCGCGAGTTACGCGCCTATCCAGCGGGCATTATAAACTTGGCATATTCAACTCCGCGCATGCCCAAAATGGCGGTTATAAACGCATAAACGACCGAGATATGAGGGTCTGAAGATGCAGAACCGACCAAGACAATGGGGGGCCTAGCGGCGTCCATGGGGGTCCTTTGTCCCCCTGTGACACTTGAAAGAGTCCCCTCAAACAATTGTAGAGTTAGGCAGATGCTGCTGGCTCCAGTCAGTCTGGAGGTGCTTTTCCAAGATTTGCTACAAATAGCCTGTCTGCACCTCCAGGAGGACACATCACCAAGAACCGCTCTAGAGGTAACATCTCCAGTCATCTCCTGCTACCTGCTATACCACTGCACTATGGTGAAACTATGCTAGACAGGCATTGGTTTCCTACCATTAGTGGCCAGAGGCTATCTTCTTCAAGACTTCCACCAGAGGGTAAAGTTATCCATTATTACATTATTCCTCTAAGCAGCAGGTCAGGAGCTAGGTGTGGGAACCCACCTAGAACTATGCTGGACACTGTATTATTATTACCTCACAGGTGGAGTGGAACTGAACATTGTACTTTATAAATTACTGTATGTTTACTGTATGTACAAATTACCTACATACTAACTACTGTATGATTGATATTTCTTACATGTTGCCTAAAGCTGAATAAACCAGTGACAACTGGAAATAACACTATTTTATATGAGCCTGATGTATTTACTCCATACACCACTAGTCATATGATATTTCTCATATGACAACTTGATCATGCCAATCACTAGTATGACAGTATAGGGGGCAACCGAACCTTGAATGAAACAAAGGCGGTTGAATGGAGCAAACAGCAATGCACTAGATTGATGTATGCTCATAATTCTGCCCGAAGGGTAGCCGTTATTCCAAAAGAATATGACGGTACTCGACCTTGGAAAGAGTGGTTTGAAAACTTCATCGATGTGATGAATTGTAATGGGTGGACCCCATACGAGGCCAAGCCACATCTGGTAAGATGTTTGAAGGGCGGCCCGGGTCGCATGGCTGTAGAGCAATGGCGGACCTGGTATGGTCTCGTTGGAAGTTTTGAGCAGTTGGTAGAATCTGCTAGTGGACTGTTATGCAACATGGTCAAGGAGGACCCGATGGTCCGTTTCAATAAACGTACACAGAAGCCTAACGAAGCTTTCCGAGCATACGGTATGGAGCTCCATGCCCTGCTAAGCAAGGCCAGACCCGGTACTGAAAACCAGGACTGGTATATGGACGATTTGATCACACAATTCGTCAAGGGTCTGAGAGACCGAGATGAGCAGATTGCTGCCAGGGATGCCTGGAAAGAAGGCGTAACGCTTCACGACATATTTAATGGTATAGATATGGCCGTGAAGAAGCGAACGATGTTAGCCGGAGACATACCGAATGCCAGCAGCTCGGCTCCCCTGGTGTCAGTAGTCCAGCAGTCTGGGGCGCAAGTCCCCTCAGACGATTTCGAATTGATTGAAATCGAACAGGTGGACGGAACCTTCTGTTCGGTTCAATTAAGGAAGAATACTACGGGTAGGAAGTATATTCCAAGGAAAGCTCTCAATAAGCCAAGGGACTCTAGACCACCACCCGAGGTCAAGAGTGACCCGAAGGCCAGTGAGAAGGCATCCAAACCTTTCGTAAGCGCCGATAAAGTGAAGGGTCAGTCCCCGGACATGACCAAACTTATGGAGGACATGTGTAAGAAAATTACAGATGCCATCCAAGCCAGTCGGCAGAGACCCCGAGTGGATCGCCGAACTGTAAAGTGTTTCAGGTGTCAGCGCATGGGACACTATTCATCTGAGTGTACCGCTGCTAAACCGGTAATGGCTGCCTTCTATAAAGCCGAAGACAATGGCGAAGGAAGGGAGAACACTACGGATTCCACTGACGTGGAAAACTAGTGGTGGTTGTACCAAAGGCATCTGATACGACCCCAAGGAAGAACGAATGCCAAAATGCTACCGGGGGTGACCCGGTGGAAGATTTCGAATCAATTACACCTGGAGGCCGGGTGGCCGGGGGTGCGCACCCCTGCACCTTGGCCGGGGCCGGGGACCCTAGTGTTTGTATGTATGAGAGTGAATATATGGAGGCGAGTGGCCACACTAGGGGAGAGGAAGGATGGATCAAAGAGTTGATCCGAGTGTGTGGGACACGCCTTCCCCCAAGTCATCCGTGTCTGGAATTCCTGAGAGGACTCGGATTGAATCTTGGTGATTCGGGAGACTTTCGCCAGTTTACCAGTAACCCCTCACCCTTAGGGGGGAGACGGTGGTATGTACCCATATCTGTGGAAGGCCGGGTAGGAGAATTCTTGGTGGATACCGGAGCTAGCCACTCCTGTGTGTCCAAAAGGTTTTTCGACTCGGTGGCCAGCAGCCATGAGAACCTCAAAACGGGGGTAAATGCTTGCACGGCCGACGGAAGCAGCATGCGTACATTTGGTAGGACGTTTATGCCTATCCGTATAGGAGGCAAAGAATTTGTTCTTTCGCCAACTATAGCAGAGGTTAGTGATGACGGAATCCTCGGACTGGATTTTGCAAGCTTATACGGGGCCGTCTTGGACCCGAGGGACGGTATGATGAGTATACGGAACCCGTATGGCTTGCATATCCAATGCGTATTGAGACTGGTGTCTTCGGTCGCATCAGTGATACATACGGTGAAGATCCCACCGGGTACCACTTGCGATGTCCTTTGTGGCGGGTCCATGGCTCAAAGGGATGAAACTGGAGTCTATGAACCCGATACGGTGTACTTGTCGAGCGTCGGGTTAGACTCAGTGGATACATTAGTGGCTAATGCAGCTTGGACTGTATTACCCATGACTAACCGAAGTGGTTCAGTAGTCTATTTGAGGCGAGGCGACTGTATTGGGAGGATGAGCTTGGTAGAACATGTCGCCGAGGCCAAATTCAATAAAACACTGAACCCTGTTAGTAAGCATCCTTTGGATGAAGAATTCCAAAAGCTGATTGATCAGTCTGATTTAGAAAATACGGAGGATAAGGATTGCCTGGCGAAACTCCTACAGAAGTACGAGAGTGCTTTCGGTAGGGAGGGAGGACCGGTGGGTAGATCCGATAAGGTGTTGCACACCATAGATGTGGGCAACGAGAAACCTTTTAAAATTCCGTATCGTAGACTTCCTCTAAAGAAGAAGTTAATTTGCGAAGAGGAAATACAAAAACAGTTAGACCTAGGGGTAATCGTGCCCAGCTCGAGTCCCTGGTCCAGTCCTGTTTGTATGACCACTAAGAAAGACGGTACAATCCGCTTTTGTGTCGACTACCGGAAACTGAATGGTATAACAAAGAAGAACTCGTATCCTTTACCAAGGATAGACGAGACTTTAGATAGCTTGGGCGGAAACCAATGGTTCTGTACTTTGGATTTACAGTCCGGGTATTGGCAAATACCGATGCACCCCGATGACAAGGAGAAGACAGCATTCTCCAGTCATATGGGGCTATTCGAGTATAATGTCTTACCCTTCGGATTGTGTAATGCCCCCGCTACATTCGAGGCTATGATGGAATCCTTACTGAGTGATCTTTTGTGGAAGAAATGCCTGGTTTACTTGGATGATGTGGTCGTGTTTGGCAAGTCGTTCAAGCAATGCCTGGCGAATCTGCAATTAGTCCTCGACCGGATACTATCAAACGGTCTTAAACTTAAACCCAAGAAGTGTAATTTGTTTAAGAAAACCATTACATACTTGGGAAGGATCATTACTCCTAATGGGGTGAGTGCGGATCCGGAAAAATTGGAAGCTGTAGAAAATTGGGAAAGACCTACGAGTGCTAAGGAGGTGAGATCATGTTTAAGATTCTGTTCCTATTATCGTGATTTCATACCAAATTACTCTCGTGTGAGCTTCCCCATGCAGTGTTTAGCTCACTGGACTCCGGGTAGGGCACGGGACCCCTTCCCATGGACCAGCGAGCAAGAAGAATCTTTTAATAAAATAAAAGATTTGTTTAGGAATACACCCGTGTTGAAATATCCCACTCCCGAGGGACATTTCATCTTAGACACCGATGCGAGCAATGATGTAATTGGGGCAGCTCTCTCTCAGGTCCAAGGGGGAGTCGAAGTGCCAATAGCATTTGCTAGCAACACGTTAAGCAAGACACAGCGAAATTATTGTACCACCAAGCGAGAACTCCTCGCTGTGGTGGTGTATACGAAGAAGTTCAAGCATTTCCTTTGGGGAAGTGACTTTACCTTAAGAACCGACCATTCGTCTCTTAGGTGGCTCCTTAATTTTAAGGACGCCGAGGGGATGATAGGACGATGGTTAGCTCACCTATCCGAATTCGGATTAGAGCATAAGCAAATAGAGCACCGACCCGGTACTAAACATATCAATGCGGATGCCCTGTCGAGACGACCCATCCGAAGGTGCCAAAATGCCACTTGTGATGACTGCGGGGCCCACAATGCTGTGGTAGCCGGGTTGGTATTTAATCATACCACCCCCCGTATCCCCTGGGAGGAGGCTGTGTGTAGCTATCTTGATTGGTCCCCGGAGACCATCAAGAAGTTCCAACAGTCGGATCCCACCACTGCGCGCATAATGGAATACCTACGGTCAGGTATTAAACCGGCAAGGCCGCTAGTATCCCTAGAAGATAGGGAGGCGAGGCGGTTGCTAGCCCAATGGACCGAGCTAGAGATCCGAGACGGCATACTGTGCAGGTGGAAGACAACTCCCACCAATGGTAGGCTGTTGCAAATAGTGATACCCACCCCGATGAGGAGGGATATCATGTATTATTGCCATGGCCATCAAACAAGTGGCCATTTCGGTAAGAAAAGGTCAATAGAGCGCCTACAAAGGCGTTACTACTGGTCCGGTATGAGAGGCGACCTGCTTCGGTGGATCGCCACTTGCCCGGATTGCTGTAAAAACAAGCCGGGACCCGGCCTGGGTAAGCAACCCCTATCCCAGGAATTGTTTGGTATCAGATTCGCTCGAGTGGCGATAGATATCATCAGTGGAATTAAAACGACGCCCCGAGATAATACTTGTATGATGGTCGTAACCGACTATTATACCAAGTACACTCGGGTGTTCCCCCTTCCTAACCACAAAGCCGCCACGTGTGCGGAGGCATTTGTGAAAGGCTGGGTGCTACATTTGGGTGTTCCCCTTATGATGCACAGCGACCAAGGAAGGGAGTTCGAGTCGGAGCTATGGCAGGAAATGTGCCATTACCTAGCCATTTGCAAGACCCGAACAAACCCATACCGACCACAGTCGGATGGGCAGGTAGAGCGTTTCAACAGAACCCTCATACAAGTGCTAAAGCCCCTGGTCAATACCCACCAGGACGACTGGGATGAACAGTGTGAGTTTGTGGTACATGCCTACAACAACACTGTCCATTCATCCACTAATTGCACTCCCAACCTGCTAGTGTTCGGCGAGGACATCATAATGCCCGCCGACTTAGTGTATGGAGTGGTTGGTATAGACCCGGAGGCGCCCTGCACTGTGTTGTTTGTGGAGTCATTAAGGGACAGGTTCAAACAGGCATACGAGGCCATTCGTAAAGAACTGCTGAAGAGTGCGAAGTGGCAGAAGGTGGGTTATGACACCAATGCTAAACGAATTCGTTTTAATGTAGGGGACAAAGTCCTAAGGTATTATGAGCCGCTGGAGAAGCTGAAGCTCGTAACGCCTTGGGAAGGTCCGTTTAAAATAATTCGTGTCATCTCCGAATCATCGGTGATGATGGAGGACTGCCTAACTGGTAGGAAATGGAAGACAAATGTCAGAAAACTTCGGCCCTGGAAGGGACGCGAAGAGGCGGAGAGGGAGTTCGGCTACAAACCACCTGTATCTGTCCCTAGTGGACCGAGCGTGGTAGTACCGACGAACGCCCTAGAGGCCGGCCGAGAAAGACGCCGGGAGACGAGGGTATGGTGAAAAAGAAGACGAAGGCCAGGAAACGACCTAATCGTAAGAAAAGGAAAAATGTCTCGCTGAGTGAAGGCATTACGTATGGGAAGGTGCCCGCAGTGGCTAAGCGGAATCCGGAAAGGGCCGTACGTAAAGCCGGGAAAAATAAAAGGCTAACCGAAGGCGTTAGACGCAGTCCCCGGTTGAGGTCTGCCGTAACCTAACTCAGTACACAACGAGCTGCTGCGTGTTGTCCGCCATAGGCGGGTAACATACGTTCCACGGCTGGAGATGTCGAACGTGCCCTCCCCGGGGAGCTGTATCCCGTGAGCGGCGGTGGGATTAACCGGTACATTCGCTTTGAAGCGTTGTATACACCGCCAAACTCCAGCAGATAGCACTCGGGTGGTAGGCCACGTCTCGCATGTCGAGTCGAATGTTAGTTCGGATCTAGTTCCCTAGGTGGCGCCGCGGGTGCGGCGGGAAAACTCGGAACTAGGTCACTGGATAGCCACGGCGGGATCTCGCGAGGCGAGATGCGTGACGTCATACTGGTCATAACTAGAGCGGACTCGTGGTGGTTAGACGCCACCCGTTTTTGCTCTAGTTAGTGTTGGCAGTTTACAGGCCCCTAGCTGTCGGTTAGCTTGCCTAACATCAACCTTTTGTTGGACGAATCCTTCGGGAGGAGTCCAACACAGACGCCAATTCATTTGGAAGTCGCCCTCAGTGCCATGGCACAGGGGACGATTGACGCCGCGCGTCAGACTGCCAACGTTCTGTTGGAGCTAGGCGAGGACCCGAAGGTCCCGTCTCGGGTCGAGGAATCTATGGATTCTTCGACAGAGGAGGCCGTCCGGACGCTCTCGGCTATGGCCGAGGCCACCGACCGGGAGAGGATGCCACCTCCACCACCACCACGCCCGGAGCGCTCGTCTGCAGCAGCCGCTTCGGGTAGCAAAGTGGATGTCCTGGACATTCCAATGTATCCTCCGGGATTCAAGACTCGGATCGAACGTATGGCACACGTCGATCGCGAGGCCGGTGTTGTGTACACTTCCTGGGGGACCTACATCCCCATGCACGCCTCCATGTTCGGATGCGGACCATTGGCGGTGGAGCAGGGCGTGCCCGAGCCCATACCAGATGATTTCAAGACTCTGGTAATGGACTCGTGCAGTGACGAGTTGGCTGACAATATGCCAGTCTCTTGGCTTCGCAACTACCTGAAGTTAGCGGAGAAGATGGCAGTCAACGAGAGTCTGGCCCGAGCTGTGTTGATCTCCGAGGGCATCACCCGAAAGGCCTCGGAGTTAAGGGAGTCTGAATCCGACATGGATACAGACTCCACAGTCACCTTGTCGTCGGTGGAAACCGACCGGGTCAAGCGATTGACCCGTAAACCTGCGCCTAAGGGTCCTCTCACTGAGAGTGATCTGGAGGCTGAGGATGTCCGCATCGCCGTCGAGAGGTCCACAACCGAGACCGACCCAGCTGCCGACATCCCGGAGGCACCTGGCGAGATCTCGGAAGAGGACATCTCGCGCCAGCAGGCTGCTGTGGAGGCAAAGCGAGCCGAGCTTGCCAAGCAGCAGAAGGAGCTCACCGCAGCTCGCCGGGCCCACCGCAAACAGCAGGCCCAACAGAAAGCCAAGGTCTCTTCCGACTCTGACTCCCCGGTCAGCGGAAGGAGGAGCCCTCGTACAGAGGACAGGAATCCACGGGAGTCGGATTCTAGTCCTGAGATGCCGGCGCAGCCCACCAAGGTTCAGCGCCGGAAGAAGAAGAGCGGAGCGAAAGCGTCTCCGGCAGAGCCCACGCCCCCCACCAAGCCGAGGGGTAAGGGTCAGCCGAAGGCGCCCGCTTCCACCACCACACCCTCAACCACCACAGTAGCCACCTCGGCTGTAGCTTCCACTGCCAGCACCAGCGGAAAAGGCGCCAAATCCTCTGCCAAGGCTTCGGCTGGTACCACCACCACCAGCCGAGTGAGCAGTAGGGGAGCTGGTATTTACACGGACAGTGAGGATAGCGACAGCGATCCAGAACTGCCCGAGTCGGCCAAATCTGATTTGGAGTCCGTGACAACGTGGGAAGAGATGACCACGGATGTCCCGAAGGACGACAATCAGAAATGGATGTGGAAGAATGCAGCCGAAGGGTTCAAAGAACGGACTCCTCGCTGCTTCGCGGACTGTGCCTATGACACGGTCCACTACATGTGTCCTGGCGCCGTCAATAAGGACGGTGACAGCGATGACGAGGAGTGGATGAAATCCGGCCCCTCGGATACGCCTGTAGGTAAATTCTACCTCATTTGGATTGATCAGCTGAAATCCAAATTGGGGTCGATTTACAGCTACGAGGCCCGGACGAAAGTTCAGTGGGCAATGACCCAATGGGGACCAACCGGCAGCCGCCGACGGTGCCCATTCGAGTCATGCCAGCTGGCTCTCACGGGTGAGAAGATGTTCGAGACGAAGCCTCGCTTCGCTCGCCACATTGTTGAACATCACATGCACCACAAGCCTGTGATGATGTGTGTGCTTGGGGACCGCCCGAGCAAACATTGTGATGGCTAGTTCAGCTAGTTCCAGATTCGCCGGAAGTCCGGTATATTGTAAGGGTGATCCTGCTACCCTGGTAGGACACCTATATTTATCAGTATTATTATTTTTGTATAAATATATTTTCATACCAAATCTATATTCTTGTAATTAAAACAAACAAAATTTTTTCTCGGGTTATCTACCCCACCTCGGGTCGGTTAGTTAATACTGTAAAATTTTATTCATATCACCTGATTACTCGTCTACCACTTTTTAATGCGTCTCGTTTATAATAATAACACTATTGTAACACTGTTACTACATATCACCATAGGTCGATGGTGCATAAGGCGCCACTTCCTATTCGTTTTTATTAATTATCATTACTTCGGGTTATATGCGACGATGCCTCATTATGTACATATTATTTATAATGCCCCTAGATGTTCTATATCCTATACGAACTGTATATATAGACTTACCTATTTGTGTATGATATTACTGTATAAAGCTAAACAATAGGTATTTGTTAATCACACCTAACCCTAGGTATAGTCTAGTGGGGGTGGTGTAGGGGCCGGTATCGTCGTATATATATTAGTGCCGTTCATCCGAGAGACGTGTTCGTGTGGTGCCTGTTCCTTCTATGCCAGCTAGGTGTCGCTTTGTGATACCCCGTTGGTACAAGAGAGGGGCGGCACCATGCCTCGCGTCCAGCTCCTACTAAGGAGCCGGACGAGCGGCAGAAGGTGACTGGATCTAGTCCAGTCCAGACGCGCAGTTTAACCTGTAGACTAGAGTGCAATAAAGTCCTACCCGAGAGGTAGGGGTTTCTGGGGCTTTGCCCAACCCTACCTACTCGTGTTGTGTTGGTATTTCTAGTGGTAAGCGAGCCAAAGAGCCACCCAACATATAAGTCAATACGAACCATTACATATATATAAATATATATATAAAAAAAATATAAAAAAAATATATAAAATATATATATATATATATATATATATATATATATATATATATATAAATAAAAGTAGACAAGCCGGTGAGATAATACTCTTTCATTGTTGAACTTGATATACCACGTCCACCGGCTTACTACTACTACTGCTACTACTGTGTATCGGTGTTGAAAAAAAACAAAAAACAACAAAACAATGTGTAGTTGCGATCCCATTTTCACTTGGGAATTAATAGATGCATCAGATGTGTTGTTCTTTAAGGTGCCGTTGTTTAACCAAGGTGTTTGGTTAAGGCCAGCGGGTGAATTCCTTCCCAATTCTATTAGAGACGGGGTTGTTATTTGAGACCACACGGTAGCCTTCCTAAACCATAAAGCCCCTACTTTCCTCTGTGCAAAGCTTTGGGGTCACTTTCCTACGGGGGCAACAAGTGGGAGGTACAGGCTCCCAGAGGTGCTGCCCTCTAGTATTTGTGGTTGGTGGTAGCATGATGCCCCGCTGGCTATGTGTGTGTGTGTTGGGAAGGCCGGGGGGTGGATGGCGGGGTAGTAGAAGGGAGCAGGGAGGAGAGGGGGGATATTTCCAGTCCCACTCCCACACCGCCATTCCCTACTGCTGATGGATAGAGAGAGGCCACTAGGACTGAGGCTATCCCACCCTGATCGGTTTGTGCTCAGCAGCAGTGGGCAGTGAGCACAGGGGCTATTCATGAGGGTGGAAAGGCTGATAATAACCAGAATAAAGTAGTCCCAGCAATGATTAAAATAGTCCCTGGTATTATTGCACTAAGCTCAGTGTGCCGAGGCGTCCGTGTCACTGTGCCTGTGTGATATGTCACAGGAACCGGAAATAGTTTGAATTACCAAACAAGTCTATCTGCGCCACATAGACAGTGGCCATTGCTGCGCCGGGGCGAGAGGCAGGAAGGGACAGCATTTCCTGTGAACACCTACAGGGCACCTCCAATTAAGGTCAGAGTAGTTACTATTTAATAAAGAAGAAGTCGTAAGTTACCAGTTGTTTTCACTTTATGTATTTGATGGAATAAGTCTCTCTTCCTCTGTCTCTCTCCCTCTCTCTCTCTCTTTCTATCTCTCTCTTCCTTTGTGTGCTAAATGCAAAGCTGCATCCAGTAGCAGCTGCACTAGTGCCCTCCTAGGAGCTTTTGATATCACCCTGCAACACATATCTCGCAGTGGTTAAATCTGCAAGAATTATCACATGGCTTCAGCAATCATCACATGCATTTTAACCTATTAAGTGACGTGTTCATAGGAGTATCATTTTCAGATCTAATTTTTGTAGACCAAGTTATTATCTGCAGCCCGATTTTTCTTTGGTTAATATTTCACTTATGAAGCTGTACAGAACTCTTCAAAATTGCATAGTTTCAATTAGAATTTTAGCTATGACTACTGAAAAAGGAATAGCCTGTCAGCACCTCCCCCCTCCTTCCCGAATTCTCTAAGGAAGTGGTCATTCTTTAACATCAGGGAGGTGGAGAGTGGAATTTTCCTCATGGCGAACCCCATCCCAGCTGGTGTTTTCTATCCGCCCCCCCCTGATTCTTTTCATCCAACTCCCTTACTATACGGTTTAGTGATGTAATGTGCTCTACATCCACAACCCCGCCCCAAACCCTCCTACCACTCTCCCCTGTGTTGTGTGTGTTGAAGCGGGAAAGGGGCGATGCAGCATCTCCTGTATGCCCTGCATGGTACGTCACATCACCATGTTTCCTTGGCTACATGGCGACGTGAGACGTCGGCACCAATTTGCTCTTTTGCCTGGACTTTTTGCTTCACCAGCAGGCTAATATGTGTGTCCCTATGGTTGTGAAATTACCTCAGTCCTAGAGAGTGCAGATTACTGGGAGGTTCAAAAGCATTTTAGATAAACATCATACACGCTTTCACTTTGGTACCGTCACATTGAGTTTGAGTAACGTAGTTACATTGTGGGTATAACATCAATAGCTGTACACTCTTCCAGCAGATTCAAGCTAGACTGTAGATATTGCCTCCCTTATCACAACATAGTAAAAGTTATCATGCATCATGGTGGCAGTATTTTACCATCCTCAGCAGCTAGTATGTGGTGCTAATGCAGTGCAGAAGAATAAACCAACCGGCACTGCATTGACGCATCATGACAACCAATGAACGTGAACCTAGAGGAAAAATGTGGCAACTTAACCTTTAATGGTCACTGATTATCATGATCCACTGAAGAAAGGCTGGGGAGAATGGTTGCTAGCACTTAATTGGAGCATCATGCCCATCCTCCAGGAGTGTATAAGCCCTCAGCATGATGTTAGAATGTAGCCCTGGTGATAAACTCACCAGGGCTGCATTCGTGAAGACCAATAGGCATGATGCATTAGTACGACAGGGACCCTTAGAGGGTTAAGGAGGTTGCCAAAGCAATGATGAGGGTTAAGCTATGGTATTAATCCCACGCTCTTATTGCCCCACCTGCCTATCCAGTCCCCTTAGTCATTCACTCACCACCAGGGGGACGCTGCATCTGGGTTGGGGAGGGGGCTCAGAGAGGAATCTGGGGGGGCTCAGAGGTGGGGGGGTTGGCAGCGAGGGTGGGGCGAGTCAGGGGGGGCACAGAGCAATCTCTGACTGGCCCATCTAGACTGTACATATTACAGTCTGGGAGAGCAGGTCTGAGACGAGGCTGAGAAGACCCAGACTTTAGCGTTTTTGCCCAAGCAATTGCCCATTACAAAATCAGCAAAATGAAATAAAATGTTTAAAAAAAAGCCACATTATTTTGGTGAAGAAAACTATGGATATGTACTTATTAAAAGTTATTGAAAGAGCCCCTTTGCAAAACCAATGCGACACCTGATGCATTTGGTCTATTGTGACGTCATAGAGTCTATGGCATAGACCTGTTGCTGCCCCTATGGTATCAGATGCAGTGCTAGGCATGCAAGCATTTCTTTTATTCAATGCAAATTAAGAGATGATCATGAACATAATGTGGTGTTTTCCTTTAAGGCCCACATACTGAATCTGCATTATGCCCCTTGGTCTATATAATTGCAACCCTACATCCCCACCTCTTTTTTCCCTACCTCCCCTTTCTCCCTTACGCTTTCTCTACTTGCTCCCCTTTTTCCCCTAACTCCCCTTTCTCCCCTCACTCCCATCTCTTGCTTCTCTCCCTTTCACTCCCTCTCACTCCCTCTCACTCCTCTTCCTTCCCCGATGACATATTCTTGCCTTAGTGCAAGAAGGTTGTAACTGCATTTTTCGAGTTTTGCAGGAGAGGCAAATGAAGTTTTTCGCAGCTCCGCCGTTGGTGCACTGAACCTTTATCCCAGGTAGACTGGCTCATTCTCATTAGTAGTTTACCTCAGGTAAACAAGAGAATCAGCCAATCACAGCTCAGCACCTACACCCTTATCACTGACACTAAGTCTAGGACTTGCTTCTTTGCTATAGGTATCCCTGTAAAGTGAGGGGAATAGGACTTCATGATTTTCAGATATGTTATTCCCTGTCTACCTGAGGTAAACAAGAAGTAGTTCCCAGTCTACCTGGGATAGATAAGCAGTTCATTGTCTCCCTGGGGTAAATAAGTATAACTCCACCTGAGGTAGACAGGCAGTTCCTAATGTACCTGAGGTAGATAAGGAGTTTAGAAGTTACCTAAGGTAAACAGGCAGCTTATTACCTGAGGTAGACAGGCATTTCTTAGTCTATCTAAGGTAGGCAGGTAGCTCAAACCTACCTGAGGTGGACAAATGATTGTCTACCCGAGGTGGACAGGTGGCTGCTTATCTACCTCAGGTAAATAAGCATTTCATTGTCTAGCTGAGGGAGAGACCCATTGTCTAGCGCAGTTAAAGGTGGTGTATCTTATCTACCTGAGGTAGGAACCCCTTATCTACCTCAGGGAGAGAAAGTGTATTTTGTCTACCTGGGGTAGACATACCTTATCTACCCCAGGTAGAGAAGTCCCCCTTGTCTACCTGAGGAAGACCGGCTGATGTAAATGAAAAATCAACCAGATTCACAATCAGGTCAGCAAGACTGCTACTGAAGTCATTACTGGCTTCTGATTGGTCAGTTATTTTGTCTACCTAAGGTAGACTGCTAAAGAGCTTCAATTAGTCTACATGGGGTAAATGTTCAGTGGGCTAACAGCAGAGCTACAGGTGTTCCACTTACTAAAGCACTAGGTGGAAACAGTAACATCACATTGGAGCATGTAGGGACCATATCACAAACAGAGCATCAGCATTTTTATAGTAGCTACATAATGATCCATACATGCTAAAACAGAAGAAATCTCATTTTTGCAAAAATGTCAGTTACAACCTTCTTGCACCAAGGCAACAAATTATATCCCCCTATATAACTGATACAGTAGAAGTGGTTATGGAGTAGCTTACTAAAGGACTGTGATCCTATCATGATGGTTGCTGTAAGGCCAAGGGGTATGAGGTGGAGGGGAAGAGTGGTCCTGATATCCAATCTGACGTAATTGTTATAGACCTGTATATTGGAGCTGCTCAGAGCCCGGCCTCGAACCCACTAGTTCCCAATTCCACCAGAAGGGCTACAGTGAGACTCGACCATTATTTTTTGAATCACTGTAACCACATATGCTTGATCTTTCCCTTCTTTCCTCTTTCTTGCTCTAGACCCCTCTCTTTTCCTTTCTCCTTTTCCTTCCCCCTCCTTCACCCTCTCTCCCCTACCCTCTTTCCATTCCACCTCCCACGTCTCTCCCATTGCCCTCTTTGCCCTCCCTTCCCCTTTTCCCTCCCACTCCCTACCCCTCCCTCTCTCCTCTCCCCTCACCCTTAACCCCATGACACACATGCCCTATAACAGTAGAAGTGGTTATGGAGTAGCTTACTAAGGGACCATGATCCTATCATGATGGTTGCTGTAAGGCTGGGGGTATGAGGTGGAGAGGCAGAGTGGGCCTGATATCCAATCTAACATTATTGTTATAGACCTGTATATTGGAGCTGCTCAGAGCCCTGCCTCGATCTTCCAGTTCCCAAATTTGTCATTAGGGCTACAGTGAAACTGGACCATTTTTCATGTAACCAGATATTACCACTGAACCCTCTCAAGGTTCTCACTGTAACAACATATTAAAAACTATCCTGGATCAGTTGTCAATGCAGTAGTTTACCGGGTACACTGTTAGTGCTTCCAAGTGATTATCATGCATGAGAAGGTAGGTAGAATGACAGGTCCTGTACTAAAATGGGCCAGGATGGTGAACAATTTCAAGCACAAACCTATATAACACAATTCTGTAATTGTACCTTATGGTACAAGCAGTGCATTCTCTTATGCCAAGAACCCCTTACCCTTAAACAAAAATGTTGCAGTAAATTCATAGACACTCTCCCAGACTGTAATATGTAAAGTGTGGGCCAGTCAGAGACAGCCCTGAGACCCCCCCCCCCCCCCACCCCACCCACATACAGAGGCCCCCCTGGTGGTGAGTGAATGAACTAAAGGGACTGGGCAGGCATGTGGGGCAGACGGAGGGAGGAGGTTAAGTGCCACATTTTGTCCCATGGTTCATGTTCTTTGGTTGTCATGATGGGCCAATACATTGCCAGTGAATCTATTCACCAGCACTGCATTGGTGCATCATACCAGCTGCATAGGCTGGTATCATTCTAACAAATAGTGTCAGCATGATGCATTCATGCAACCTTTGGCATGTTACGCATCAGGGCTGCATTCATGCATCATGATAACCAGATAGCATGCTTTAATGAGACACTTGTAATGAATGACCGCTGATACCCATCATGCCCACGAGTTGTCATAATGTACCAATGAAGTGCTGGCGAATCTGCTCACCAGCACTTTGTTGGTGCATCATGCTGATGCTCAAGAAATGTATCCGTCATGGTGCATGATTGTAACCCTGGCAATTCACTCACCTAGAGGCCCTTTCTTAACTAGACTGCACCCCCACATTGTACCTTTAGGGATAGCGTTGCAATTTCAAGTCGTAGTGCTGTGTCTAATCATAGTGTATTAGGAAATGACCTTCAGAGTTACATCCATACATCATGGCAACAAACAGCATGATGCATTGATGCACTGTCAGCCTTTTCAGGATTAAAGGGATAGGTGGAGGTTTATTTTGGCGACAGGGCTAAGTAGGTGAATTGGAGGTAGATGTAAAGTGTGTGGGCTAGACTGGCTGCAGTCCTCTCCACTTTATCCACAACAACAGGTATAGTGTAGGGGTGATGGAAACAGGGGGGAGGGCGTAGAAGCAATCACTGTCCCTCTCTCATCACATCATTATAAATATTTATCTTCTGCCAATATATCATAATAATTGTAAGATAAACAGAGACTTAAGCAAGTCTAGTTGTGTGGGTGGACAGATGGGTAGGGGAGGGAAGGAATTGCCTACTTCTGGGTGGTTTCAGGAGGAGGGAATAAGGCTACACTATAAAGAAAAATCACCAGAATGTTCAAAGAGATGTATCATAACACAATGCTTTGCTTTATTGTCTTCAGGGGCTTCAACCTTTTAAAAGGCTGCTGACGCATTAATCAGAGCATCATGCCGACCCTACAGGGCTGATATATATACTCCTTTAGGGTCGGCAGGATGCTGCAATGAAGTGCTGGCGAAATGTATTACAAATACATAAGCAAATGTCCACGACCATGGAATATTTTTGCATTATATTCACCAAGGTGAGGCATATCCATATTCAATGCCGCTTTATAGGCTGAGTTGAATGCGGACAGTCTCACCTCAGTGAATACGATGCAAAAATATTCCATGGGAGTGGACATTTGCATTTGTGTCATGGCCTATGGGGTTAATTTGCTTTTAGATAAAGAAAGCCAGCTCAGCTCCATTAAAATCGAAGATGGCAGACCCCATTGAATACATAAGCAAATTTCCAGCATATTGTATTCCATGCCCCCCATGGAATACAGCTGTTCTAGTACTAATCTATAGTAATGATCATATCTGCCATGACATAAAGCCATATACTTCACAGTTTACATAATCCCTGGTAGATTCACAGTCATATTTTTAGAGTGTGGGGTCTGATTAGGTGGTGGTAGTGGCGTAGGCATACCGGATATCCCCAATATAACCCACAGTTGGCCCACGGAAGTGAATAAATCAAGGCAAATGAAAAGAGAACTGACCCTATCATATCCCAACTCCCCTGTCCATAACCCTTTTATTGTCCATTGTTTGCCACAATGCATGACTACAGACTTGGCAGGTACACCACAAGCGCTACATTCATGCATCATGATGAGCCTACAGGGTTGATACCTTCCTGTAGGAGCGACATGATGCACCAATGCATAGCTAATCAACAAAATCCACCAGTGATGCATTGGTGCATCATGACAACCAAGGAATATGAATTTGTTTGCATCACAGGACCCTTAAAAGGGCTAACCCTATGAGGATGATTGCTGCAGGAATGCATTGTCATTATGCATGGATGCAGCTGTTGCAAGTACTTACAATCTTGCATCATGCCAACCCTACAGGGCTAATATACCTTTAGAGGGTTGGCATGAGGCTCCAATGAAGTGCTAGTGAGTGGACTTTCCAACACTTCATTGGTGCATCATGATGACAAATTGGCATAGTCAACTCCTGCATCATTGGCCCTTAAAGGGCTTAAACTATTGCCATAAACACTGATATCATGCAAATGTGCGTCCACCACTGCTTTCATTTAGTGTGTGCCATTCATAAGGAGGTTTTGATAATAGGGTGTGTCTACGTAACCGCCTACACGCTGCCAAACTGCCATTTTGATGGATAACTAACTAATTCTGACTTAGCCCTTGAAAAGTTGCTGATGCGGGAGTCCGAGAATGCACTTCATTGGAGTATCATGTCGTCCCTACGGGTTTGATACATATTCTCTGGGAGGGTCTGCATGATGCTCCAATGAAGTGCTGCTGAGTATTCACACCAACACTTTGTTGGTGCATCTTGACGACAAATGGGCATGATCCATTAATGCATCAGAAGCCCTTAAAGGTTAAAAAGGAAGAAACTCTATGGGTGCAAAAAAAGGCTCCGAATAATCGCCAACAAAAAGGCACAAAATAATTATTTACAGGAATGATATAAATTGCCTTAACGAGGTGGGAGAAGGTTTTCCAAATAATAACAATAATAATAATAACAGAGCATAAAAAAGTGTCCAGGTTCAGTGGATAAATGGGAAGTGAATAGGACGCAGGCAGGTAAGAAGGATTCACAATAAAAACATTATCTCATTTAGATTAAAAGCAATGCTAACAGAGAATAAGAAGAGTGGAGTAAATAAATGGGAGGTTAATAGAGAGCAGGCATGTAATTAGGATATGCCATGGCAGAGTACACAAGCTTTCCTTTCTAGTTGTGTGTCCAGATTTATAAATCAATTTTCATTGGTTTGACCAAAACATGACAGAAATAAATGTCTCGAAGTTTGCCTTAGCCTTTGAACAGCCATTGCATTAATGCATCATGCTCATTGGTTGGCATGATGCATGAATGCAGCCTTGGTGAATAACTCACAAGGGTTGTATTCATGCATCATGCCAACCCCCTGGTGAATCAAATAATCTGGTGAATCTTGTCAACCAAGCATCAAGACATGATCCAAACTTAAATTCATACATGGTTGGCCAGCCTCAGCATAATTGGAAGTTTTATTTCCCCTGTGGTAGGAGTTCTTTATTACCAGAGTCTATTTTTGGTTTGTGGTGGAATTTAACTCTGTGTTGATTTCTATTCTTAAATGGGCAGGAGAAATTTAAAATGATTATGTCATTTACCAGTGGGCCAGATTATTTCAATAGTATTTATATTGCCTGATACAAAGAAGATGTGTTAACATTTTCTTAGATCTCATCCTATTTCCACTCTGATCTGGGATTTCTTAAATCTCTGGATGATAAATATAACTTAAGTAAGTTAAGTCTGTTAAGTATGTACAATTTACATAATGGGTCAAAACACAAAACCATGTTTTCCAAAGCATTTTTTACTGACAAATTTTGGCCATACTGGCAAGAATTGCTCAAATATAAAGGGGTCTTTTTTTTATCTCCCCTGGTGGTGGGAGTGGTAAGCTGGACCTGAGTGTATCTAGCACAGGTCTAGGGAAACCCTTCACCCCAAGGATCACATATCTAGGTGGGTGGGGGGAGAGTGAGTATGTAGCAGGGTGGGGGACAGCGAGGAGGAGGTTCCATGTCACAGACGCTGTAAAAAATAAACATGGCCACGACCTGCCCGAGTGTTGGCAAACAGTGGTTGGGCAAATGTCGGCAGAACCAGGGAGGACCAGAGAGGGGGAGGGGTATGGGGGAGAGGGAGAGGGGAGGAAGTTGAGTGACACACTGTAATGGTACTGCAAAACTCCAGGTATAAGGCACACCCAAGCATGATAAAAAGCCAGCATGAAAGCCCTATCCTGAGTTCCCTTAAAGGGCTCATTCCATTGCAGCGGTTGGTTACATTTTCTGCTAACACAAGCTATTTTTATATGGCAAAATTAATTTATAGGAAAACAATTATCGAATCAATAGAAACTGGACCTGACAGCAGTAGAACCAGCCCTTAAGCAAAAGATTATTTTGTAAAGATACACCATGTAACATTAAAAGTGGTGTCAGGAATCAGCAAAGGTGATAGTTTAGCTGAAAATGCAATGACTTAGTAGCATAATATTAAGGATGTTGGTTTGGACTAAAGTTAAGTTCTTCTTTACTGCGGTGGCCCATTGTCTGATGAGTGCAGCCATTGCTGAAGCTGATAACCATCAGTTATCACTGATAACAGTTATCAAATGCATGGGTAACATTGTTCCCCCTACACAGAAGTCAACAGTTCTTTTCCCAACCGGATGTCATCGTAGGAAATGTCGGAAGGATATCTGGTCAGCCCAATTGTGTTCACCACATAGTGACGGCCTTAAACCTTCAACATGATATGACCCTAGCTCAAACTAGGTCAAGTGGCTCTGATTTGAGAGCCTTGCATGATAACACTCAGAAAGATCAAATTGCCCCCTAACTACAATCAGCTCCTCCTGCTTGGTCCCTCTGCACGGCTTTAAATCTATTGGGTTATAGGGGATGGGGTATTGCAACATTTCTGGCCTCTCAGTTTCCTGGAAACAGTAATAAAGTTATGGTCAATGGAGCATTTTTCTATTATTGGAAAGTGGTCTACTCCACCACCCCATTTGTCAATGTCGCCTGGGTTTATACCCTTCAGAGGACTGCATAGGACAAAGTACCTCAGTCATCATGATGCCTGACTATAACTGTAGCCAGCAAACCATTAGGTCTACTGTTATGCACAATGCTGCAGATTTAAAGGCTTGGCATGATGCCAAAATTCAGCAATGGTGAGTTACTTACCAGCACTCAATCAGAGCATTATAATGGGAAAAGAACAGAAACCATCTGCTATGACTTGGTCCTTACATGACTACAAAGGCTTGTGGTAAGCAATGTTACATGATGAATGCATTCCATCCATCACAGCTACCTTGCCCCCTTGCCATTATGACACCGATATATATTCTCGCTCCTTTCACATGCTCCAAAGCACCGCTCTCCAACCGGATCCACAGCAACAGGTGAAGTGTTCATACCCTTGTAAGACCCATGTAAGACCTCCCCCATTCCCTTTCCATCCTACAATCAATGCTATGTATCCCCCAAACTCATAATGGTGCCTTACCCAGGCCATTATCCCATATTGCATGCATTGGTGAGGCATTATACAATAAACCCCCACAGGGCTTGGGTAACTCTACACCGATGCCAATTATTGGTGACGGAAGAATATGCAATAAAAGTCAATGACGTGGGTGCAGGGGGAGCAAGAGGAAGAAACGAGCCATTCGCTTTTGTTTTGTATGAGTATCAATGTCTTTGATGAAGAAACAAATGCTGTCTGTCCTTAAGCCCTTTATTGGGTGCTATAGCATTTAATGACCCATACGCATTGGTCATCCTGATGCATGAGTGCAGTGATGGTACATTTAATGGCCAGGATCATGCATTTAATTGGAGCATCATGCCAAACCTACAGGGTTGGTACATATACTTCCAGAGTGTTGGCATGATGCTCCAATTAAGTGCTGGTGAGCAGTCTCACCAGCACTTCATTAGTACAGCATGACGACCAATGAGCATGATGCATTAATGCATCAGCAGCCCTTAAAGGGTTAAGGACCAAATGATACCTCAATGTCCATGGTGCTCTGTGATGATGATGCATTTCATCACTAGCAAACCTGCTCACCTGTGCTACATCTCTGCATCATGCAGACCCTTCTGGAATGCACCAATATCATAGGGCCAGCATGATGTATCAATACAACTGTGTGATTCTTATTGCAGGTGCTGCATTCATACATCATGGTCAGCCATGGGTATGGTGCATTGTTGCACTATGTAGCCTGTAAAGATTACATTAGTCCTTGAGCCTGAGAGTTCTTCCTTTGTGCCATATAGGTTTGTTTGAAGGCCTTGGGGGATGGATTGAAGCAACTCAGTGCATCAAGCTCTTAATTTTAGTCCTCCATGTAGTTCCTCATATTGAGGAAAGGAAATATTACTTCAATGTTCATGTAATGTATCAATGTGCTATGCCTTTTTGTCATCATGGTGCATGGATACAAACAAAGTTCTTCACTCGCTGTATGTTTTTGTTACATTAATTGTTGTTGATGCCTAAAACCTCTTTCTAGCCCATAAACTACTCCCAATCCACCATTAGAATGGCTCATTTTTCATCCCTATTCCTGGTTAGTGACTGCCACACCAAGCGCTGAATCCACTTCGTGTTCTAGTAAAGAGGCGGAAATCTCCTGGTCACATAAATTAAGGAAGTCATTTCAGACAGGCGCCAGCCATTTGAGACAAGCCCAGATTGTATACTTTCAGTACAGTTTTAATGACATGCACTCTTAAGTGGTCAATGTTCAATTAGAGGGGCACTTGTCCAACTGTGCATGTATATTCTCTCTCTATCCCCAGGTCCCATCACCCTACACTAGGTAGCATTTCCATATACTACTCACATAGAAGTTGTTCTATTGGGCTTTGCCAAATCCCACACAGAAGGATACTTTCAAAAGATCTACCGAGAATTGGGCTCATTCAAATCAGCCTCAATTATATATGTAGGGATCTAAAACAATGCATCACATAGATGGATTATATGGGGTCTTCAGAGGCCTTTAAAGCAATGCCAGAAAATTCTATATTCCTGAGTAACTTGGCATGACCTGCCATCACATTGGTATAAATACACATTATTATAGCTCTCGACCATCTCCTAGGCTGTAGCCTTTGAATGCTGTTGATGTTGAGTTGCCCAGTGCAGCTCCCTCCTATTGCTGCCAATGTGTGCACATCCCCAATGGACATGTTTACATAGAGGCAAAATGTCAAAAGTCAAGGTCACGCCACTGACCTTGGGGGACGGGACCGACAATAGGGCAATCATCAGCAGAGCTCTTCCCAATAATGTTTGTTTTATCCCCACACTCAGTCTAACCCCCCTTTCTGTCTCTCCCCCTCCTCTTCTGATGCAATTCCCTGTTTGGTCATTGACCGTATGTTTTCATTAAACTGTGTGTCCACAGGGTGATAGAACTTGTAGCGACATAAAATATAGTTCATTTCTCTAAATAAAAATCAAATGTTATCAATGGAAATAGCTGATAGAAATATTCCATTGGTGTGAATTCTATTGCCCTGGGAACATACGGCTTATGATTATTTAACCCCTTGGAGGAATGCGCCATGCCCATGCTGCACTAATGAAGTGATGGTGAATGTTCACAGAATGCTCCATTGGCCTTTGAAGTGTAGAGGTTGGCGGAAAATGTCCTGGAGAAACCAGGAGTCAAACCCAGGACCCTCCAACCTGCAGGCGGAAGCTCTACCGCTGAGCTACTTCCCTGTCTGACGTTCTCTATCTTCCATCTACCACCAGGTGCCAGATGGCTAGGCTGGTACACCCGGAAAGGGGCAGCTGACTTTGTATTGTAGACTTGACCCCTACACTCCTTACTACCAGATTCAACCTAGGGCTCGGAACCAGACACCCATGACTAGTACTGAGTCAACTTCAGTGTAGCCAACTCCTGTTCCCAGGAATCTCTGAGGGTGACACCTGTTTCAAAGTCCCCCAGTACTTAGCAGATTGAATCGCATTCTTGTCATACCGGCCCAGGTACCGAGTTCTCATAGTCCCACTCACACGCATCAGGACCACTTGGTTTCTCCACCAATGTAGAGGTCGGCGGAAAATGTCCTGGAGAAACTGGGAGTCAAACCCTGCAATCTGCAGGCGGAAGCTCTACCACTTAGCTACATCCCCATCTGACATTCTCTACCTTCCATCTACACCTGGATTGAATGACACACATAGGGGCAGCTTCCACCAGGTGGCTAGGCTGGTACACCTACAACTGGCTTTGTATGGCAGAGCTGGCCCCTACAGAAGGATCAGCCCTGGGTTTTGAATAAGCAAAAGGGAAATGTATAGTGATATCAGTACAAAAGTAAAGTGCCTGATAAGTATAAGGCCACGGGGTGATCTCCTTACCAATTCTATTAGAGACGGGGGTGTTATTTGAGACCACACGGTGGCCTGCCTAAACCAAAAAAACCCTACTTTCCTCTGTGCAAAGCTTTGGGGTCCCACATACCCACTCCCTACTGCTGATAGATAGAGAGAGGCCACTAGGACTGAGGCTACCCACCCTGATCGCTTTGTGCTCAGCAGCAGTGGGCTGTGGGCACAGGGGCTAGTCATGAAAGCGGAAAGGCTGACAATAACCAGAATGATGTAGTCCCTGCAATGAATAAAATAGTCCCTGGTTATTGCACTAAGCTCAGTGTGCCCCGGCGTCTGTGTCACTGTGCCTGTGCGATATGTCACAGGAACCGGAAGTAGTATGAATTACCAAACGAGGCTTTCTGCACTACATATATGGCGGCCATTGCTGCGCCGGGGTGAGAGGCAGGAAGGGACACCATTTCCTGTGAACACCTACAGGGCACCTCCAATTAAGGCCAGAGTAGTTACTATTTAATAAAGAAGAAGTCGAAAGTTAGAGCAAAGCGAGGAAAAAGTTACCAGTTGTTTTCACTTTATGTGATTTGATGGAATAAGATTAGTGTGCCATCTACCAATTCCAGTCCTTTTATTCCCTCTTTATGCTATTGCCAACTAGCGTGAGCAGTAATCACTGATGAGGTCAATTGTTCTATTTTTGTATTTATATAGTATATAGTGTAATGTGAATCTTAATATTTATTATTTATTGATTGTATGCGCTCATCTTTCATTTTAATTTGGTTTATCATCATATACATTATCTGTGCAAACAAATTTGGTGAAACAAAAGATTGAGGAATTCATCTTATTGTCATGCTACCACTTTTTTATAATTGTGATTCAACAATAAACACTTTCAAACCTAAAAAAAACCCACTTATGTCGCAGTGGTTAAATCCGCAAGTATTATCACATGACTTCAGCAATTATCACATGCATTTTAACCTATCAAGTGAGGTGTTCACAGGAGTATTATTCAAACATTTAACTTTTTTTCCTTTGAATGCATTTTTCAGATCTAATCTTTGTAGACCGAGTTATTATCTGCAGCCCATTTTTTTTTAGTTAATATTTCACTTATGAAGCTCTACAGAACTCTTCAAAGTTGCATTGTTATTCAATTAAAACTTTAGCTATGACTACTGAAAAAAGGAATAGCCTGTCAGCACCCCCCGTCCTCCCTCAATTCTCTTAGGAAATGGTCATTCTTTAACAACAGGGAGGTTGAGAGTGGAATTTCCCTCATCGCGAATACCACCTGAGTTGGTATTTTCTACTCCCCCCCCTGTTTCGTTTTATCCAACTCCCTTACTATACGGTTTAGTGATGTAATGTGCTCTACGTCCACACAATGCCACCCCAAACCCCCCTACAACTCTCCCCTGGCAGGAAAGGGGCGATGCAGTGTCTCCTGAACACCCTGCATGGTACGTCACATCACCATGGTGATGTTTCCTTGGCTACGTGGCGATGTGAGATGTCGGCGCCGATTTGCTCTTTTGCTTGGACTTTTTGCTTCACAAGCAGGCTAATATGTGTGTCCTTATGGTTGTAAAATTACCTCAGTCTGAGAGCGTGCAGATTACTGGGAGGTTCAAAAGAATTTTAGATAAACATCATACATGCTTTCACTTTGGTACTGTCACTTTGAGTTTGAGTAACGTAGTTACATTGTTGGTATGACGTCAATGGATGTACACTCTTCCAGTAGATTCCAGCTAGACTGTAGATATTGCCTCCCTTATCACAACATTTTAAAAATTATCATGCATCATGGTGGCAGTATTTTACCATCCTCAGCAGCTAGTATGAATGCTAATGCAGTGCATGTGAATAAACCAACCGGCACTGCATTGACGCATCATGACACCCAATGAGCTTGAACCTGGAGGCAAAATGTGGCAACTTAACCTTTAATGGTCACTGATTATCATGATGACTGAAGAAATGCTGGTAAGACTGCTCGCTAGCACTTAATTGGAGCATCATGCTGACCCTCTAGGAGTGTATAAGCCCACAGCATGATGTTAGAATGCAGCCCTGGTGATAAACTCACCAGGGCTGCATTTGTACAAAGTATGTCAGTGACCCTTAGAGGGTTAACGAGGTTGCCAAAGCAATGATGGAGGATAAGCTATGGTATTAATCCCACGCTCTCATTGCCCCACCTGCCTATCCAGTCCCCTTAGGCATTCACTCACCACCATGGGGGACGCTGTATTAGGGTAGGGAAGGGGGCAGAGAGCAATCTCTAATTGGCCCAGCTAGACTGTACATATTACAGTCTGGGAGAAAGTCTATGAGCAGGTCTGATACGTGGCTGAGATGAAGACCCAGACCTAAGGGTGTTTGCCCAAGTGATTGCCCATTACAAAATCAGCAAAATGAAAGAAAAATGTTAAAAAAAAGGCCACATTATTTTTGTGATGACTTTGTTTGCTAGTCTTTGTATCGAATATAAATATTTCCACATCCTTATTGACCCATCTGCTATTATATGGCTTCTCTATTGCTGGTTGTGACATTACGATAGACAAAATACGGCCGTGTAAAGACTATACAGTACTGTCAATTTATAAATGAATGCTGTTTATAGGTGTCTATGGATTCTCTTTGCCTATTCATTTTGATCATAAGCACCAACTGACACCAATTAATCATCCTAGGTGAAAGAAACTATGGATATGTACTCTGATATTTAGGATAGTTACTGAGCCCCTTTGGAAAACCAAGGCGACACCTGATGGATTTGGTCTATTGTGATGTCATAGAATCTATGGGATAGACCTGTTACTGCCCCTATGGTATCAGATGCAGTGCTAGGCATGCAAGCATTTCTTTTATTCAATGCAAATTAAGAGATGATCATGAAAATAGAGTGGTCTTTTCCTTTAAGGGCCAAACACTGAATCTGTATTATAGCCCTTGGTCTATGTAAATGCAACCCTACCTCCCCACCCCTTTTTCCCCTTTCTCCCTTCCTCTTTCTCTCCTTGCTCCCCTTTCTTCCCTCACTCCCCTTTCTCCCCTCACTCTCATCTCTTGCTTCTCTCCCTTCCACTCCCTCTCCCTCCTCTCCCTTTCCCGATGACATATTCTCGCCTTAGTGCAAGATATCTAATGCAGTGGTTGCAGGGGTCTCAGGAATAGCAAGTCCTGGGATCACTTCACTATTCCTTTTCCAGCACTAAGATCACTGCGATCTTAGTGAAAGAACTGCATAGTGGTTTCACCTGAGTACAAGAGCAATTATAGGGAACACTTCTGATCGAAAGAGTGAATAGCCTGCTGCATACATACAGAGGGGAGGGAGGACGTTTGCTGAGTGTCCTTGAGGGCTCTTACACTGTTAATTTGGTGTTTAGCAACCAAACACCAGTGTTTAGGATCTAAACATATAGCTAAACACATTTTGTCTCACTTTTCTAAACAAATTTTTTGGTTAAACGCGTTTAACTTTAAACATGTTTAGCTATCAGGTGTTTGATTTTACAAGTGTTTAGTTTTGATAGGTGTTTAGCTTTAAGATGTGCAGCATAAGTAATTATTTAGATTGGTAGTGTTTAGCTTTAGGAGGTGTTTAGATACATACAAAACTACTGAGTTGTTGGGAAAGTGGATGATATACAACTATAAAAACGAAGATACTATCCTTTTACTCATTTCATACATATTATACTTATCTTATCTGCTTATGATTCTTATTAGATCGCTAAACACCTGATGTTTATCTTTCAAATACATTTTTAAGACTAAACACATAGAGACTGGATGTGTTTAAACTCAAACACCTAAACACTATGGTGTGTAAGTGTTTAAGTGTGTGAGAAGTAGGGGTGTATTTTTCAGGATAAGTGTTTAGAATCTGATGGTGTTTAGCTGTAAGTGTTTGAATATCATAGATGTGTTGGAATCACACACCATGTAGATAGTGTGATATGTATAAACACACACCTTTTTTGCAGTGTAGGGCTACTCATGCGTTAAGTGCACTGTAAGGTAATTCTTCCCTTCTCTCTCTTTGTCCTGGGGGGAGGGCACAATGCTTCTAATAGGCAAGCATAAATCATAAATTCAACAACTCTTGAATACTGTACGGGGGTCAACTGCACCCTGTGCTCTTTTGTTAGCCCATATGGGGACGGGGAACGATGGTATAAACACTGTCGTGAAGAAGAGTGGCTCCACAGCTATTCCTTTATTTTGAGACTCTTACCCCTGTGCCAAGTCAGTACTTCTTGGAATAGTGTAGGAGGGCTGAGGGTAAGATTGATGCGATCTTAGTGCTGGCTAGGAAATGTGAACACAGTCTAATCTTAAGATTGCTTAATAGAATAAGGTAGAATAATTCCTAGGATCACTGAGGTTGAGACCCCAGGATGTTTTGAATTAACCTCCTGAGGTAGACAGGCAGTTCCTAATCTACCTCAGGAGTTTAGAAGTTACCTAAGGTAAACAGGCAGCTTATCACCTGAGGTAGACAGGCATTTCTTAGTCTACCTAAGGTAGGCAGGTAGCTCAAACCTACCTGAGGTGGACAAACGGTTGTCTACCTGAGGTGGACAGGTGGCTGCTTATCTACCTTAGGTAAATAAGCATTTCATTGTCTACCTGAGGTAGGCACCCCTTATCTACCTCAGGGAGAGAAATGTATTTTGTCTACCTGGGGTAGACATACCTTATCTACCCCAGGTAGAGAAGTCCCCCTTGTCTACCTGAGGAAGACCGGCTGATGTAAATGAAAAATCAACCAGATTCACAATCTGGTCAGCAAGACTGCTACTGAAGTCATTCCTAGCTTCTGATTGGTCAGTTATTTTGTCTACCTGAGGTAGACTGCTAAAGAGCTTCAATTAGTCTACATGGGGTAAATGTTCAGTGGGCTAACAGCAGAGCTACAGGTGTTCCACTTACTAAAGCACTAGGTGGAAACAGTAACATCACATTGGAGCATGTAGGGACCATATCGCAGACAGAGCTTCAGCATTTTCATAGTAGCTACATATTGATCAATACATGCTAAAACAGAAGAAATCTCATCTTTGCGAAAATGTCAGTTACAACCTTGTTGCACCAAGGCAACGAATTATATCCCCCTATAAGTATAACTAATACAGTAGAAGTGGTTATGGAGTAGCTTACTAAGGGACCGTGATCCTATCATGATGGTTGCTGTAAGGCTGGGGGTATGAGGTGGAGAGGCAGAGTGGGCCTGATATCCAATCTGACATTATTGTTATAGACCTGTATATTGCAGCTGCTAAGAGCCCTGCCTTGATCTTCCAGTTCCCGATTCTGTAACAAGGGCTACAGTGGGACAGGACCATTCCCCATTTTACCAGATATTACCACTGAACCCTCTCAAAGTTATCAGTGTAACAACCTATTAAAAGTTATCCTGGATCAGTTGTCAATGCAGTAGTGCCTACCTGGGTACACTGTTAGTGCTTCCAAGTGATTATCATGCATGAGAAGGTAGGTAGGCTGACAGGTCATGTACTAAGATGGGCCAGGATGGTGAACAATTTCAAGCACAAACCTTCACACAATTCTTCAATTGTACCTTATGGTACAAGCAGTGCATTTTCTTTTGTTAGCCCATATGGGGACGGGGAACGATGGTATAAACACTGTCGTGAAGAAGAGTGGCTCCACAGCTATTCCTTTATTTTGAGACTCTTACCCCTGTGCCAAGTCAGTACTTCTTGGAATAGTGTAGGAGGGCTGAGGGTAAGATTGATGCGATCTTAGTGCTGGCTAGGAAATGTGAACACATTCTAATCTTAAGATTGCTTAATAGAATAAGGTAGAATAATTCCTAGGATCACTGAGGTTGAGACCCCAGGATGTTTTGAATTAACCTCCTGAGGTAGACAGGCAGTTCCTAATCTACCTCAGGAGTTTAGAAGTTACCTAAGGTAAACAGGCAGCTTATCACCTGAGGTAGACAGGCATTTCTTAGTCTACCTAAGGTAGGCAGGTAGCTCAAACCTACCTGAGGTGGACAAACGGTTGTCTACCTGAGGTGGACAGGTGGCTGCTTATCTACCTTAGGTAAATAAGCATTTCATTGTCTACCTGAGGTAGGAACCCCTTATCTACCTCAGGGAGAGAAATGTATTTTGTCTACCTGGGGTAGACATACCTTATCTACCCCAGGTAGAGAAGTCCCCCTTGTCTACCTGAGGAAGACCGGCTGATGTAAATGAAAAATCAACCAGATTCACAATCTGGTCAGCAAGACTGCTACTGAAGTCATTACTAGCTTCTGATTGGTCAGTTATTTTGTCTACCTGAGGTAGACTGCTAAAGAGCTTCAATTAGTCTACATGGGGTAAATGTTCAGTGGGCTAACAGCAGAGCTACAGGTGTTCCACTTACTAAAGCACTAGGTGGAAACAGTAACATCACATTGGAGCATGTAGGGACCATATCGCAGACAGAGCTTCAGCATTTTCATTGTAGCTACATATTGATCAATACATGCTAAAACAGAAGAAATCTCATCTTTGCGAAAATGTCAGTTACAACCTTGTTGCACCAAGGCAAAGAATTATATCCCCCTATAAGTATAACTAATACAGTAGAAGTGGTTATGGAGTAGCTTACTAAGGGACCGTGATCCTATCATGATGGTTGCTGTAAGGCTGGGGGTATGAGGTGGAGAGGCAGAGTGGGCCTGATATCCAATCTGACATTATTGTTATAGACCTGTATATTGCAGCTGCTAAGAGCCCTGCCTTGATCTTCCAGTTCCCAATTCTGTAACAAGGGCTACAGTGGGACAGGACCATTCCCCATTTTACCAGATATTACCACTGAACCCTCTCAAAGTTATCAGTGTAACAACCTATTAAAAGTTATCCTGGATCAGTTGTCAATGCAGTAGTGCCTACCTGGGTACACTGTTAGTGCTTCCAAGTGATTATCATGCATGAGAAGGTAGGTAGGCTGACAGGTCCTGTACTAAGATGGGCCAGGATGGTGAACAATTTCAAGCACAAACCTTCACACAATTCTTCAATTGTACCTTATGGTACAAGCAGTGCATTTTCTTATGACAAGAACCCCTTACCCTTAAACAATAACATTGCAGTAAATTCATAGACGCTCTCCCAGAATGTAATAAGTAAAGTGTGGGCCAGTCAGAGACAGCCCTGAGCCCCCCCTCACCCCACCCACATACAGAGGCCCCCTATTGGTGAGTGAATGGACTAAAGGGACTGGGCAGGCAGGTGGGGGCAGACGGAGGGAGGAGGTTAACCCACATCTGATTAATACCATCCTTTTCCTCCATCATTGCTATGGCTACCTCATTAACCCTTTAAGGGTCACTGATTAACTAATGCATCATGCCTATTGGTCTTCATGAATGCAGCCCTGGTGAGTTAATCATGTCAAGGGTTGATACGTTCCCGCAGGGTCTGCATGATGCTTAAAAGAAGTGCTGGCAAGCAGCATTTCTTGAGTGCATCATGATAATCAATGGGCATGATGCACTCCATCAGCACCGGTTAAAGGTTAAGTGCCACATTTTGTCTCATGTTTCATGTCCCCTGGTTGTCATGATGCGCCAATGCATTGCCAGTGAGTCTATTCAATGGCACTGCATTGGTGAATCATACCACCTGCATAGGCTGGTATCATTCTAACAAATAGTGTCAGCATGATGCATTCATGCAACCTTAGCCATGTTACACATCAGGGCTGCATTCATGCATCATGATGACCAGATAGCATGTTTTAATGAGACACTTGATGCAGTAATTAATGACCGCTGATACCCATCATGCCCACGAGTTGTCATAATGTACCAATGAAGTGTTGGTGAATCTGCTCACCAGCACTTTGTTGGTGCATCATGCTGATGCTCAAGAAATGAATCCACATTGTAGGGCTGTCATGATGTATGATTGTAACCCTGGCAATTCATTCACTTAGGGGCCATTTCTTAACAGGCTAGACTGCACCCTCCAAATCGTACCAAATGTCCTATAGGAATAGCATTGTGATTTCAAGTCGTAGTGCTGTGTGCAATCATAAGAAATGACCTCCAGAGTTACATCCATACATCATGACAACGAACAGCATGATGCATTGATGCACTGTCAACCTTTTCAGGATTGAAGGGGTAGATGGAGGTTTAGTTTGGCGACAGGGCCAAGTAGGTGAATTGGAGGTAGATGTAAAGGGTGTGGGCTAGACTGGCTGCAGTCCTCTCCACTTTATTCACAACAACAGGTGTGATGGAAACAGAGGGGGTAGAAGCAATCACTTTCCCTCCCTCATCACATAATTATAAATATTTATATTTATGCCAATATATCATAATAATTGTAAGATAAACAGAGACTTAAGCAAGTCTAGTTGTGTGGGTGGACACATGGGTGGGGGAGGGAAGGAAATGCCTACTTCTGGGTGGGGTTAGCTTGTTTGGGGAGGAGGGATTTAGGCTACACTATAAAAATAAATCACCAAAATGTTCAAAGAAACAAATGTTTTGCTTTATTGTCTTCAGGGGCTTCAACCCTTTAAAAGGCCACTGATGCATTCATCAGAGCATCATGCCGACCCTACAGGGCTGATATATATATACTCCTGTAGGGTCTGCATGATGCTCCAATGAAATGCTGGCAAGCAGTCTTCCCAACTTCATGGGTGCATCATGACGAGCAATGGGCATAATGCATTAATGCCTCAGCAGCTCTTCAAATGTTAAAATGAAATGTACCACAAATACATTAGCAAATGTCCATGACCATGGAATATTTTTGCATCGTATTCAACGCTGCTTTATAGGCTGAGTTCAATGGGACAGGCCTCAGTGAATACGATGCAAAAATATTCCATGGGGGTGGACATTTGCATTTTTGTCATGGCCTATGGGGTCAATTTGCTTTTAGATAAAGAAAACCAGCTCAGCTCCATTCAAAATCCAAGATGGCAGACCCCATTGAATACATAAGCAAATATCCAGCATATTGTATTCCATGCCTCCCATGGAATACTAATCTATAGTAACAATCATATCTGCCATTAGATAAAGCCATATACTCTACAGCTTACATAATCCCTGGTCATTTTCTTAGAGTGCGGGGTCTGATTAGGTGGTTGGAGAAGCGTAGGCATACCTGATATCCCCAATTTAACCCACAGTTGGCCCGTGGAAGTGAATAAATCAAGGCAAATGAAGAGAGAAGGAATATGCACTGAGCCCATGCCAAAACTATCATATCCCAACTCCCCTGTCGATAACCCTTTTATTGTCCATTGTTTGCCACAATGCATCAATACAGCCTTAGCAGGTACACCACCAGTGCTACATTTATGCATCATGATGACCCTACAGGGTTGATAATTCCTGTAGGAGTGACATGACGCACCAATGCATAGCTAGTCATCAAAATCCACAAATGATGCATTGGTGCATTATGACAACCAAGGAATATGAATTTGTAGGCATCACAGGCCCCTTAAAAGGGTAAACCCTATGAGGACGATAGCTGCAGGAATGCATCATCATGATGCAGGGATGCAGCTGTTACAAGTACTTACAATCTTGTATCATGCCAATGCTACAGGGCTGATATATCTCTAGAGGGTTGGCATGATGCTCCAATGAAGTGCTAGTGAGCGGACTTGCCAACACTTCATTGGTGCATCATGATGACAAACTGGCAACTCCTGCATCAGTGGCCCCTAAAGGGGTTAAGTTAAACACTGATATCATGCAAATATGCGGCCACCACTGCTTTCATTTAGTGTGTGCTATTCATAAGGAGGTTTTGAGAATGTGGTGTGTCTACATAACTGCCTACACGTTGCCGGACTGCCATTTTGATGGATAACTAACCTACGCTGAATTAGCCCTTTAAAAGTTGCTGATGCAGGAGTCCGAGAATGCACGCCAGCACTTCATTGGAGTATCATGCTGACCCTACAGGGTTGATACATATACTCGGGGAGTTTCTGCATGATGCTCCATTGAAGTGCTGGTGAGTATTTACACCAACACTTCGTTGGTGCATCATGACGACAAATGGGAATGATCCATTATCAGCAGCCCTTAAAGGTTAAACTTAAGGAAGAAACCCTGTGGGGGCAGAAAAAGGCTTAAAATAATCACCAACAAAAAGGCACAAAATAATTATTCACAGGAATGATATAAATTGCCTTAACGAGGTGGGAGAAAGTTTTCCAAATAATGATAACAATATTAATAACAGAGCATAAAAAAGTGTCCAGGTTCAGTGAATAAATGGGAAGTGAATAAAATGCAGGGAGGCAAGAAGGATTTACAATAAAAGTATTATATTTGAGTTAAAAGCAATGATAACAGATAATAACAAGAGTGGAGTAAATAAATGGGAGGTAAATAGAGAGCAGGCAGGTATCTAGGATATGCCATGACAGAGTACACAAGCTTTCCTTTCTAGTTGTGCGTCCAGATTTATAAATGAATTTTCATTGGTATGACCAAAACATGACAGAAATAAATGCCTCGAAGTCTCCCTTAGTCTTTGAACAGCCATTGTATTAATGCATCATGCCCATTGGTCATCATGATGCATGAATGCAGCTTTGGTGAGTAACTCACAAGGGTTGCATGAATGCATCATGCCAACCCCCTGGTGAATCAAATAATGTGGTCAATCTTGTCAACCAAGCATCAAGACATGATCCAGACTTAAGTTTATACATGGTTGGCTAGCCTCACCAGAATTGTCAAAACTAAAGGGAAGTTCTATTTCCCTGGTGGCAGGATTGCTTTATTACCAGAGTCTATTTTTGGTTTGTGGTGGAATTTAACCCATACTGGCGGTGGGAGTTTTAAGCTGCACCTGAGTATATCCTTAATCTCCGCTGCCAATTACCCGCCCGCACAGGTCTAGGGAAACCTTTCACCAAGGGTCACATATCTAGGTGAGAGGAGTGAGAGTGAGTGAGTAGCAGGGTGGGGGAGAGTGAGGAGGAGGTTCCATGTCACAGACGCTGACAAAAATAAACATGGCCGCGCCCTGCCCAAGTGTTGGGAAACATTGGTTGGGCAAATGTTGGCAGGACCAGGGAGGACCAGAGAGGGGGAGGGGTAAGAGGAAGAGTGAAAGGGGGAGGAGTTGAGTGACACACTGTAATGGTACTGCAAACCTCCAGGTATAAGGCCAACCTACATAAAATAAAAAGCTAGCCCAAAAGCCATATCCTGAGTTCCCTTTTAAAAAAGGCTCATTCCATTGCATCGGTTGGGTAAATATTCTGCTCACATGAGCAAAATTAATTTATAGGAAAACAATTATCAAATTATTAGAAACTGGACCTGACAGCAGTAGAACCAGCCCTAAGCTGCAAAACAAAAGTTTACTTTGTAAAGATCCAGTATGTGACATTATAAGTGGTGTCAGGAATAAGCAAAGGTCAAAGTTTAGCTGAAAATGCAATGACCCAGTAGGAAAAATTAAGGATGTTGGTTTGGACTAAAGGTTAGTTCTTCATTACTGCGGTTGCCCATTGTCCGATGAGTGCAGCCATTGCTGGAGCTGATCCCAGTGACTATCACTGATAACAGTTATCAGATGCATGGGTGCCATTGCTCCCCCCAACCGGGAAGTCAACAGTGGATTATTTCATTGGCTGCAGACTAGTCAAGTCATATTTTCTGCCTGTGTGATCACATTTGTTTTCCCAACCGGATGTCATCGTAGGAAATGTCGGACAGGTATCTGGTCAGCCCAATAGTGTTCACCGCATTGTGGTGGCCTTAAGACTTTTACCAGATATGACCCTAGCTGAAACCAGGTCAAGTGGCTCTGAACTGAGAGCCTTGCATGATAGCACTCAGAAAGATCAAATTGCCCCCTAACTACAATCAGCTCAATCTCCTGCTAGGTCCCTCTGCACGGCTTCAAATCCATTGGGTTATAGGGGACTGGACATTGTGACATTTCAGGCCTCTCAGTTTCCTGGAAACACTAATAAAGTTATGGTCAATGGAGCATTTTTGTATTATTGGACAACGGTCTCTGCTCTCCTGTTGCTCCCATCTTGCTTATCCACTCCACCACCGTATTTGTCAATGTCGCCTGGGTTTATACCCTTCAGAGGACTGCATCGGCCAAAGTACCTGACTATAACTGTAGCCAGCAAACCATTAGGTCTACTGTTATGCATAATCCATACACTGCATAATGCCAAAATTCAGCACTGGTGAGTTACTCACCAGCACTCAATCAGAGCATTATGATAGCAAACGAAGAGAAATCATCTGCTATGACTTGGTCCTGACATGACTACAAAGGCCTGTGGTAAGCAATGTTACATGATGAATGCGTTCCATCCATCACAGCTACCTTGCCCCCTTGCCATTATAACACTGATATATATTCTCGCTCCTTTCACATGCACCAAAGCACCGCTCCCCGACCGGATCCACAACAACAGGTGAAGTGTTCATACCCTTGTAAGACCCATGTAAGACCTCCCCCATTCCCTTTCCCTCCTACAACCAATGCTATATATCCCCCAAACTCATAATGGTGCCTTACCCAAGCCATTATCCCATATTGCAGGCATTGGTGAGGCGTTATACAATAAACCCCCGCAGGGCTGGGGTAACTCTACACCAATGCCAATTATTGGTGACGGAAGAAGATGCAATAAAAGTCAATGACGTGGGCGCAGGGGGAAGAAACAAGTCATTTGCCTTTGTTTTGTATGAGTATCGATGTCTTTGATGAGGAAACAAATGCTGTCTGTCCTTTAACCCTTGATGGGGTGCTATAGCATTTAATGACGCATGCCAATTAGTCATCCTCATGCATGAGTGCAGTGATGGTACATTTAATTGCCAGGATCATGCATTTAATTGGAGCATCATACCAAACCTACAGGGTTGATACATATACTTCCAGAGGGTTGGCATGATGCTCCAATGGAGTGCTGGTGAGCAGTCTTGGCAGCACTTCATTAGTACATCATGACAAGCAATGAGCATGATGCATCAATGCATCAGCAGCCTTAAAGGGTTAATGACCAAATGATACCCTCAATGTCCATGGTGCTCTGTAATGATGATGCATTTCATCACTAGCAAACCTGCTCACCCGTGCTACATCTCTGCATCAAGCAGACCCTTCTGGAATGCACCAATATCATAGGGCCAGCATGATGTATCAATACAACTGTGTGATTCTTATTGCAGGTGCTGCATTCATACATCATGGTCAGCCATGGGTATGGTGCATTGTTGCACTATGTAGCCTGTAAAGATTACATTAGTCCTTGAGCCTGAGAGTTCTTCCCTTGTGCCATATGGGTTCGTTTAAGACCCTGGGGGATGGATTGAAGCCTTCCATATAGTTCCTCATATTGAGAAAATGAAAATATCGCTTTAATGTTCATGTAATGTATCAATGTGCTAAGCCTTTTTGTCATCATGGTGCATGGATACAAAGTTCTTCACTCACTGTATGTTTTTGTCACATTAATTGTTTTTGATGCCTAAAATCTCTTTCTAGCTCGTAAACATCTTCCGATCCACCATTAGAATGGCTCATTTTTCATCCCTATTCCTGGTTAGTGACTGCCGCACCAAGCGCTAAATCCACTTTGTGTTTTAGTAAAGAGGCGGAAATCCCCCGGTCACATAAATTAAAGAAGTCATTTGAGACAGGCGCTAGCCATTCCAGACAAGCCCAGATTGTATACTTCTGGTACAGGCTGAGTTTTAATGACAGGAGGCCCTTTCTTCTCTGCTTCAGTGGACTGTTTCTAGAACGTTCACTGTGGGGCTCTCTGGGGACAGCAGGTACCCATCTGATAGCTCTCAGTAAACCATGCTGATAACAAGCTGCAGCAATGGTGTCGGGATGAGACATCCTTTTTAATATGATGATTCTCGATGACATTGATGAAGAGATAACTCAAGAAGCCGTAGATACAGTTTATATATCTTTATTGCATAGGCTTAACAATTGATGTTTCACGGTGAACAATACTTCTCGCTTGGCTAATGAGGCGATACACATTCCCATTGTGAGAGATTCCACACTCAACTTAGAATATAACAAATAAGTCCTTCCATCCCACGATGATGATCTCCATCGTACACTTCGATATTACCATAGGAAGTCTATGGTTCCAGGCTTGGCATGTCTGTATGGTGCTGCATGGCTATGCTATTGTGTACTGGAAGGTGGCGCTGCACAACCTGCATCCGAACTGGTTGACCGTCGGGGCTGCTTCTGATTCTACTGAATAGTGATATGGGTACCCTGTCACATAGGCTTGCTAGGTCTGGTTCATACTGGAATGAACCAGTCCATGGGCCTCACTATGGGATAACCCTGCATAATGGTGGTCATGCATAGTGGTTATCCTGTGAGTAGTATATAGATGCAAACTGAGCGCAATGGATTATATAGTAACTAGGTCATGACCTACTGGTAGACCGGAAGTGACCTACTTTCAACCAATCAGAGGCCTGGATTTGACAGGAAGTGACGTCACAAGGTCGTGACCTAGTTTTCTCAACCAATCAGAGAGTTGGATTTGACATGACCTACTGACATGACCTAGTTGCATAAATTAAGTGAATTGTGCAATACCTAGGTTTGACCTACTTACAAATCGGAAGTGACGTCATGAGAACGTATGACCTACATATGAAGGTGTATTGTGCACTCCTTGTAAGAAATTGCACAATAACCATGACTCATGTTCTGATGCAATATTTTTATGGATTTACGCAATACCCATGACTCATTGATACCCATGACGAAATAACAAAGGGTTCTTGTGTAATGTTCTAATGCAATACTCCTATGGATTTTATGCAATATATCAAATTAAGATACAAAAAAAAAGACACAACTCCATCCTTTTTTAATTGCTTGAAGTAATACTTAGAGAGGTATCTACTTTTTTCTTTGAAACATGTAGATATTTTCACAGCCTGTAACTGACTGGGAGACAGAGGAGAAACATGAGCAGAGTCTGTAAAAACGGCATTTTCTTCAAAAAAAGAAACAGATCTTTTCCCCCTGTTGTCCATTGACATCACTTCAGCAACAGCTGACGATATTTCCCTCTTCTCTTTGCCTCCCGTGTCATGTTCCCCCTGATCCTCCTCCTTTTCCTCCTCTTCTTTCGTCTCCTCCTCTTTTGGTCATGGTTGGCTAGGAGTGGATCCTCCAGATGGCATCTCAGACGCAGCAGAAGAAGCTGGTGAACTTTCACTTTCAGGGGTAGGAGGAGGAATGGTTTCAGAAGGTGCCACAGGATCGAGATGACATAGGCTCTTGGTTTTTTTTACTCCTCTTCTCAAAGCAGACGGGGCTGTTAGATTAAAAGTAGAGCTTGAAGTTCTACTGAAGACACTATGGGCTCCTGGAGTTCCTAGAGGAAAGAATTCTCTTTTGCGCTTATTCAATGAAGCTACCACAGTCCGAAGGTTGTTTTTTACGTCGTTTTGTCCCTCTGCCAAGAGAATGTGTTCTTCTTTCACATTGTACCATGTGGTAGGACAGGTTATTTCTTGAAGAGCACACTCTAACTGAGTAGGACAGTTAATGTATTCTGCCAAAATGGTGTTGTAACTTGTTAAAGTGTTAGGGAACACATTCATAGACGAGTTGCTAGGTAGAGTTAAGGTAAACGACATTTGCCTATGTTTTTAACTGGTTCCCAAGAGTTGAACTTGTCTCCATATCCCTTCCACTTGATGAAGGCTTCTCTTTTTTTTTCCTTTTCCTCTGTATTTTACTATTTTTTCTATGTTGTAGCGTCTTCTGTGACGGGCTTCCACCTTCTGAACTTCAGGTTTATAGAAGCTTCCTTTTATCTCTTTTCCAAGGAGATCTTTAAGGGGATACCCTTTGGGTGAAACACCGTCCACAGTGTATATTTCCTCTGTCCAGTTAGGTTTGTATCCTCTGTTAAATGTTTTCTTTGTTTTCAACATTTGAACTAGATTTTTTTTTCTTCAACTTAAGAGCAGGAACTTGTTTCTTTTGAGGTTGATCATACAACCTGTAGAACAAGGCTTCTGAGTTGGATTTATTTATGTCTGAAGGGGCAGCTCCTAAAGTTTTGTGTTAAGTTAAATTGTAGGACCAAGTCAGGTAGCAAGTCAACCCATTTGTAGTTATTGAAATGAGAGAAACATCTCCACATTTTTCCTTGAATAGTAGAGTTAAACCTTTCAGCTAAGGCACACTTTACATAATCATTTTCACCTGTAAAAAAGTTTATATTTTGATCTTCGCAGTATTTCTTGAAAATTTTGTTGACAAACTCCTTGCCCTTGTCAGTTTGAATTTGTTTAGGTTTTCTTTGCTCATTTTTTTTAAAGCCTCTTTGACGTCGTCAGCTTTCTTACTTTTCACAGGTTGGCCAAAACCATACCTTGAAAACACATCTAGTTTTTGTTTTCCTTTGAAAATTCTCGCATGTCTATAAGATCAAGTTGCCACTGTTTGTCTATACCCCATGTTTGTGTTTTTTTGTCTAGGAAACCTTCTCTTGTAAGGTTTGTGTCTTGCGTACGAGTCTACATCCTCCAATGCTTGTTCAATAATTTTTTTCTTTGTTTTTTTGAAGTGGTGACGTTGAAGTTTAGAGACGCTGGTAAAACTTCCAGGTTGTTTAGCATCTGTGTAAAACCTAAGACATATTTTAAGGTGGGGTTCAACCTTTTAATGGCTCTTATAAAGACCTGGCTTCCTGCAGGGTTGTCCTTTCTCAAAGACTTTGGTTTGACAGCGAAAGCCAACAAATCTGTAATGTCGGTTCCAGGCACACTTTCCCCGTCTACAAATATTTCACCGTCTTCCAATTTAATAAGTTACTGCCTTGACGTGATATTTTTCTGTACAGTTTTTTAGCTGTGCTTCTGTAAGTGGCAGGAATTCTTTCTTTGATGTCAGCATCCATACCCACTGTGTTGTCTTTTGCGCAAATTCCGGGTTCTTCTCCACCAGGCACTTCATGTTCACTGTCTTCGTCTGAATCCTCAGGCAAACGGGGGTAATCTTGAGCGTCTGTGAAAGTGTTGTTGTCATCAACTGTGTCTGCAAAAGTGCCATTTATACCCCCTGCAGCTGCAGGTCCTTGTCCAACTGGTTGACCAGGATAGGGACCTTCCCTACCTTGACATAAGGCCTTTTCTTTTTTAGTTAAAATTCCCATGCGTTAAGGATCTCGTATGCTTAATTTTGAAGGTGATTCAGAACTTGAACCAGGCTGGAATCTGGAGTTAAACTTTCTCTCAAAAGTTGAGTCCTGTAGTACTGGTAGGCTGGGGAGGAGACCGAGCTGTAGAAGCAGCAGTGTTAGTAGTAACAGGAGAAGGGTTTTTTTCTCGGGGAACAAGATCCGCCCTCATGAGAGCTATCCTTGAATAAGACATGACCTTATCGGCGTGCTCCTATGAGACCTGTGATGAGGGGTAAGGCTAGACCCAGTATGGTTCCCAAGAAACCACCCTTCTGCTCAAATGTTTTCCTCTTCTGCTTGATAGTAGCCTTGGGTCTAGTGACTGCCTGAAGTTCTTTCTTGTTGGGCGTTAGGTGTTTAACTGCGTCTGATTCGTTACGCAACAGGTTTTTGTTCATGACATTAATACAAATTTGGCTCATCAACCTAATAACCTCATCACTTGAACCTTCTATGACATGGGAGCACTCTGCAGAGGAACATTTGGACATGTGTTTCAACAAGTTATAATGCTTCCTTAAAAGTCCCAATCTTCCTTCACGGTTAGATTTTTTTATTACCATCCTAATGTTTTCTCTTAGAAAATGAAGCTTTAGGTATGAAAACCAAGGTATTCCAAGGAGTAGTAATGCTGTTCCTCACCCTCAGCTTGTTAGGTGTGCTCTGCTTAAAGTCCAACAGGATATATGAATGCTTCTCTTTGGTTTCTAAGTTATATACCTCCGTGAGAAAGGATTTTCGTCCAGGAAAGGCTTGTTTGCTGATGTGTCCTATTTGACTCATGTCTCTAGGGTTTTTAAGGACCCCAAGGTAGTGTGCATTTAAGCTTAATGTTCTGAAGGCAGGATTATTGAAGAACAAGTTTTGAGTAATGAAAATTACACTTAAACTGCGATGGTGTGATCCCACAGTGAAAAGCTTCATTATGGTAGGAACATACTCAGGATCCATGAGGTCGTCTATTATAACCAGTCCATGTTTTGTCACGTCTCTTTTATCCTCAAACAAAAAATCCTCTGAAAGAAGACCTTTGTTGAATTGAACTCCCAACTTCACCATTTCGTTGTAGATGTCTTGCCATTGACTGTAGCAGTAGTATATAAATGTCATGTATTTTTGGAGTAACCATCTCATCTATGCCTTTTATCAACTTAAAAACAAGTTGACTTTTTCCACAAGAAATAGGTCCAGCTATTAGGGACTTTGTAGATGTGGGTCAAATATAACCTCTTCTTCCTTGTGATCCATATTGTATGAAATCTTAAACCAGAGTGATCAGAGAAGACACCTCCCCCTCTTTTAAGTTAGGTGAACCCTCTTTTAAACCTTCCATGTAAAGTGCTTCGTCCAAAATGTTGTTTAGACCGGCTATTAAAGAGCTTGGATGAGATATCTTTTGATATTTCCACACCATCAGGATTTCAAACACAGGATTGGTAACTCCTTTTTTCCCTGGAACAGGGGTGGATATTAGATCAAGTTTGTGCATGCTGAAACCCAGTTCCGTTCCCAGTTTTCTCCAGTCCAGCAACAACTTTTCTGCCAGGTTAACAAACAAAGTTTCAACTTTCCATTCTTCTGGAGGTATTTCACTATGATCCACAACATTGTAATACTGCATGTACCATCTACAGAATTCCACCAGATCATAACGACCTATGTCACTTAATGCATGTCTTAAAACCATCCACTTGCAACACACATTCTTTCTGTTCCATGATATAAGCATTTCTCTCCCCATTGCACCAAGAGAGGGATTTTTTTCCATGTACTCCATTAAACTGAGTCTCAGTCCTAAATATACTCCTAATCGAGCGTAGTCTCTCTCCAGTATTTTCTCACTTATTTTCATTAACAACTCGTCCGAAAGGTAAAACTCCATAGCCGCAGAAAGGTAGGGAAGTATGCAGGTAGGTAGGTAGGGTATAATAGGCCAGAAAGCATACAGGAGAGTTATATAGGTTAGAATGGGCAGGGTAGGGTAGGTGGGTGGGTGGGTTAGGTGGGTTTTTTGGCCGGCCAGCCCGGGCAGGCATCCCCTAGCCCCCCATACTTAAGAGGTGCCCCCACCCCCCACCCCATAACCTTTTTATTTTACCCCCACACACCCCTACCCTACCCTACCCTACCCTACCCTAATTTACCTTACCCTTCCATACATTACCCTTACCTCCCCTGCTTAGGTTTGTCTGTTACATCGTTCTTCATTCGTATGGTTTTGTTATCATGTTGTGAGTAAAGTTAGCTGAGTGTGGTGGAAACAGTGAGTAAGGGAGGTAAGCTGGGTGCACCACATAGACAGATAAAGCCACACTTTTTGTCTTTGCTCTACACTGAAGTGATCCAGGGACGATGATGGGATGTAAAACATGGGACATGATGCAAACAAAGTTTTGGTTTCTAAACTCTCAGCTAAAAGGTTTAAAATAGACATGAGGAAATGAAGACGATGGTTAAGTTGGCGGGTATTTTGCTTGGCATGATGATTTTCTGCTGCTTTCAATGCTTCCAGGTGGCAGGGCTTTTTAAGTGGAGCCTTTCCCTTCCTTCCGTACATGAGGGCATAACCCAAGGTTTCCACCACTGAAAATTTTGACAAGTTATGACTCAAAACCATTTCCCTGAAGGTTTTTCTGTCTTTGGATTTAAAACTTGATAGAACTAAAGAAAAAACTAAGTTTAATTTTTTCCGGTGAAGAATAGTTTCTTTAAAATAATTACACACGTACCTGAAACAGGTAGAAGTGCAACATATCAATTCCTTTCTTTGCCTGACATATGTTAGGACTTGACATTGTTCTAACACACACTGCAGGGAGTAACGAGGCATGGTAGGATGAAGGTTCTTGTATCAAATGATTGCTTAGTCCCCATTTAACCTCTATATGAAACATGTCAACCTTTCCTTATCTCTCTTTTCAAAAATGATTTATTGCTCAAGGACCAAACAGATGTTAGGGTGAGGGGATGACCATGGTAAAAGATGGGAAAACATGTAGAAGGGTGGGTTTAGCCCTAGGGGCTAACCCGGAGGATCATTGTTTATTTTTTAGTTTCATTAGGTGGACCAAAAATTAGATACGGGGTAGGCTGTTACTACCTTGAGCTGAGTTTTTTCATGGGAGGCAGTTATTTCGGTAATAACTCTCACTAAATGACAGCACCCATGGTAATTGTGACCAATCTCTGTCCTAAATCCTCTTTCATAGAAAATGTTGGAACCTAAAGAGTGAGTTATCTTGTCTGGGTTAAGTAAAGTGGCTTTGATTAAAGCCTTGACCATAGTTGAATCGATGAAAACTGAATTACCAGGACCTCCCCCGAAAGGTTGTTCCCCTAAAAAAAGGCTTTTTTTTCTGTCAGTAATGATTTTTTTTGAACTTCCAGATGAAAGAGAATGTCTTGACATCAAGTGTACCATGGCACCATGTCCCAAATAAACACCTGAAAAAAAACTTTCCCCATCTTCTGAGAGAGGTTTTTTCACAGAGGGCCTAGGGGAATCAATGCAGTGGTTTGATTGTGCAAGAAGCATTGCCTAAAGTTACAGTTTGGAGGGATGTAAAGATCCCTGCTAAAATTTTCAGGACAGTATTGCAACACAGCCCACACCTTACCTTTATCTACTCCCCTCCTTATTTCTGATATAAACACGTGCTGACGCCTTTTGTGACCAACGGTCAAGGACAAAGGCAAAGGACAAAACTGAGCCATGTCTGCTTGAGAGAAGCTCGTTTTGAAAAATGACGAATGGTCTGCATTTATCACAAAGCGGTTACAAACAGGTTTGTGTTACACGCCGAACGCTGTAGGTTGACTGAGCGATATGACGGTTTTTAAAGTGAGTTGAGTTTATAAGTTTTTTAATGAAACAATGCTATCTACGCGTTATACACACTACAAATGGAACAGCATGGTTATCTACGACTCATGGTCGTGTTTGTACGTTATCTGAACGACAAGGAAACGTCCCAGGATCGTATGAGGATAGTTACTATAAAGAAGGTGCGAGCTGCTCGGTCTTCATCAAACCTTTTCTGACGGTTCCCTGCTGTATGCCATCCTGCTCCTGGACCTTCCACTCCTGCAACCCTTTCAACTGAAGGAGGATATCCTGAGAGAATGCCTGGTCACATGAAGACGGGGCTTAGTGTCAGGAGGGTAGCAGCTTAAAAACTTGTCATACCTAAACCTGATTTGGTGAAGGCGTCGGGCGTCGCCCCTCCCCCCAACTATCCAGTGGCCGCTGAGGAACCGCCTGCAACTCCTGCTCAGCTCCCCACAGTAGTACCTGATGCAGCAGAACAGGAAAGCGCTCTTGCAGCTTTACATGGCGAGATCACTAATTTCCTGGATCGCGTCCCGGATCGCTCTCCTCAGGAAGCACGTCATGGCGACTTTGACATCGGCGAATTCCTTAAAACCCCCGCACCTGTCAACTACCAGCCCCCCGCTGAAGAACCCACATTGGCCACTTACTCGCCAGGAGCTCCAGAGGAACCTTCTCCACAGGTCAGTCCTATAGAGGTTATAGATCTAACACAAAACCCCACATCATCACCATTGAAGGATTGGATCTCACTCAAGGCACACCTTCACCTGCTTACCAGGGTATTCACAGGTAGAGGTCATCGATTTGACCGGCCCTACTCCCCAGTACGGGCAAAGTTACGTCTGCTATGAAGAGCAAAGACCAGAAAAAGGTAAGCCAGAGAGGAGCTCTTCGTCGGGGATGACCACAGCACCAAGTTGAGTTGCCCCATCCTGTTCTCTGCCAGTTCCGGTAAAGGAACTCCTTAAAACCCCGCCTTAGAACAGGACCTGTCCAACAACAAGAAAACCCCTGCCTCTGCCACTGCCTCTGGTCCTGCTTCTGTTGCCTCTGAAACTGCTTCCTATGCCATCGAGCCAGCTGGTTCCATCCCAGCTGTTTTATCAGCTAAAGACAGGTTACATAAGTATAAGTTTGGGGAGGGTGCTGCCCCCAGTTCTTCGAGCAAGCTTGTGGGCTTCAGATTAGTACCACTTGTGGTAAAAAAATGGCCTGCTAGATTTGGATTTCAAGAGAAGTCACCTTTCTCCGACCAAGTTTTCTATCCAGAGGGGGACAAGAACACCTGTATAGAGGTTTACAGGGAGCCTAGCATCAGAGCAGTTTGCTTAAGAACCTTCTACGAATGCTGCTTAAATATCCATGCATGTGAGTTCAAACAACTTGTGGATCGAATAGAGTGCATCCTTGCCAAGTACAAGGAGCTTCATCGCAGAGCTGCCCTTGGAGAGAGGAACGTAGAGAACCTCCTTTTGTCCTTGAACAAAGACAGCATCGACCCCCGTGGAGGATAGGCTATGCTGCTGGTCAATCTTTACAAGGGAACACCTAAAGTTCACATAGGAACCGCCAGCTACATAGAGGAGATGAACGCCTCTGTGTCGTCTAGCTACCGGATGCCCCCCTCAGCCACACACTGTGGACAAACTGTGTCCCCCTTCATCCTGGAGGACATTAAATCACGTGTGGGTCCGTTCCTAAAGGGCTCAACAGATTTTTACTCTGGGTAAGTGGTCAACTTTCCATAGTGTCTGGTCAACAGCTCCTTATTGTTGTTTAAACGTGTTAATGTATGTTCATTTATAGTTAGACTTTAATGTACTCCATGTTTAGTTAGTTTAGGTTTTAGTTCTTGAGTTGTATATTGGATGTAGAGTGAAGCTAGGAAGAGAAACCCAAAAAACTAAAATGCCTCCCAAAAAGATAAAAGAACTTTACACCATCAACTGTCCAATGTGTAACACACCTAGACCCCAATGTATGGTGACTGTAGAAAACAGTGGAAAAACACTATGTAACTCAACCTCTTCTAAAAGAGAATTTTTTTTCCAACAGCATTGAAATTCCAAAAGAAATAGAATCGAATTCTTCTTATAGAAACAGTTACCGTGACAACTTCAAATCCATTGCTTCAGGTTTGGCTGTGCTAGGTAAGCTTCAGTTCATTTTCAACGTCAGAATGACAAGTTTTGACAAAGACTTGGGAGCAAAACAGGTCATAAAAGCTTTCTTCTCTATTCATCAAAATTAAGTCATGGCTTACAAAGTGGCTGTTTCTTTTGGAAGGTTGTTGTCTTCCTCAAGGGAGGAAGAAGAGAAAGTCATGTACTTTCATGCTTCTGCCAACAATTCGTCTTTGTTTTATGACAGTGAAGCTCATAGAGAACCTTACATTTTCATTAAGGATGATAAAAACTTTGCAGAGTGTTTAGATTTAATCAAAAATAACATAAAAGAAGACACTCAAAGACCCTCCACTAAATGGAGTGTCATAGGCAACGTGAATGCCAATATAACCCTTATAAGGGCTACCGGAGGAGAATATCTTTTAGGTCGAATGAACACTGTTCCTCCAGGTTTAAGGCAAAGAGGAATGCAGCACTTTCACAGAGACCCTAAAACTAAAGGGGGTTACAAGGACAACTTGTGTTTGTTTAGATGTCTTTCTTCCTGTATGGATCATTAGAAAAAAACTCAAGAGTTTCTCCTTGAAGCCTACCCAGGGGTGAACAAGGATACTTTTGAGGGTGTTAACTTTAAAGATTTAGACAGGTTAGAAAAAAAGTTTGAAGTGAACATAAGAATCTTTTCACTTCCGTCTTTTGGCAAAAAAAAGGCGACCTAAAATTATAAGGTCAAATATGTGTTCATCCAAACATTATGAACTTGAACTTATACAGAAACCATGTGAGTTTGATAACTAACATGGGACTTATGGTAAAATGTATCCCTGTGAAAAGTGCCATAAAGTTTTCACTCGTAGTTGCCTTTTAAAGCAACAAAATGGAGTGAAAAAAGATTGCACCAAAGTCAGCTTCAGGTACAAAGGTGGAGCTTACAATCCATCCAGTTTTCCAAATTTTAGAGGAACTGGGAATAGATTGTCCACCTGAGAAAAGAAATATATCCCTATAAAATTGTTTTCGACAAAGCTACTTTGTCTAACCTGAAAATCAATCCCTAGAAAATGCTTACACTGTGATAGAAAAAACACACATACCCCTTTCTGCAAGTGTAGCTTCTGACTTTCCAGTACATACAGAACCAGTGTGTTTTGTCAGAAGTTCTTACAGGGATGACGATCATTTGGTGAAAAATGTGTTGGACCACATAAACAACTTGGGAAAAATGATAGGAGAACAAGTTAAAGACGATTTTAGAGATGTTTTAAACCAACTAGACTCTTTAGAAGAAAAACAAAAGGAATTAGAACATAAAGCTAGCAAAGTTTTTCCAATGAAAAACAAAAAAAAATAAAAAGAAGTTGTTCCATATTCTTGAAGTGAAGGAAAAACTTCTTGCCTACATAGAAAGAGTCCCTGTGCTAGGTTTCAACTCTGGCAAGTATGATATTAATTTGATGAAAAAAAAAATTTCATTCTTTTTTTATAGACACAGATAAGACAGAAATGAAAACCATAAAAAAAATGCAACAAGTACATAGCAGTGTACACAGATCATCTTCTTTTCCTTGATATGTTCAACTATTTGGCCCGAGGGTATTCCCATGCCAACTATCTCAAAGCCTTTCTTAAAGGTAAAGCTGAAAAGGGTTTTTTTTCCCTACGAGTGGATGGACAATGTAAGAAAACTAAAAAACAAATCTCTTCCTCCATGTCACTGCTTCTACAGTTCTTTGTCAGGTGGTGGAATAAGCCAAGAAGATTATCTTACTTGTAAGAAGGCCTGGGTAGATGACAACATGAAAAATATGAAGGACTACTTGATATATTACAACAACTTGGATGTAAAACCCTTTGTCTTAGCCATTAACGAGCACACCAAATTTTTCATAGATCATGGGGTAGACATGTTCAAAGATGGTTTAACTTTACCAGGTCTTACCTTAAAGTTTCTTTTCAACAATACTGCACCTAACGCCACACCTTACATTCTTTTAGGTGAGAAAGAAAAGGATGTTCACTCTTTGCTCAGATGCAACTTAGTTGGGGGGCCCTCTATTATATTTCACAGACATCACAAAAGTGGAAAAACACGAATAAGACAAAAGAAATATGGCCCACAAAGCAAAGTATGCAGGCACATAGTAGGGGTAGATGCTAACAGCTTGTACCTCAAGTGCATGGGCAAAGAACACTGCACAGGTTATTATGTAGTGCGCAGGAAAGAAAACGATTTTCAAGCAGTCTGCAGTCAATAAATCAGCTACTCAGCCAGAGAATGGTTGCAATACAAAGCTGTCTCAGACAATGTGAAAATATTACATCAATACAACTACGGGGAAATTGTGTTAGGTTAAAGAAAAATAAGAGTAGATAGATATGACCCAGCTTCAAAAAAAGTATACCAGTTTCACGGGTGCTACTGGCATGGACACATGTGTCATCTTACTAAATCTGTATTGAAAGATCCAAAAGGAAAAACATGGTTAGAAGAAAAAAAAAATACTACCTTGATCACCCTATATTTTCAAACGTTGGGTTATGAAGTAGAGGAAAAGTATAAGTGTATGTGGATGAAAGAAAAAAACTGAAAGCTTGTGTCAAAAAACAAAAAGTGAATGGGAATTTAAAAGACCGTCGTGTCAAGGTAGGAAAAGTCAGGATGAAATACTGAGAGGGGTTTCAAATGGAACAACTTTTGGACTTATCCAAGTAGACATAGAAACACCTGAATCTTTGAAAGAAAAATTCAGCTAAATGACACCTACATTCAAAAACTGTCTAGTAGGAAAAGAAGACATAGGTGAACATATGAAACATTATTTGGAAGCAGCAGGTAAGCTGAAACAGCCACAATGCCAACTCATAGGCAGTTACCACGCTGAGGGAATTCTGTTGGGAACTCCTCTCTTAAAGTGGTACCTGGAGAAAGGTTTGGTAGTTACCACAGTACACATAGAATACAGTACACATAGAATACTCATAGAATACACACCAGAACACACTTTTTTACCCTTCATGGATGAAGTCACCAAAGCTAGGAGGAAGGGTGATGAAAACATCAACTGTAAAATTCTGTCAGATCGCTACAAACTTTTGGGAAATGGTTCATATGGTAAAAACCATATGCAACAAACAAACTTTGTTCAAACAAAGTATGTTCTCCTCTCTAAGGGGAGACATTTGGCCATGCACTGGTCAGTTCAAGACGTGCAAGACATAAGCGACAACACGGTAGAACTGTCCTGTTTGCCCACCTCCATTACCTACGACCTCCCAGTTTAAATAGGTTTCATGGTATACCAATATGCCAAACCTAAAATGTTGGCCTTCTATTACGACTTTCTCCTTGAATACATAGACGAGAAAGACTTTGAAATGTGTGAAATGGACACTGACAGTTTTTACTTTGCTTTAAGTGCAGAGAAAATAGAAGATGTGATTAATCGTGAAAAGCATGAAGTTTTTTTCAGAGAACGTCACAAATGGTTGCCCTCTGAATCATGTGACAATATTCATCACAGAGAAACCTACATTCAGACCAAAGTATTGGGTGAGCTGTGGCTACATCAACCCTGCTGTCAGATACATCTGGCGTTTGACAAGAGAACCCTCGGGTTGTTCAAAGTGGATTGGGAAGGTGATGAAATGACTGCCTTGAACTCCAAATGTTACATAGGCACAGTATCTGCAATTGTTCCCCCCTCGGCTCAGTCCTTAGAAGGAGCCAGCCAACAGTTCTTCAGGCCGGGAATGCAGTTCTCTCTGTTTATTTCATCAGTTATCATAGTGCATCTTTAAGGTCATGTATTGCGTAAATCCATAGAAATATTGCATCAGAACATGAGTCATGGTTATTGTGCAATTTCTTACAAGGATTGCACAATACACCTTCATACGTAGGTCATACGTTTTCATGACGTCACTTCCAATTTGTAAGTAGGTCAAACCTAGGTATTGCGCAATCCACTTAATTTATGCAACTAGGTCATGTCAGTAGGGCATGTCAAATCCAGTTCTCTGATTGGTCGAGAAAACTAGGTCACGACCTTGTGACATCACTTCCTGTCAAATCCAGGCCTCTGATTGGTTGAAAGTAGGTCACTCCCGGTCTACCAGTAGGTCATGACCTAGTTACTATATAATCCATTGCGCTTAGTTTGCATCTATATACTACTCCTGTGTAATGGGTATCCTGCCTACTGGTTGTCCCTTGTATGTTCTTTATGTATTTTGGACTATAAGTGGTATGGTTTATTTATATAGTTGTTTTAGTGGGGTCTAATTGTACAGAAAGGTGAAATATGGGTGGTTAATAGGTAGAGGCGATAATTGTATAGAGATTACTATAAAGTGAGATTTATAATGAATTTAATGTATGTATAATGCTGGCAATGGCTGCGCCCATTGTACCATATGCTACCTCGGTACAGACATTCTCCCCTAATAAACGGTTGTCAGACTTCCCAGCGCTTCATTGGTGCATTATGAAGGGGAATGATGCACTCCTTCATCAGGTACTCTTTAAGTCAAAGATCCAGAAAGAACTTTTCCAACTGTGCATGTGTCTCTCTATCCCCAGGTCCCCTCGCCCTACTCTATGTAGCATTTCCATATACTACTCACAGGAAGTTTTTCTATGGGGCTTTGCCAAATCCCCCACAGAAGAGCACTTTCAATAGATCTACTGAGATTTTGGGCTTATAAATTCAAATCAACCTCAATTCGATATGTAGGGATCTAAAACAACAATGCATCAAATAGATGGATATATGGGGTTTTCAGAAGCTTTTAAAGCAATGCCAGAAAAATCTGTATTCCTGAGTAACTTGGCATGACCTGCAACTGCATTGGTATAAATACACATTATTATAGCACTCGACCATCCCCTAGGCTGTAGCCTTTGATGACATAAAAGTGCTGTTGATGTCGAGTGGCCTAGTGCGGCTCCCTCCTATTGCTGCCAATGTGTGCAAGTCCCCAATGGACATGTTTACATAGAGGCGAAATGTCAAAAGTCAAGGTCACGCCACTGACCTTGGGGGTCGGCACCGACAATTGACATCAGCAGAGCTCTTCCCAATAATGTTTGTTTTATCCCAACTCTCAGTCTAACTGCTCTTTGTGTCTCTCCCCCTCCTCTTCTGATGGAATTCCCTGTTTGGTTATTGACTGTATGTTTTCATTAAACTGTGGGTCCACAGGGTGATAGAATTTGTAGCACAGAAAATATAGTTCATTTCTCTAAGTAAAAATCAAATGTTATTATTGGAAATAGCTGATAGAAATATTCCATTGGTATGAATTCAATTGCCCTGTGGACATACGGCTTATGATTATTTAACCCCTTGGAGGAATGCACGTTGCCCATAATGCACTAATGAAATGATGGTGAGTGAGTGTTCACAGAATGCTCCATTGGCCTTTGAAGGATCAGCCCTTGGTTTTGAATAAGCAAAAGGGAAATATATAGGGATATCAGTACAAAAGTGCCTGATAAGTATAAGGCCAGGGGGTGATCTCCTTACCAATTCTATCAGATACAGGGTGGTTATTTGAGACTTTCCTCTGTGCCAACCTTGGGGGTCATTGTCCTATGGGGGCAACAAGTGGGATGTACAGACTCCCAGAGGTGCTGCCCTCTAATATTTGTGGTTGGTGGTAGTGTGATGCCCCCGCTGGCCATGTGTGTGTGTGTGTTAGGAAGGTAGCGGGGGTAGAGAAGGGAGGAGGGAGGAGAGAGGGGATATGGCAATTTCCTGTCCCACTCCCACACCCCCACTCCCTACTGCTGATGGATAGAGAGAGGCCACTAGGACTGAGGCTATCCCACCCTGATCGGTTTGTGCTCAGCAGCAGTGGGCAGTGGGCACAGGGGCTAGTCATGAGGGTGGAAAGGCTGACAATAACCAGAATGAAGTAGTCCAGGCAATGAATAAAATAGTCCCTGGTATTATTGCACTAAGCTGAGTGTGCCCCGGCGTCTGTGTCACTGTGCCTGTGTGATACGTCACAGGAACCGGAAGTAGTTTGAATTACCAAACGAGGCTGTCTGCACTCCATATACGGCAGCCATTGCTGCGCCGGGGCAAGAGGCAGGAAGGGACAGCATTTCCTGTGAACACCTACAGGGTACCTCCAATTAAGGCCAGAGTAGTTACTATTCAATAAAGAAGAAGTTGAAAGTTAGAGCAAAGCGAGGAGAAAGTTACCAGTTGTTTTTACTTTTTGTAATTTGATGGAACAAATCTGCTGAAATTACCTATTTCTCTCTCTCTCCCTCTCTCTCTCTCCCTCTCCCTCTCTCTCCCTCTCTCTCTTTCTCTCTCTTTCTTTCTCTCTCTCTCTTTCTCCCTCTCTCTTTCTCTCTCTGTTCCTTTATGTGCAAAATGCATACCTGCATCCAGTAGGAGCTGCACTAGTGTCCGCCTAGGAGCTTTTGATATCACCCTCCAACACATATCTCACAGTGGTTAAATCCGCAAGTATTATCACATGGCTTCAGCAATTATCACATGCATTTTAATCAAGTGAGGTGTTCACAGGAGTATTATTAAACCATTTAACTTTCCTTTGAATGCATTTTTCAGATCTAATCGAGTTATTATGAAGCTCTACAGAACTCTTCAATGTTATATATATATGTTTATTCAGTTTTGATTGTACATAGGATAGGCTATGCACCCTTAGGTCATGCCTGTTTTTCATCCAGTGGACAATAAATGTCTCTAAATCTAGATATTTCTTTAGTTGAAGTACAATAACATGTGTTAAATATAGATCACTAGTTGTTAGTAACTTCTTTGCACAATTTAAATGGTGTTTGATGGCCTGTACCATAAATAAATGTGGTTAGTAAACGAAAGATCATGAGTTCAGTAGGTTTATTATCTATTCCACTTTAGAATTTGTTTTGATGGTGTCAAGTGTGTGGAGAATTATTATAGTATTTATGGAGGCTGGATATCATCCAGCTCCCTAAGTGTCTTATCATACATCACTCTCAGCCTATCACCAAACCTTGAATATTCTTCAATTTCTCTGTATTCATTTCCAAGGGAATTCCATAATGCAGCACATTTATATTCTACTCCTTTTTGAACTTTGACTCTGCGGGTAAAGAAGGTTTTTAACAGCCTGTTATCATGTGCTCGTGTACAAAGTTGTCTATTGTCCACATAGTTTTTATCCAGACTTCTTTTAAATGCAAATTTTAGAAAGTGTTGTTCCCTTCTTAACCAGAGTGGTAATACCTTGTATTTTTGATGTAATTGTAATTTGTCTAAGAAGGGAGGGGATCTGTTGCAGATGCGTAGGCATCTGTTTAAATGTAGTTGCATTTCATCAAGTTTGCATTTTGGGGCTGCACTATAGATGATATCACCATAATCAATGTATGGGATTATCATTTTTGTTACAACGTCTAGGGCTGCTTTTTCTGTAAGTTGCTTTCTTACTTTACGTAACAAGTAAATCTTGTGAGATACATTTTTAGACAAGACTTGCATGTGTTTATTGAAAGTTAACTGACTATCCAGCGTAACACCTAGATATTTGTACGTGGGGACGTATTTAATTTCTTGGTTTTGAACCTGCAAATTGATTTTTGGATGTTTATTGAGCATTGTCTTGGTACCGAATGTCATTAGTTTAGTTTTACCAATATTCAGTGAAAGTTTATTTGCCTCACACCATCTTACTAAGTTAAATGTGTCATTTGTGATGTGTTGAATAATCTCAGGAGTTTGTTCTTTATAGGATATAAAAATAGCAGTGTCATCCGCATAGTGCTGTGCCTTCATGTGGTTTAGACAGGAAGCAAGATCGTTTATATAAATGATAAAAAGTAAGGGCCCTAACGTGGAACCTTGGGGTACCCCATGAGAAATTTTATGTGGTTCTGATGTGGTGTTATTAGCTCTAGTACATTGGGTTCTGTTTGTAAGATAGGATTCTAATAGTTTTTTTGCATTTTGGCTGAGACCAATTTTTTCTAGTTTTTTTAACATGATTTTATGATCTAGAGTGTCAAATGCTTTCCGAAAATCAATAAATATACAGGATGTCACAGAGTTTTTATTTAATGCTTTGTAAATGTGATCAGTGAATTTTGCAAGACTGTGGACAGTGGAACGCTCTTCTCTAAAACCATTTTGATCCTCTGTTAATATATCATTATCTTTTAGATGTGTAGACAATTGAGTATGCAATATTTTTTCAGTAAGCTTTGAGGGGAGTGGAAGGATGGAGATAGGTCTATAATTATTGACTTGAGTCTTATCACCTTCTTTAGGGATAGGAGTTACTGTAGCATTTTTCCATAAATCAGGGAAGCTTGACTTTTTGATAGTGTTGTCAATGATGTGCTTAAAGTGAAGTGGAAGCGTAGTTAGTGCATCTTTTAACACTGTAGTAGATATGTATGGTATGCCAGAGGGTTTATTTATATTTATATTTTTTATGACCTTGATAACTTCTTCATCTGTGGGTAGTCGAAAGTTAAAATGTGGGGGAAGTACATTCTGTGTATATACCCAGGGTTCAGTCATGTTTTTTGCTAGATTTGCCCCAATGTTTGAAAAATATTGATTTATGTATTCTGCCGTTTGATTATGATCCACTTGTACCCCTTCGGAATCAGTAATATTAATGTTTGCTACATTGGATTTGGGGTTAATAACATTGTTAATTTCTTTCCAATATTGTCGGGGGTTTTCAAGGTTTGCATTGATTTTGTTTTTATGGAATGCATTTTTTGCTGTGCGGTTTAATGCTTTTGAGCGCCTCTTAAGAAATTCTGCAATCCTCATGTCATCAATATTTTTTGTTTTCCTGGCATGTTTCATGGCAATGTTCTTTTCATTTATAAGATCCAATAGTTCCCTCGTAATCCATGGTTTTTTGGATTGTTTAAAATTTGACTGTCTAATTGGGCATGTAATGTTCAGTAGAAATTCAACCTGATTAATAAAAAGTTGCCAGGCTTCCTCTGGGTCCTCTGAGTCCCAGAAGGCATTCCAATCACTATTTTTAAGACCAAGTACGAAGTTCTCCTTTACATAATGCTTATATGAGCGACCATAAAATGATAACTTTTCTTTAGGGGGGGGAATATATTTTCTCGTGATGTATACTGGTTCATGATCACTAATATTAATAAAACAATTTCCGCAACTTTTGATGTGGTCTGAATTGGTGGATATTAGGTCCAGAAGTGAAAATTCGTAGTTTGGATTAAAATAGGTTGGTTTTTTGATTATCTGTTTTATTCCGAGAAAATTAAAAAGGTGTGTGAGTGCCTTGACTTGTGGATCATTTCTATGTAGCATGTTGGTATTCATGTCACCCATAATGAAAACCTCATTGTCCTTTAAAGGGCCCAGGTTTCTCATTGCTTTTGATAATGTCTCACTAAAGTTATGAAAGTTTCCATCGGGAGGTCTGTATACTGAAGCAATTACAACAGGTTTCAGGTTTGGTTTTGAAAGTGTGGCCCACATAATTTCAATGTCAGCATTGCTGGTATTCAAGTGAGAGACATTTGTCTCTGATACTGTCACACTCTCATGCACAAAAATGGCCACACCACCCCCTTTTTTAATTTTGCCATTTTCAATACGTTGTCTATCCAACCTTAATAGATGATAGTGGTCAATTGCAACTTGGTTTGATTGTAATTTTTCACTCAGCCAGGTCTCTGAGATGGTTAAGCAGTGAAGACCATTGTCTTCCATAGCTAGTCTCAGGTCACTTATATTGGCTGGGAGACTATGAGCATTCCAATGTGCCATGTGTAGGCCCTTGGACAAGAACACAAAATTATCCGACATCAAAGGCTTGGCTGGTGAGAGGATGTACAGCATACCATGTAAATGAATAATTCTCCACAGTTAATATTATTTCATGATCATCAACCCCACACTTCATGTGGGAGCGGTTACATAATTTAATCTGATGTATGGTTTTCCCGAATAAACTCAGCACAAGCATTGGCATTCTATGCTGCTTGAGGAGCATGATTTTGTGGTGAGTTTTGTCAGGGAGATGCACAATTCTGGGATTTTAACCAAAAAAATAATAGATAAGAAGGTCCTACCGTAGTCTTGTTAAATGAGATGGTTTTGTTAACAGGATGAGCAGAGTTGGGGGATAGCGCATCTATTTGTTGGAAATACAGTTCATCAGAAGGGTATGTGGTAGTTCCAGCGCTACTTGTGAGGAAGTAATCCCCGTCTTAAAAGTAAGAGTTAGAGATTAGTCATGAATATGCATATACATCATATAGAAAACTGCAAGAAAAAACATAGATTATATACATGAAACTAAATTGTATGTGGTTCTATGATGCTTAATAAATGTCTAAACTTAAATAAAGGTGTAGTAATAATATCTCAGAGCTACTTATAGAGTTTCTCTACCAATGTTATGTCGATATACATAAATTGCAAATACATATCTACAACCAATGCATATTTAATTTTACTTAACGAATGATATCTGTATGTTGCTTAATATATATCTAAACTTAAATAATGGTGCCGTAATAATACCTCATGGCTACTTATTGAGTTTCTTTACCAGTATTATGTCGATATACATAAATTGCAAATAGATATCTACAGCCAATGCATATTTGATTCTACTTAGTGAATAATATATTCAGGCTGGTTATACTTCATTTTAAGTAGATGGTAGATGTTATTAAGTTATATATTATACTATATTTTGCACTGTAAATTCAGTCAGTTCATAAGTATAGACCGTGTAGCGCTGTCTTCATTCGGTTTATGAGTATAGCCTACATGTTTTATTGCTTATAAAACTGATAGGGGCAATTTAGAGCACAGTATAGCAATGAAGTTCTCATGCCATTGCATGTTACTACTCTTGCTATATTGTTATTGAGTCATTCTAAATGTGACTCCTATAAGATGTATACGTTCTTGGGGGGGGAGGTATAGACAAATATTATCAATTTACAGTTGTCATTAATAATTGTAGGTTTGCCTAATTCCAGGGCACAAAGTCATAAAACTGTTCAAGTTTTGTTTTGTTGGTCTTGAGGCTTTGAAGGATTTCACGAGCCCAGATGTCCTTCCACTTAGGAAGTAGGTGTATACCATCATAGTATCGGTTGTACTTGTGTCTGCGCTTTCCATGTACAATTGGGTGCACTGTTGACTGTAGCCAAGGGCCAACCAAAGGGCAGTTGAAGTAGGGATTGTCTCCATTATTCAAACAGACCAGCATCTGGTTTATTAATGGAATGGATTGATCAATTACCTCTTGATGCTCAGGAAAAAGGCCCTCTGTATGGTTAAACTTGTTTATGGACATACCTGTAAGTTGGCCATACACCACGTCATAATTCAGGTCAAGAAGTACATCCTTTACCATAGTGTACCTGTCTGTCATGCAATTAAGCAGGCTGCCTACCGAATCATATCTGGGAGTGACCTTACCATTTGCATGTATTTCAGTGAGATTATTAATTCCACCAATAATTACTACTAGGTGGTAATTGTCAAGTGGTAGCTCCAGAAGTGTTTTCTCCAGTATGTCATTTAACTTAGCCCCCGATTCATTAAGAACTTTAACCTGCATATTCAGTTCTTCATTTTGGATTAAAGTGGATAGCCTCCCCTCCATGCCAGCCCCTCTGCTGTCCATAGGAATTAATGCCTTAAATGGTGTCATACTTACACCAATATCGAAGGGAGAGAGCTAGTAAGAAATTGGCCAGTCCATGGGTAGCTACTTGTACCGTCAGGGACGATTTTGGGTGGGGCTATAATAGCTACTGCTTCCTGGGCTGTGTTACCTTTGTCTCTCTGGTCTGATTGGCTCTTCTTTCCAAGTCAGCTATGGAGATGAGGTAGTCTCTCACTTTCTCTAAAGTCTTGCCACATAAATTCTGTCCAGGGGCAGCTGCACAGTTTTTGTCCCCATCTTGTAGAGTATACCCGGTTCCGTATGACTTTGAGCGTGTTGCCTCAAATAGGCTGGATCCGGAAGTGGCTATTATTTTGTTACGTAGCTTCTCGTTCTGGAGAAATTTAGCCCTTTGGATTGCCTCCAATTTCCCAATTTTAACTGGTTGCCATTCAGGGGCCTTTTGCACTTCTTTCGCCAGTCTCATTGCTTCATACCCATCTTCCGCATTCAGTATCCTAGTAGCAAGTTGAGTGGCATTCGATGCAAGAGCTGCCTGATGTGCAAACGCGTGTTCAGCACTTTTTACTGTAATTCCTTCAAACGTGAAGGTACATGGGTAAAGGTTGCTCAGATAGCTATAGCTGGATTGGAATGCTATTCCCTCCTTAACCTTAATTGTTTTGGCTGCTTCTAATGATAGCTCCGGTGGCAATAACTCAAGATTGTACTGATTGTATGTAGTATTGTCAATGGTAACTGAGCGTCTATTTAGATCTACCTCTTTGCCGAGTGATCTAGCATGGGCTGCTACAATTCTTAAGGCTCGTTGGGCAGACAATTCAGCGGGTGTCAGGTCGTCCTGTATGCTAATGCCCTTCCAGTCTTGGTTGTCCTTCAGTTTTTTCAGGTTAGAATAGACTTCCCCTTTCTGCTTATTAGGTGCTAATTGTACAAGAATAGGGCGAGGGAGGGGAGCTCTCTTACCGGGTACTTGTTTTCTTGGCGTGCCTAGCCTGAAAATAGCATCACAATCTGCAGTGGTGTACTTAATACCAATGTCAGTAAATAGTTTAGTGACAAGATCTTTAGGCCTGGGGTATTTGGTTTCACAAGCACCTCTAATAATAATGTTCTGTTTCCTCTTATTGACCTCTAAACGCTGTACCTTTTCCTGTAGCTGGTTTATGTGGGTCTGATTCATGGCATTCTTAATTTCTAGGGCCTCAACCCTATCCTCCAATGCTCTAACTCTATCATGGACCCCTTCAAAATCTTTGAATTTTGCATTGAGATTTTCAGTGGTGTCAAATAATTTAGAAGAGCGAGCACTGACAGAACCAAGTGTTGAGGCAATAAATTCAAGCCCAGTTGTAATAGCACCTAATCTCTTCCAGAAGCCTTTTTCAATGTTAGTGCTCTTCTCACTTTCCATATATTTATCCCACTCATCATCATTGGCATTTTCAACAGTGACATTGCGTAAATGATTCAAGAAATCATCAGGACTCACTGTAGTGTCAAGTTGACCTCCTTCCTCCTCCTCTGTAGAGTGACCTGCTAGTGACAGTGTGCCACCAACTGCCCCTATTTTCACCCTCTCCTCTGCTTCTAACCTCTCCTGCTCCTTCTTCTTCCTATCTTTTTGGGCCTTAGTAAGTCCCATGGTGTCTCAGTACCTTTATAATCCAGCAGTCTTCAATTATTTGGCATTAATCCAAGATATAGCTGGTATAATCCAAGAAAATGTGCAGCGCTCCGCGGTGACTCGACTCACGCGGCGACGGCCATAACACCCAATCCACCCAACCCAATGTTGCATAGTTATTCAATTAAAATTTTAGCTATGACTACTGATAAAAGGAATAGCTCGTCAGCATCCCCCTCCTCCTCTCCGAATTCTCTTAGGAAATGGTCATTCTTTAACATCAGGGAGGTTGAGAGTGGAATTTCCCTCATGGCGAATCCAACCCCAGCTGGTGTTTTCTACCCCCCCCCCCCCTGTCCCCTGTTTCTTTTTATCCAACTCCCTTACTTGACGTGTTGAGTGTGTTGAGGCGGTAAAGGGGCGATGCAGCATCTCCTGTACACCCTGCATGGTACATCACATCACCATGGTGATGTTTCCTAGGCTACATGGCGATGTGAGACATCGGAGCCGATTCGCTCTTTTGCCCGGACTTTTTGCTTCACAGGCAGGGTAATATGTGTGTCCCTATGGTTGTGAAATTACCTCAGTCTGAGAGAGTGCAGATTACTGGGAGGTTCAAAAGCATTTTAGATAAACGTCATACATGCTTTCACTTTGGTACCGTCACTTTGAGTTTGAGTAACATAGTTACATTGTGGGTATGACGTCAATGGCTGTACACTCTTCCAGCAGATTCCAAGTGGGCAAACCTTATGGGCCAAATTATCGAATAAATTGTGGTTAAAGAATGTGAAAATGATAGACAAAATGGCTGACTATTGTGATTCGGAAAGATTTACAGCAGATGCATTTGGATTTCACCAATGAAGAAGTAAACATTTTTAGAAACACTTGTGTGTATCTGTTGGCAAAAGACCCAAGTGCATTTTGTCTGAGTTATGTAGAGAATGGCGACCATCCCTTTATGTGAGTATTAAACGAATCTCTCAATATTATGCTGCAAATTCGACTACAGATTCTGATGACTGTATAAGGAAATAGCCTTTGGCTAAATCCTTAAAGAATTAGGAATTTTAGGGAAAAGTAGGCAAAAATAGGATAGATAACAGTTTCTGTAGTAATGTTCTAATGATTTGGATACTACCTAACTTAGGTAATTGCCATGGCTGCATTAAAGGGGGGCTACCACGGGGAATTTCAAAATGGGTACCTGCCAAAAGATCGTGCACAAATCTGCTGGACCCAGCATAAATTTTGCGACAATCAATAGATAGTCATGTGAACTTTTAATGTGGGCGTGCATTCACCAAGCTAGGCCCCCTTTAATGCATCTTTAATTTGTAAGCCTACCTTAAAATGGTTAGGGGTAATCTTACCAGCAGAAACAGAGATTCATCTGGCGAAGTTTAAGATGCAAATCTCTCCCAAGCGAGCGCCAAGCAAACAGAGGCAGCGGCAGAGATCCTCATTTATTGCCGGTAAAAGCACCACTTTGGCAACCCAAAACCAACAGTGAGCAACTAGTGAGGGCCTTTATCAGCTGCATGATGGCTAAAGGCTCAGGTTTCATTTTCTTCATGATGCGCCAATGCCTTGGCTTGATTGGACTCACCAGCACCGCATTGATACATCATGCCAACCATAGATTTATAATCCCTCTGGGTTGGAATGATGCATGAATGCAGTCCTGGCAAGTAACAAACCAGCTCTGCATCCATGCATTAGGACGAAAAAAGGGACATGAAGGAATAAAGCGTTAGGCAGCTGTAAAGCATCCGTTTTCCTGCCCAAAACCAACAGCGAGCAGCTACTGAGACCCCTACTTGGACTGCGACTGAGCAGTTTGCCAGTCACTCCACGTCCTGCTCCCTCCACATTTCCACAGCTGCTCCTGTGACGTCACTAGAGTATGTTGAGCAGCTTTGAGCAGGTACTGCCCTTTAACCCTTTAAAGGGCCGCTGATGCATTATTGTGTCATGCTCATTGGTCGGCATGATGCATGAATGCAGCCCTGGCAAGTAACTTGCATTATGACGACCCTACAGTATCGATATACTCCAAGAGGGTCGGCATGATGTGCAAATGAAGTACTAGTGAGCAGTCTTGCCAGCACTACGTTGGTGCATAATGGTAATGATCAATGGGCATCATGCATTCCTGCATTAGCTGTCCTTAAAGGATTAATGGCCAAGGGCGGTTTATGGTATATTGACACATTTGAGTGCCAATTTTTAATTTAGGGAAAGGGAATATAGAGGGCATTAGTATCAACCATGAGCTAAAACCTTTTTCTGAAAATTGTAAACTCCTGATGCAGGAGCAAATGTCCATCAGTAGTTATGATGCACCAATATGTAGTGCTGGTGCATTTGCTTATCAGCACTTCTTTGATGCATCATGTCAACGTTCCGGGAATGTATCAATCGCTTCATCATCAACTGCGATTGAAGCAATAGTGGTCTATTGCATGGACGGTGAAGATAACTTCAGATGGTAAACATAAGTAAATGTCATTTCCAAAGGAAACTGAAGATATCCTTGACAATTTAAAGATTTCTTGAGTTATCTCTAACCTATCGTTTCAATGATGTTATTGCAAATGTATGACAAAAAATTACAGGATCTATATATGAAATTGTGAACATATCCACAGAGCTATCTTCATGTTATCTTGATTTCTACCTCTCTTTAGTGAAGATACAAAGGACCACAGCTGTATCTAACGCAGCAGTAGTGAGCCATCACAGCATTATGTGATTAGTAAAAAGGGGTAGAGAGAGAGAGTCTGGGGGAAAGGGTTGCTGATGTAGCAATGTAGCATTGTGGGTAATGTAAACTGTACTAAGCCTACAATATCGATGCCCTCCTTGCCAGTTAAGCAGTGTAGATGACACTGACAAGTAGACTCCGCAGCACTGCATTCTGCAATGGTGTATCATGACAACAAACAAAGCTGCAGGTATCATGTTGTCCTCAAAGGGCTAAAGACAGGAGACAAAAAAAACTTAAAGACTCATTACATCTGGTTAGATTAACGGAAAATAACATATGAGACACTGAGAGGCTGGGCTGCCGCTGTCTAGGTTGGTGTTGATTGGTATTCTTGTCATTCCAGACCCTACTACAGAATGAGGAAAGGATTAATAGGAAAAGCCTTAAAAAGGAATGATGACATTTAGAGCTAGTTACATTGGGACATAGAAATATGGCACTTGTCAGCGAGCTGTGGTGGCAAGCAAAAAATGGAGTCAGCTACCGTAGAGCACGCTAAACAAGTCTTCGAGGACACCAGATTCATTAATACATTAGTCTAAACCATTCAACCACCCCATTGAGCATGTAATAATTAGTAGATATTGCATTTTGTCTCTTTCTCTGGTCAAGGTTCAGTCAAGCCTGTAAATTTGATAAATTTCTAGGGAGCAGAATCCTGTTCCAACACAATGATTGTAGGTGACCAACATTTGGTACATCTTGAAAACCAAGGAACATGCACCTACAGGCATTATGCAGCACTTAATGTGGTTACTGACTGTAGTCTGGCAGCTGTTCTGGGGCCATAGTTGATGACTAATTTCACTCCAGATTGAATCATAATAAGAAACTGAAGATGATAAAAAAAAAGAAACAGCCAAACACCCACACATGTAGTTTGTGCAATGGGTTCGGGAACTGAAAAACAGGTAAGGATCCCTGTTGAGATTATCTGTTAACAGGTCTTTGGTTTAGGTTATTTATTCATCCTCTGACATTTGTCTGAAGTTTCCTATGCTTTATATGACAGTTTAAACCTTTGAGGGAAGTCAACCCTCCTGCCAATTTTTCATTTTCTTTTATTTCTAGTGCATCAATTCATTCTGGAGGTTCTACTAATTACAAGTGCATTTGTGCATAATGACACCCCTATGGATTTGATACTCCCCAAGAGCTGGTCTTTAATATTGGTCATTTATTTATCCTCTGAAATTTGTCTGAGGTTTTCTATGCCTTATATAACAGTTCCAACCTTTAAGGACAGAGAGGGCAGTAATGTATCAAATCAACTCTCGATAGTCTACTAACCACAACTGCATTTGTGCATAATGACAACCCTATGGATTTGATACTCCCAAAGATTTGATACCCCCTTGCCTTTATTTCACAGTGCTTTCTCAAAGCCTATGAAAAGAGTCGCTTGGAACTCCTAAAGGCAAATTCCAAAATATCAGAGGAGAGGGAGAAAATTAGAGCCAGCTTCTTAGTTTCCACCTTCATCCCTGTTTTTAATGGATTACATCATATTGCAAAGAAAAACTGGGACCTACTTGGAAAATCTTGCAGTACGAGGGATGTCTTCCATGAAGGCTTTAGAATGTCACATAGATGCCCCAAAAGCCTGAGGGACATGTTAGTCAAAACCAAGCTCCCCCCTGAGGAACCCTTAGTACCCAGACCTAACAAAAACAGGTGCCTCTTTTGGCCAAAGTGCAACTATTGCCCCCTGTTGGACAAAATTGGCAGAATAAAGTGCACTGTCACAGGCAGAGAGTACACCAATAAATACAATGTGTGTTGCTCCTGCACTAATTTGATCTACTGCATCACCTGTAAAATATGTGGCATACAATATGTCGGCCAAACCGAAAATGCCAATAAACCCATTTTTCTGATCATCTCGGAAAAATAAAACGCATGAATTCATGCTCCAGTCGTGGACAAGACTACAAACACAGGAACTTGACCATCCATGCAAATTCAAAATCCACCAGGGCCAAACACCTAAGGAATTGAATTGAATACAATTGGATCCAGAGACTCCATACAAATGCCCCCAGAGGGCTAAATGTGAGTGATCCAATGGTACATTAGATGACGCATGAACTGGTCCTAATTTGGGTTCTTGCCACATACAATAAACCCATTTTCCTTAAAAGGATATCACCCAATATATGTGTAAAATATAATATATAGTGCCCCGGCCACCATTGGCCCTGTAAAATGACATGTTTTGAATAATTAGTAAACACACACTAATTATAGACTCTATCATCAGTTTTAAAATCACATTTTAATTCTGAAATAAATACATTTTTTATCTTATAAAAAATCTAAAGGGACTAGATCTAATTTTAGAAGTGGCCTGCCCATCATGTAAAATTAATTTAGCACCTGAGATTTATTTGACACTGGTACATCAAGGCAGCAAGTCAAAAATATTTCCCACCCACCATCCCTGAATGGTAGGTACCGCTCTGAATTATTTATAATTTTTTGACACTGTTGAAACAATTTAAATAATTTTATTTCAATGCAGTCTGAGGATCCCAACAGGTGAAACCGCCAGTTACTCATATTAGCACACTGTTGCTAGAGTTGACAGTATCCAGGTTACCCACACATGCGGCAACCAATCATTGTCCACAACACATTATGTGTCACTCTGAGTGACTCCTGATTGGTCAATTCAGGTCACATGTCAAGCACTATAAATGGGCATTTTTTCAAAATTTGTGCCATTCCAGCAGTAACTGCCAAATCGACCAGTCACCCTATACTTCAACACTGATACTCCCAAAGAGCATAAATTACATGCTGCACTAGAACATCGCCAGCCTTAACCCCTTTCAGGTCCAATTTACAATGGTAGGCTTATAATCCTTTATAACCTTGTGTCTACCCCTAAGGACTGCTTTCACACATAATGCTGTTCTCATTGGTTTCAATCTGTTCTGGAGGGCTGACATGATGCACTATTGGGCATTATGCACTAATACATTTCCAGGTATAGGCTCATAATGCATCAAAGCCTATCCTTTTTGGCATCATGATACACCAATGCAGTGCCAATTCACTCATGAAGGGTCATTCTAGGGCACTCAAAACATTAACTCAGGTGTTCATGGACTCAGCTAAAATAGAATCCGAAGCCAAAATACCACACATTATATAACTCTAAGTACTGGCTAAGCATAACCCTCCGAAAATAAGGATATAAAAGATAGAGGAGAACCACTTCAGAAAATGAAATGGTATTCTTTGCCAAGAGGCTACTGTAAAGGAAATGAGACCAAGCCTCAATGGTCGGTGGTAAAATGTTTTCAAAGACCCATTGCACTGCCAGAGAAGCTTGTTTCAGCAATGTTAATGGTGCCTGTGTTGGGGGAGTATGATGAGGAGCAGTGATACCAAGCAAGGTAACCAGACAAGGAAATAGATTGGCTGGTTAGGTCACTAAAAAGAAATTTCAGCTTTGCAGATACTTTCCTGAACGTTCCAGGAATGTATCAATCGCTTCATCATTAACTGCAATTAAAGAAATAGTGGTCTATTGCATGGACGGTGAAGATAACTTCAGATGGTAAACATAAGTAAATGGCATTTCCAAAGGAAACTGAAGATATCCTTGACAATTTAAAGATTTCTTGAGTTATCTCTAACCTATCGTTTCAATGATGTTATTGCAAATATATGACAAAAGATTACAGCATCTATATATGAAATTTAGAACATATCCACAGAGCGATCTTCGTGTTATCTTGATTTCTACCTCTCTTTAGTGAAGATACAAAGGACCACAGCTGTATCTAACGCAGCAGTAGTGATCCATCACAGCACTATGTGATAAGTAAAAAGGGGTAGAGAGAGAGAGTCTGGGGGAGTGGTGTCAATGGACCATTCTGGGTATTATTATTATTTTCCATATTTACTAAATTCTTCGCCATATAAAGCCTAAGCTCTGCCCATGATCCACACTCAATAATATCCTGTATTCCTCAATAAGAACCAGGATCCTTTAGTCATCACAAACACACTTCCTCTATTAGACTCTGTGACATAAGGAACAAGGATGTAATAACATTCCAACCTTATCTACTCAGTCCAACTGGAGGAAGTGCGATCCACCTGTGGTGCCATATTTGGAATGAGAGGATATTTCACAATCTCCTCTCAATCCTCATTAACATAATCTACCCACAGGTGGCACTCTCTCCTTATGACATGTGTCACTATTCTATTGAGCCACATGTACAGAACATTTCACAACACTGTGAGCTGCTCTAGCCCTTAGTATATAAGGTAGCTTGAGCAGCTCCCAGTCCGTGTTTATACCTCTGTTTACCATTGGTACTGGAATGTTTGGTGAGACACTTAATCAAATAACTCAGCACAGTTCCCTGCTATGTTATCACAACAGGAACAAGTGCGTCCCGGCAGGCTGACTAATCTCAGCACCACAACCATCAACCCCCCTTTCATAACTACAATATTCAGATCATCCAATGATCATCCGCACCCCATGAAGGTCCATTAAATTTGCATATCACGATGATCAGGTGTATGTAAACCAACCAATAGTTAGGCCTCGTGCCATATATGGGTGAGACATACCTCATCGGGAGGCATGTAATTAGGAATTAGCCAACCTCATGAAGTGCTTATAAGCCTCACCCTACCCCCATCTTTCCCACTTCCCAAACAATATACCAAACTTACCAAACCCAGTCACCATATGGAGCAAGTATCCGGAGACCACAGGGCCAAATGCCGAGGCTGCCATGCAACCAGCCCAGGTAGGTTTTTGTCTTATGTGTCCATTAGTAGCGTCATCAATCATTCTAGCATGACAATGATGGATTTGCCATCATGTGACCCAGATACCCATTACATGCCAATGGTAGTGTGCGCCCAGAGTGCTTTGTAAAATGTGATAGTTGAATTCGCAGTCCACTTCATGCCTTTCTACGACGACCTGACCACTTTAGATCTTACTTATCAACCTTTTGGCAACACCCCATCCACCCCACCCACCCCACACACAACCCATCCTACCTCAGATTACCCATTTATTTAATACTAATTTTTAAGCCTTAAGGCACCAAAGTCATATGGACTCAACCCAGGGTGGCCCATCCATAGCCTTCTAGGCCCACATGGCGAATAGGAGCAAGGCCATGGATCTGTTTGGCAAGCTGTTCACTGTTATCAAGCCAAACGCCCCCACCACTGTATTGAACCATCTTAGGTCACTAGTCACTAAAACCTCTTACAAAAATCAGGGTAAAAATACATCAATTACTAGCCATAGATTAACCTAACAAGCTAGTCTATTTTAGAAATTATGCCTACCAGTGTCCTATTAGCAACACCCCAAATAACAGACCCCCCAAAATATTGTATAAAACCTCTCATCTTTCCAAACCCAAAATTCCCAAAACTCACTGCACCCCACACCCCACCCTTCTCTCTCACACAAAACCAAGCCCCACCCCCCAACTTAATGACCCAAGCCCTATTTCCCCCCCCCCCAAATCAAAATTCGTATGGATCACTATTACAGTAGAGTACATGTGCACTGGCAGAATCAAAACAAACCGTTTTTGTCAGTATACCCGTAACCATAACAACAGGGGAATCACCCACTCTATTTATAGAACAGGTGTCCCCACGCTGTAATAGTGGGTGCCCGGCTAGTTTAGCCACGGCATCGTCCCCCGACCCAGGAGAGCATAGCAGATAGAAAGCTCGGGCCCAAACGGCGGTGAAGCAATTCAGGGCTGCTGAAACCCCAAGAAGCCCAGCACCCCAACTATCTATATATGTTTAAACTCAACCTGGCTGAGAGGGCCACATACATAGTCTATGGTAGGTAAAATTTCGACTCACCATTCCAACATGGCCGATTTCGGTTCATGACGGAGACCACCGTCCAACCTCACTAACTACCGGCCACCCCCACAATCAGATAACTTGGGACCGTCCCAAGGTTATACCCAAATGTCAGTAGCGTTTGGAAGATACCATCACTCTTATGTGGGGATGGCAGGTAGCCCTCACACATACGCCGCAAAGACGCTTATGTGGGGATCCCCCCCCCCATCTAGCATACCCTTTACCCCCGCCCCCCACACACCCCAAACCTCCCAAGACGCCCAAAGCACACCCATACACAGCCATCATCAAACATAATGAGCTAAACAACATCATAGCCAAGGCTAAGCCTAACTAACACAATAGACCAGCCTAAACTAATGTTCATCAATATTGGCACCGGCTGCAGCGTCTGGCCCGATCGATGTAATCAGCCAGGCAACTTTCACGCCATACGCGGCAGCCCAGCGCCATCTTGGTTTCGTTTTAATTACCGAAACTGACGGACGTCACGGCTGTCACCATGACTACCATCGTTTATGTGACACCTGCACGTGGCATCCCGACAACAACAACAACATTAGCACATGTCCCATTTGACTTGTTCAGATCAAACTTACCTTAATAGCCATTAATCATCCCGCCAGTAGGGATGATGATCCACTGGATCTGTGTGATGCTGAAATACAATCCAAGAAGTGGATTAGACCAAAATGCCCCACGTCTTGACCCTCAAAATTATCAAAAATTCAAACATCACCCTTTTTGTAAATCAAAAATACTTACAATCCACCCGCCATAGTGATGGTTATATGCAGGATAGTGCCGTTGGGCATGATGAGCTCGACCTCGTATACCTCCATCTCTAGTTATGTAACATTATGACATCACACACCCCCCTTTTATAGCAGCCCGGATCAAAATTTTGGTGACACAAGAAAGAAAATTTTTTTTTTCTCGCCCCCCCCATTTCGGCCCAAAAATTTAAATTTCCCTCCAATCAACATCAACAGAGTTCCTTTTTTAGGATATTTGAGACAGGTAGGAGTCGACCTGAGCAGGTCATACCCATATTAATCCCCATAACTTATCTGGTGGAATTTAGATAAACTAACCATAGCGTCCCTGGATACAGGACCCGCGCTAAGCCAAATAAATCAATTGAGCTCTGTACTTAGGTTTTGTACGTTGACAAAATGATATTGATCTCACGTCCTTTTTCTGTATTGACCATGGCCTGTCTGCAACCCATAACAGACAAACTATAGGTCGATGAATTTCTCCTCTTCCTGTTGTTTCCTCAACAAGCCTACCACCAACACAGCATCGTTTCCTTCAGTGCCAGAAGCCAAACCCAAGGAGAAAGGACCAGTACCATCAAGTCCAGAAACAACCAACACCAAAACAACATGGCAACTTATTACCCAATAGCTTCCTCGCCATGGAATTTTTCAGGCCACAAATGACAATATCACCATAAGGAACATCAGAACCTATTTCCCAGCAGTATACACCCAAATTGACACTTCAAGAAACACAAATAGACACTTTTTCAAAACGAATTTTCGTATAACCATATTTTAAATCCAAATCACTGAGACACAATTGTGACGTTGATTTCTGATTTCTGATGAATTTTATGAGAGACACACCAAAAATACCCTTCTGGCTTGCCTCTCTAGGTGCTATAAAATTCATCACCTTTACCACTGTTTTTCAAGCTCAACTATGACATGTATTTATGAGTTTTAGTCAAATTAGTTATCCATAATCAACAGGTTGTATACATCCCATTTTTGTATATTTTCATGAAAAATTACCATGTTTCTAGTCAACAGTAACACTGAATACCACCTTGACTTATACCTTATACCCGACTGTGTAGCAGACGCTACACAACTTCAGTTATGAGCCTTGGTAATGTGGAGCCAAAGACTCATCACCCTTGTGTTGATTGTTGACCCCACAATACCAAGAATCACCAAACTTGGTTAATTTTCATCTGGATATATTTCATTGCGTATTATTGTATAAAACCAACATGTTATCAAACCAGAAAAATTTTCATTTTCCCACGATAACGAACCGGTACATATATTTTTTAAGCATTGTACATATCCCGGCATTTAAAAAACCTGTATATATACATCAAGTCACTTGATCCACACAAAAACTTTATTTTTTGTAATTCCATAAAGGAAGCCTTTTTTTTATACCGCATATAATGTCAAACTCATCAGGTTTTTTTTACAAACCCGGTACTTGTATAATAATGCCCATAATTGTCAATGGACTTGGCAAAGCCTCATCTTTTCTACTTATTTTTCTCCCTTTACACTCGTGCAGAGACGAGTAGGAATGTGGGGATTTGTCAATGGACCATTCTGGGTATTATTATTATTTTCCATATTTACTAAATTCTTCGCCATATAAAGCCTAAGCTCTGCCCATGATCCACACTCAATAATCTCCTGTATTCCTCAATAGGAACCAGGATCCTTTAGTCATCACAAACACACTTCCTCTATTAGACTCTGTGACATAAGGAACAAGGATGTAATAACATTCCAACCTTATCTACTCAGTCCAACTGGAGGAAGTGCGATCCACCTGTGGTGCCATATTTGGAATGAGAGGATATTTCACAATCTCCTCTCAATCCTCATTAACATAATCTACCCAAGCCCTATTTCCCCCCCCCCCCAAATCAAAATTCGTATGGATCACTATTACAGTAGAGTACATGTGCACTGGCAGAATCAAAACAAACCGTTTTTGTCAGTATACCCGTAACCATAACAACAGGGGAATCACCCACTCTATTTATAGAACAGGTGTCCCCACGCTGTAATAGTGGGTGCCCGGCTAGTTTAGCCACGGCATCGTCCCCCGACCCAGGAGAGCATAGCAGATAGAAAGCTCGGGCCCAAACGGCGGTGAAGCAATTCAGGGCTGCTGAAACCCCAAGAAGCCCAGCACCCCAACTATCTATATATGTTTAAACTCAACCTGGCTGAGAGGGCCACATACATAGTCTATGGTAGGTAAAATTTCGACTCACCATTCCAACATGGCCGATTTCGGTTCATGACGGAGACCACCGTCCAACCTCACTAACTACCGGCCACCCCCACAATCAGATAACTTGGGACCGTCCCAAGGTTATACCCAAATGTCAGTAGCGTTTGGAAGATACCATCACTCTTATGTGGGGATGGCAGGTAGCCCTCACACATACGCCGCAAAGACGCTTATGTGGGGATCCCCCCCCCCATCTAGCATACCCTTTACCCCCGCCCCCCACACACCCCAAACCTCCCAAGACGCCCAAAGCACACCCATACACAGCCATCATCAAACATAATGAGCTAAACAACATCATAGCCAAGGCTAAGCCTAACTAACACAATAGACCAGCCTAAACTAATGTTCATCAATATTGGCACCGGCTGCAGCGTCTGGCCCGATCGATGTAATCAGCCAGGCAACTTTCACGCCATACGCGGCAGCCCAGCGCCATCTTGGTTTCGTTTTAATTACCGAAACTGACGGACGTCACGGCTGTCACCATGACTACCATCGTTTATGTGACACCTGCACGTGGCATCCCGACAACAACAACAACATTAGCACATGTCCCATTTGACTTGTTCAGATCAAACTTACCTTAATAGCCATTAATCATCCCGCCAGTAGGGATGATGATCCACTGGATCTGTGTGATGCTGAAATACAATCCAAGAAGTGGATTAGACCAAAATGCCCCACGTCTTGACCCTCAAAATTATCAAAAATTCAAACATCACCCTTTTTGTAAATCAAAAATACTTACAATCCACCCGCCATAGTGATGGTTATATGCAGGATAGTGCCGTTGGGCATGATGAGCTCGACCTCGTATACCTCCATCTCTAGTTATGTAACATTATGACATCACACACCCCCCTTTTATAGCAGCCCGGATCAAAATTTTGGTGACACAAGAAAGAAAATTTTTTTTTTCTCGCCCCCCCCATTTCGGCCCAAAAATTTAAATTTCCCTCCAATCAACATCAACAGAGTTCCTTTTTTAGGATATTTGAGACAGGTAGGAGTCGACCTGAGCAGGTCATACCCATATTAATCCCCATAACTTATCTGGTGGAATTTAGATAAACTAACCATAGCGTCCCTGGATACAGGACCCGCGCTAAGCCAAATAAATCAATTGAGCTCTGTACTTAGGTTTTGTACGTTGACAAAATGATATTGATCTCACGTCCTTTTTCTGTATTGACCATGGCCTGTCTGCAACCCATAACAGACAAACTATAGGTCGATGAATTTCTCCTCTTCCTGTTGTTTCCTCAACAAGCCTACCACCAACACAGCATCGTTTCCTTCAGTGCCAGAAGCCAAACCCAAGGAGAAAGGACCAGTACCATCAAGTCCAGAAACAACCAACACCAAAACAACATGGCAACTTATTACCCAATAGCTTCCTCGCCATGGAATTTTTCAGGCCACAAATGACAATATCACCATAAGGAACATCAGAACCTATTTCCCAGCAGTATACACCCAAATTGACACTTCAAGAAACACAAATAGACACTTTTTCAAAACGAATTTTCGTATAACCATATTTTAAATCCAAATCACTGAGACACAATTGTGACGTTGATTTCTGATTTCTGATGAATTTTATGAGAGACACACCAAAAATACCCTTCTGGCTTGCCTCTCTAGGTGCTATAAAATTCATCACCTTTACCACTGTTTTTCAAGCTCAACTATGACATGTATTTATGAGTTTTAGTCAAATTAGTTATCCATAATCAACAGGTTGTATACATCCCATTTTTGTATATTTTCATGAAAAATTACCATGTTTCTAGTCAACAGTAACACTGAATACCACCTTGACTTATACCTTATACCCGACTGTGTAGCAGACGCTACACAACTTCAGTTATGAGCCTTGGTAATGTGGAGCCAAAGACTCATCACCCTTGTGTTGATTGTTGACCCCACAATACCAAGAATCACCAAACTTGGTTAATTTTCATCTGGATATATTTCATTGCGTATTATTGTATAAAACCAACATGTTATCAAACCAGAAAAATTTTCATTTTCCCACGATAACGAACCGGTACATATATTTTTTAAGCATTGTACATATCCCGGCATTTAAAAAACCTGTATATATACATCAAGTCACTTGATCCACACAAAAACTTTATTTTTTGTAATTCCATAAAGGAAGCCTTTTTTTTATACCGCATATAATGTCAAACTCATCAGGTTTTTTTTACAAACCCGGTACTTGTATAATAATGCCCATAATTGTCAATGGACTTGGCAAAGCCTCATCTTTTCTACTTATTTTTCTCCCTTTACACTCGTGCAGAGACGAGTAGGAATGTGGGGATTTGTCAATGGACCATTCTGGGTATTATTATTATTTTCCATATTTACTAAATTCTTCGCCATATAAAGCCTAAGCTCTGCCCATGATCCACACTCAATAATCTCCTGTATTCCTCAATAGGAACCAGGATCCTTTAGTCATCACAAACACACTTCCTCTATTAGACTCTGTGACATAAGGAACAAGGATGTAATAACATTCCAACCTTATCTACTCAGTCCAACTGGAGGAAGTGCGATCCACCTGTGGTGCCATATTTGGAATGAGAGGATATTTCACAATCTCCTCTCAATCCTCATTAACATAATCTACCCACAGGTGGCACTCTCTCCTTATGACATGTGTCACTATTCTATTGAGCCACATGTACAGAACATTTCACAATACTGTGAGCTGATCTAGCCCTTAGTATATAAGGTAGCTTGAGCAGCTCCCAGTTCATCTATTCTAAGCTATCTATTCTAAGATCATCTCTCCCAACTTACACCTTACACCTATACCTAGAACCTATGACAGGTTGAGCTATAGGATCGGAGGCAGAGTTTAGATCTTGGCAAGTGTTATCATTGTTACCACCTTTATGAAAAACTCATGTCAGCTATGCAATAAAAGGATCAACTGAACTTCCCTGGATTCCGTGTACATTCACTTCACCACATGTAACTGTCCGTTGACAGTGGGTTGCTGATGTAGCAATGTAACATTGTGGGTAATGTAAACTGTACTAAGCCTACAAGATCGATGCCCTCCTTGCCAGTTAAGCAGTGTAGATGACGCTGACAAGTAGACTCCGCAGCACTGCATTCTGCAATGGTGTATCATGACAACAAACAAAGCTGCAGGTATCATGTTGTCCTCAAAGGGCTAAAGACAGGAGACAAAAAAACTTAAAGACTCATTACATCTGGTTAGATTAATGGAAAATAACATATGAGACACTGAGAGGCTGGGCTGCCGCTGTCTAGGTTGGTGTTGATTGGTATTCTTGTCATTCCAGACCCTACTACGGAATGAGGAGAGGATTAATAGGAAAAGCCTTAAAAAGGAATGATGACATTTAGAGCTAGTTACATTGGGACATAGAAATATGGCACTTGTCAGCAAGCTGTGGTGGCAAGCAAAAAATGGAGTCAGCTACCGTAGAACACGCTAAACAAGTCTTCAAGGACACCAGATTCATTAATACATTAGTCTAAACCCTTCAACCACCCCATTAAGCATGTAATAATTAGTAGATATTGCATTTGTCTCTTTCTCTGGTCAAGGTTCAGTCAAGCCTGTAAATTTGATAAACTTCCTAGGGAGTAGAATCCTGTTCCAACACAATGATTTTAGGTGACCAACATTTGGTACATCTTGAAAACCGAGGAACTTGTGTCATACTAGAGATTGTGCATGATCAAGTTGTCATATGAGAAATATCATATGACTAGTGGTGTATGGAGTAACTACATCAGGCTCTTATAAATAGTGTTATTTCCAGTTATCACTGGTTTATTCAGCTTTAGGCAACATGTAAGAAATATCAATCACACAGTTGTTAATATGCAGGTAATTTCCACATACAGTAAACATACAATAGTTTATAAAGTATAATGTTCTGTTCCACTCCACCTGTGAGGTAATAATAATACAATGTCCAGCATAGTTCTAGGTGGGTTCCCACCCCTAGCTCCTGGCCTGCTGCTTAGAGGAATAATGTAATAATAAATAACTTTACCCTCTGGTGGATGTCTTGAGGAAGATACTCTCTGGCCACTAATGATGGAAACCAATGCCTGCCTAGCATAGTTTCACCATAGTGCAGTGGTATAGCAGGTAGCAGGAGATGACTGGAGATGTTACCTCTGGAGCGGTTCTGGAGATTCTGCCTTCTAGGAAGTGCAGCCAGGCTATTTGAACCAAATCTTGGCATTGCACCTCAGACTGACTGGGGCCAGTGGCATCTGCCTAACTCTGCAATTGTTTGAGGGGGGTCTTTCATGTGTCACAGGGTGCACAAAGGACCCCCATGGACGCCTCCGTGTCCCCCATTGTCTTGGTCGGTTTTGCAACTTCAGACCCTCATATCTCGGTCGTTTACGCCGCTATAACCGCCATTTTGCGCATGCGCAGACTTGAATATGTGAAGTTGTCAACGCCCGCTTTTTGGGCGCTTAACTTGCGCTGGTTCGTCTGTAGCGCATTCGGAGGTCGAATTAGTCTACATGGCGTAACTTCCTTAATAATAGGAGTTCCGCCTTGTTCTTGGGCTCATTTTGACCGTCTAATTATGGGCTTTCCATGACCTAAGTCGCTCAGGAGCGACGCTAGAGCGACCGGAAGGTTATGGCGTCGTGACTTATGTAATCTATTGTTCAGTGTTTGGGTGCTCAGACACCCATGACGGCGTCAGCGGTGCCCAGGCACCCCTAACGGCCGTTTGCATTCACTTACAAGTTATTATATTGTGCATTGGGTGATGTAACTTGTGTATCTTTGCCCTAGCTGGTGTGCAGTGGGGCATGAACGCTCTTATAGAAAGTTTGAGCGCTCTTATAGCCAATCCATGTATTAATTTCACATGTATTCTTTGATTAATATAGTAATATGTCACAATTTATGGAATAATAAAATGGTATATGATAGAATACTCCCTCTCCCCCGAGAAAATGCGAAACTCCGTCATTTCGCCGAGGGAATGTACAATATATATATTTTTACCTTATTTGGAGTTATATACTGTTTGTAAGAGGATTTGAAGTGATGGGGAGTGCTTCAAATACAATTTTTGTGGTAGAGCTTTGTCAGTATATATAAACAATTTTTCTCCTGGGTATAAGTACATTTCCGTAATTCTATATCTTACCATACATGGGTGTATTTGCTTATGCATTTTCAATTTTGGGTACAAATTTCCAATTTTATGTACAACATACAATTTGGCAAATATCATATAACCTTTGGCGTGCACTTTTGGCATTAAATGTTCAATTTAGTGTGCAAATTGAGCATAAATGACAATTTTAGTGTGCAAATATACAATCTCGCATGTAATTGCGTTCAGTTGGCAATTTTAGTTTGCAAATATACAATTTTGCGTGTAATTGCGTTGAAATGACAATTTTTAGTATGCAAATATATAATTTCGCGTGTAATTGCATTCAATTACAATTTGTAGTATGCAACCATACAATTTCGTGTGCAAATTGGGTACAAACGTACAATCTAGTGTGCCACATACATTTTAGTGTGCAAATTGGGTACAAACGTACAATCTAGTGTGCAACATACAATTTAGTGTGCAAATTGGGTACAAACGTACAATCTAGTGTGCAAATAGCAATTTGGTTTTGCAAATTGGGTACAAACGTACAATCTAGTGTGCAAACATACAATTTAGTTTGCAAATTGGGTACAAACATACAATCTAGTGTGCAAACATACAATTTAGTGTGTAATTGGGTTCAAATGTACAATTTGGTGTGCAAACATACAATTTTAGTGTGCAGTTGAGTACAAATGTATAATTTCGGTATACAAAATACAATTTTTGGGATTTGAGACAAATTTTTCCGAGGACCGGAAAAACAAAGTACTTCATGTACAAAAGGCTCGTTTGTCTCTGAGTTACTCGGTAATTTGCTATATGGGTGTATTAATTGGCAATTTCGGCAGTGGGCCGCTGCTTTCAATTGACTTTTCCCTAGCCTTTTTGAGTATGTGTCCCTGAAAGAGATTATTTGGTGAGTATCTTAAGTAAACATTTTTTTATGTCAACAATTTTCTCATTTTTTTTTTTTTTCATTCATTTTTCCAACAATTTCTTGGATACCTAAAGTGTGTTACTTTAAGTAAACCTTGGTATAGTATACAAGTGCTAGTGGGTACAAAAACTGTCTTAGTTATCTACCTGCATTCATGTATATTAATGTTAGATTTGTACAATTTACAATTTGCAATTTTGCAATTTGCGTGTGTATGCGCGCATTAATCATCGATTTTGTGAGAATACCATAGATTTTCATATTATAGATCAACAAGTGGCTGTGTATATTTTTTCTAAATCAATTTTTCAATACTTTGATAATTTCATTGACAGTGGAGGTGTGTGTCATGTGTGAGATGTGTCATCTCAGTATCTCCTGGTGGTGGACTGGGGGCAGTCTAGGCTGTAGGCAGTCTAGGCTGTTTCCACAGTCACCGGGGAGGGCTGGTGGTTTAGAAAATTAGCAATAGTCTGCATGTTTGACCTTGCGGTCTCCTCCTGGTGTTCGTCAATAATTATATCTGTTGTATTTTCCAGTGCTGTCATGGTCACTGGGCTGGTGCCACAATCATTCTGGAGAAGCATGGAGTAGTACAGTCCTTTGTTTTTAAGGGCTGGTATGGTACTGAACCTAGTGCACCAAGGTAGGTGTATCACCTGAGGGAGGTGATAAGCAAATTCTCCTCTCTGTGTTGTTATAACTGCTGGTCCATTCCAGGTAAATATAGCCTTAGGTAGTGGGAAGGTTTTAACCACTATATCCTTATAGGTCGGGGCAGCTGCTGATTTAATCTCATCAAATTCATGTGGTATTGGCCTCAAGGGTAGCGCGAAGTTTGAGTCTCCACAATATATTTTAAAATATATTGTGGGATTTGTGCGCTTGGCCACATTTTTCTTGCCACAATGTGTCTGTGCAAATTTCTTAAGGTACTTCATTATTCTGTAGGCTGAGTAGATGGTCAGGGTAAATAATATAGCAATTATCAGGGTGTGGGTTTCCTGAATTGTGAGGAAAGGGGTGTGGGTTTCCTCTGTAGGGGTTAATTTGGTAGGATTCTTATCTGGGAGCAATTTGTGTAGGGGCAGCTCGGTGACTAGTCTAAATGCTTTAGCTGTAGGCAGGTAGGCTACAGTCCCTCCTAGTCTGTACAGTTTGAGTAGTATGTATACTATGAAAATGTGAGCTGTTATCCCTAGAATGAGTCCTAAGCTTTGGAAGATTGGATGCTCTGTAACTCGACGTAGGTGTGATTCTACGTAACGTGTTTCCATTGCCTTATCAAGGTTGGAGGCATCTTTTAATAATGTTTTGGCAAAGGGCTCTAGATTTAGTTGAGTAATATCATCCATGATTGGATTTTCCTGTAGTTTCTCTATGGTTCTAGAAAGGTTTACTACTGGGAAATTTGGAAGATTCTCTCTTTCATCTGGTTTAGTTTCAGAGATTTGGTTAAGTGCTGCCATAAATGGTAAATTAATTGTCTTGAGAATGTAATGAAATGATAGGGTTGAGTTACAGGGCAACCTTGTGTTTGGAAGAGAAAATTCTCCTACACTGATTGTGCACCCACAGGGTACACCTATGATTGAGTAGGACTGGGCTTTTCGAGTTTCAGACGTTTTACCATGGCAGTTGATAAAGTAATGGGGTTCATTAGTAGTGACCAGATACTCATCTTTAGAAATGGAAATAGCATGGGTGGTAGGTGCTTGCAGTGGTGAAACTGTAAACTTGCAATGTTCCTTAATCTGTTGAGCCTGGTTAGTAAAAATGGCTACAGGGCATGTAGGCCTGTGTTTATAAATTCTACCATTTACATCTCTGCATACCTTTACTGTAGTACCTTCACATGCCTGCATATCTGCTGAGTCCAACTCGATGAATAATGATTCGTCGTAAGATACTGCTAGAAACTCAGTTGTGGTTTGCAATTTGGTGACTCCTCTGGTGGGGGTCTCCTGTGTGTCTATAGGCATGGGTGATGTAATCATTTGGTACAGTTTGAAGGTCGAGGTGGTAGATTGAATTATAATGTCCAGATGAATATATATATGGTGAGCTGAGTAAGTGTATGAGGTCAGCTTCTGTGAATCAGGGGTCAGGATTCCTGATGATAGCATCCTCAGGGCTGCATTTGTTCTTTGCAGTGATTGAACTGTATTCATTCTTGCTGCTATGATGATTAATGCATCATTTAATACTTGCATTTTTTCCCTTTGAGTTTTCACTTGCCTTGAATATGAGTCAAGAGACCTGGACATGTTAGAGGCCCATAGGTTGACGGTGTCACCTATGGTGTTGATTGTGCTGTCCAGTACCTTCTTATCTTGGATGTATGCTTTAACAAACTTATCTTGTCTGTCTATGATCTTTTCAATGAGACTAGCTGCTTCCTGATCTTGTTTAGCAAATTTTCTTAGTATTTCATCTATGTTCTTGAGCTGTCCCATTACTTGGTTTACATCTTCTACTGTGGCTAGACCTAGCACACCGCGAAACAGGGGTGCTAGAAAACCCAGTATGGCCTCTCTTTTGGCCTTGTCCAATGTGTTTATGGGGTTGGATAAGAACAATTTGATGGAGGCTAATGTTTCATTTATCTCCTTGTCTGCAATGTCCAGCAAGGTGTCAAGCTCCTTGGCTTGTTGGATAATTTGACCAGAGGTATGATCTTGTAGAGTAGGAGTGGTCAATTGGAGTATTCTATCCCTTATGGATCCTTGGTTAACGGGTGCCCAAGGTATCTTGTAGGGGATAGCTAACAACAGTGTTGTGGTTGTATGTCCATTGACCAATGGTTGAGGGCTAGGTTTGAATACTACTCCTATGTTTTGTCTCACCACAGGTGTATAACCTGCAGTAAGTGGTTCTATAGTATATAATAACAGCATAGTTAGCAGTATGGGTGAAACTCTCAGTCTCCCCATGGTGCTTGTGTAAAGCAAGTTCGCTGTTTAAAGTCTTGTCAAATTTGTAGTGATTTGGTGCTGGTAAAGTCTAAGTGTATGGTGTAACACTTTAAATGAAGTGGTTCAAACTGTACCTTTGCGAGATTGAGCTGTCTTGGCAATATGTCCGGTGAGTCTATAGAGGTTGACCAATAGATGGTAAGGTCAGGTTGAAGGTGAAGTAGGTGTGTTCTTTATCCTAGTGCAGTCTCTCCTAATGGAGAAGTGGGCTGGCTAATTCCCAAGTGGGGTCCTGTAGACTTGTGTTCCAGACTGCAGCTGGATGAAGACTGATGGTGGGCTATGGTCCACAGTGCTTCTTATGTAGCCTACCCTACCCACATCCATTGTGGGCCTGGTATTGTTTCTCTGGAGTCCATGCATTGATCTCCAGTGTCTGAAACTGTGGGGGTCTATTGTGTAGTCTGTGTACTGGTAATTAGCTCCTCCTGTCATCCAGGACAGCCATTCATGACTGTCTAGACAGTTGTCTGAGGGTAGCTTATAAGGTCAATTGATCTCTATAGACTGCTATGTTGGCATAGCGCGCTCTTTAATGTGGGGATTAGGCTTTAGACACTCCATTGTGTCACCCTTACTCTTCTTAGACTTCATGTCTGCTTTACTTGGAGGGTCCCAGTATTTGACCATTCAGTGGCAATAACCTACTGATATGTTTACAAATTTGATTGGCTTTATATATATAAGTAATTCATTATCAGTCACACATGCCTATGTGTGGATGAAGAGAATTTGTAATAAATTTTGAAAATCTTATGTTCTTTTAGGTATCTCAATATGTTTCTAATTTCTTGAAACTACACCACACCTAGATGTTTTTCTTAGTATGTGGTGTGCAGGCCTAGGCTTGATAGGGCCTATACCTGTGGTTTCTCTTGTAAGGGTGATATCATTTTTGTTCCTTACAATTTTGTTGTAGTATTTGGCTTCATGTGGAATATGTGCAAATTCATTGTTCCTGACAGCCACAACCTTTTTCAGTCTGTCTATGTGCACCGGTCTGGCCACCAATAGATTGGTGTCCAAGTTTTTGAGTTTGGCACTTGTCAAACTAGGTCTATCTACTACAACATATGGTCCCATAAAAAGGGGTTGAAGCTTCTTACACTCTGTGTTGGTCAGGATTCTTGGTATGTTTAGGTACACCATGTCGGTGACCTTGATTTCCTGTGGTGTAAGTTTCTATCATATCTATCCTTTCTTTCCTTTTGTAGCTTGGCGACCCTTTCTATAGCTTTCCTCCTAGAGGTATCTTGATTTGTTATCATGTTAGCTACATGGTCTGCTACGGTGGATATGTCTTCCTGTATTCCCAGCCCTAAGTCCATTGGGGTGGCTGGGTTTCTTCCATGGAGTAGGAAGAAAGGGGTGAATCCTGTGGTTTGGGATTCTGTGTTATTTAATGCAAAGGTTATGGGTTCAATAAATGAATCCCAATTGTTTTGGTGCTTTGAGCAGAATGCTCTGAGCGCTGTGCCAATGCTAGCATTGAATCTCTCTACAAGCCCATTTGATTGTGGCCTGTATGGTGAGGAGAATTTATGTTTGATCTTGAGGTGTTTAGTTAACTTTGTGAACTTTGCACCTGTATAACATGTTCCATTGTCTGTTTGAAGAGTGGCTGGTGTTCCATGATGACAAATTATATTCTTGTAGAACTCTGCTGCTGTTGTTTCAGCTTTTAAGTCAGTAGTAGCCCAAGCTGTTGCATATCTGGTAGCATAATCTATGCAGACTTGTATATGTTTGTTTCCCCTGGCAGTTGTGGGAAGTGGTCCCACTGCGTCGAGGTTTAGGAACTTCATTGGTGAAGCCATGTACTCTCTCACTGTCATTGGTGTTTTGTGTGAGTGTACTTGCCTTTTTGCTGTGAGGCATGTGTGGCAGGTGGAAACATATTTTGTTGTGTCTGCTAGCATAGACTTCCAATATACCCTAGGTCGGAGTGCTGACAGCATCCTACTTGAACCAAGATGGCCGCCAGTAGGTGAGTCATGGAAATACTGTAGTGTACTTGTTACCCATTGCTGTGGTATAATAATTTGAGGTGGTACAGTATTGGTTTTTCTCCAATTTATGGGGCATATATGGACTAATGTACCATTTACCAAGGTGTATGTCTGGCCTTGGTTGATGATTCTATTTCCTTGTGCTTTTGGTGCAGGCAAGGTCCCATCCTCAAGATATTGTATGAGGGGCAACAGGTCCTTGTCCTTCCTTTGTTCCAAGCCGAGGTTTGTACCTGAGATGGATGTGTCGGGAATCTGATCCAACAGTTGGTTTATATCTAGCACATGTTGTTTTATTCTGTCTCTTTCTTTTTCTTTTTCATCGACTATTGGCCTATCTTGTGCCTTTTGTTGGTGTGTGTCACTCTTGTTTTGGTGTGTAGGCTCCTTTGGAGGGCCTATTCTCGCCTTGGTGGGAGTGGCAACCTTTTTCTTTAAAGGCACAATTTGCTTTTTGTCATTCTTCTGTCTCTCAGAGTTCTTTGATTTATTTGGTGCAGTGTCTTTTGTGACATTTTTCCTGGCAGGTGGGGTTTTGGTGGGTTTGTTTCCTGTGACCTTTTCCTCTTTTAGAATAGTTTGTGATTGTGTGGGGGGTTTTGGTGTGCCCTCCTGAATCATTTCTCTAGTCTTTGAGCGTGTGGTCATAGGACACAAATGGTTTGATGTTTCCTCTCCCTGCATTGGTTCAAAGAATCTGACTGATTTGGAAGTTGCTTGAGTGATAGCATATAATGTGTCTTCTGAATCTTCATCATCTGAGTCAGGTGGGGTGAAGGGTGGCTCCTTAGGAGTTGCCTTCAGCATCTGATTGAGTGATGAGAATTCAATAGGCTCGAAGTCATTCTCTGGAAAGAGTTGTGAGTATTCTCTCTCACAATGGCAGAACACATAGTGTGTAGATTGCTTCAAGATACCCCTAATGGGTGTCTCTGGCCTTTCAATGGTGTTGGGTGGATCATCCCTTCTGAATGGTACTTTCTTTGTTACTTTTGCAAACTTGGTTCTACTGGCTGCTCTAACTCTCCTTGGTAGGGGTGGAGGGTTAGTCATGGGTCCAGAGTCTGGGTATTCTCTTCTAGACATAGCATCTGGTGGTGTGTTATCATTACCTTTCACGTGCTGGATGGTGAATGAAAATTGCTGTATGTCTAGAGCCCATCTGGCCCATCTATGTGTGAGTCCTGTATTGGTTAGTAGTGGGATTAGGGCTGCATGGTCTGTGTATAATTGGAAGTGTCTAGTCTCTAGATAGTGTCTGAAGTGTAATACTCCATACACTACTCCCAGTAGTTCTCTCTCTGTGGTATTGTAATTTCTCTCATGTTTGGAGAGGGTTCTACCTGCAAAGGCTACTGGTCTGAGCACTCCTTCATTATCTCTCTGTGAGAGTACAGCTCCTAAACTCACATTGGAAGCATCAGTTGCCAAACTGAACTCTTTCTCATAGTTTGGATATCTGAGAAGAGCATTGGTACAGAGGTCATGCTTTAATGTTTTGAAAGCATTATCTGCATCCTCTGTCCAGACAAATGCTTTGAGATGTGTCTGTAGATCATACAATGGTCTAGCAATTTGGGCATAACCTTTGATAAACTTTTTGAAGTATTGGCATAGGTCTGTGAAGGATCTGACATTTTTGACTGATTTTGGTGTTGGGAAGGTTTTGATTGATTCCACCTTTGTGGGAGATGGTTGCAGTCCCATGGGTGTGACTCTCATTCCCAAGAAGTCTATTCTGTCTATAAAGTATTCACATTTTGATTGCTTCAGTTTGAGTTTACCAACTCTTAAGCTGTTGAACACATCTTCCAGGTCATGGAAGTGTTGTTCGATTGATGGTGATAATACTAATATGTCATCTAGGTATGGTAGGGCACATTTGTATTTGAGTTTGTTCAGAATTAATGTGACTAGATGGCAGAATCCTGCAGGTGCGGTTGCTAAACCCATCGGCATCCTTTCGTAGACATATTTTTTGTCATTTGCTATGAATGCGGTTTTATGCTGGTCCTCCTGTCTTATAGGAATTTGAAAAAATCCCTGTTGGGCATCTAGCTTACTGAATACTCTTGGTCTGAGTGACCCTATCATGTCTAGAGTGTCATGGGCTCGGGGTGTAGATAAGGCTTGATTTATCGTGTTTTGGTTCAGATAACGAAAATCTGTGACGAGCCTATGGCCTCCCGATGATTTTTGTACTAAAAAGGATCTGGAAGCCCAGGGGCCCTCAGCACATTCTCTCAGAATGCCCTGTTGTACTAGCCTTTCACACTCTTCCCCTATTGCGGCCTGTTTTTCTGGTGTTTGTCTATATGGTAGGAAATGACATGGTACTGCCTCAGGTTTTACATGTATTGAGTGGGTATACAGGTGTGTAGCACCAATGTCTCCATCTTTTCCTACAAATAAATCATCATACTTGGTCAGCAGTGATCCTAATCTATCATGCTGATCTTTGGATGTGAGCACAGATTTTGGTGGAACATTCTCTTCCAATTCTGGCTCAAGGTCATGTGCCTCACTATGTATAGCAGCTATTTCAGAGAGTCTGATTGAGTTGGGTTCAGGGTCAGCATATGTGGACTCACAGTCTGAGTCTGTGTCACTGAATTGAGTTACATCCTCAGGCCGTATGGCTGAGATGGATTGATCAGTGTGTGGGGTAGTGTCTGACACCTGTTGAGGTTTTTCTAAATCAGATTCCTTGACTTCCTGAAATAGAGCTATGATGGCACCCTTTTTGATTTTATGTGGGCGCCTGCTGGTGTTGAGTAACACTAGGGGATGTTTGTTATTTTCCCTGGGGGTTACTGCTGCCCTTTGAACTAGATATGGGGCATTGTTATTTCTTTGGAGGTTATCTACTACTCCAGTTTTCCCTTGCAGTGATTGAGTAGAAGTGATTTCACCCAATACTGCAAGTTCAGAGAATGGAGGGATGGTAAAATCCCTCACTGCCCTAATGGGTTTGAGAATTTGTTCAGGATCAACATTAAATTCAATTTGAGATTTTGTAGTGCCTAAGAAATCTGTGCCGAGAACAACGGGCTGTGTGAGGTTGGGTATTACAGCAAATTGGTATTGAAATCTGACACCTTGGATTCTAAAGTTCAGCATAGCTGAATGTCTAACATGACACACCGATCCATCTGCCAAATGGATGTTGATTTTAGATTTCCTCAGTTGGATATGGAATCTCTTTTGGAGGTCCATGAGGAATGATTGTCTGACACAGGTGATAGTAGCACCTGTATCAACCAAACATTGTACATCTGAAACATCATATAGATTTGCATTGATACAGCCATTTTGAAGAAGTACAATAGAAAGCTTGGTACTCTCACCTGTATCCTTTGATGATGAATCTGGTGGGGTGATGTGTATCACTGATGGACGTCTCTGTCTGTTAGATGGTATATTGGCACTAGCAATTGTCTCTGGTTGGATCCTTGTTAATCCTGATTGATTGTTTGTTTTTGGGGTGTCACAGCGCACTGGCCCATCGGCACTGTGACATCCTAGTTTTCCTGGTTCTGTGGGGCGGTTGCGATGCTTGCCACCAGGAGCTTGGAGATTTGATCCATCATGTGAGGTGGTATTTGGGGGTTACTGTGTTGGTTCCCCTGGTAACCTCTTGTGTTGGGTTTGTGATCCTCCTGATGTGAGTTGGAACCCTGGTTATATTGACCAGAGTTGCTGTATTGCCCAGAGTTATTTGAACCCTGGTTGCTGTAGGATCCAGAGTTGTTGGATCCCTGTTTGTTGTAGGCACCATTGTTGTTATTGTAGGATCCACTGTTGTAGTTTCTATGTGGACTATGGCTCCTACCGTTGGATCCTTGACTATAGGATCCAGAGTTGTTGTCTTTTCTACTGTTGTGACCCCCCCGGTTGTTGCTGTTACCCCCTCTACCTCTACCTCTACTGGAGCGGTAGTTGGGGTCATAATTATTTCCTCTATATCTACCGGTAGGGTCTTTGGATGCAGCCTTAGCTTCCTGTTGCCTTACATGGGCACTAGACATTAGGTTAACATCTTCATCTGAACTAGTGGTGATTTCCTGGACCTTTTTCTTAGTAGGCTGTGGGTTAGACTCTGCATCCCTTGTTTTCCTAGATCTTTCTTAGGTCTCAACTTCTAAGGCTAGGTCTAGGGCTTGGTTAAAGGAGTCTATTTTCTTGTTTTCAAGAGCTACAGAGATCCAGGGCCTCATGCCTTGGGTGAATGTTTTAAATAAGGTGTCGTCCTTTAGGCATTGGGCATTACACGCTTTTCTGAGATACATTGCATAATCAGATACAGGTTCATCTATCTCTTGTGCACGGAGTGCAGTCCTGGAGATAATATTGTCTTGAGTAGCAAAATACTCTTTTAGTTCATGTACTACATTGGACCATGTCAACTTATCAGGTGTGGCACTTTCCTTGAAGGTTTCAAACCAAGCCAATGCTTGTCCTTCAAGGTACTTGGGTAAATATGTTACCATGGTGTCACTCTCTGTTAATTTGTACCTGTCCTTCAGATACTCTGGGAATTTGTGATCAATAAATAGTGCTGTTGACATGAGTGGTGATGGGTGAGAAAAAGTTTTGGGTTTGGTTACCTCGTGTTGCCTGATCTTCCTGTCGTCGTGTTGTTGTCTGTCTAGGATCCTGGTCATGATGGACATCATGGAGATCATGACATCCTCCTTGGATCCAGAGGCAGATGGTGTGACAATAGGTGTTGCGGTGGGTGTGGGAGGCTGTGAGGTCTGAGTTGATACCAGCTTCATGAGATCTGATATCTGTTGTTGTGCCTGTTCTAGGGCCTTCCGATGGTCATCTAATTGTTGACTGAGGATCCTCTCCCTTTCCTTTGAGGCAAGGGCATGAGCATCATGTTGGGCTTTGTTTGCTTCTAGGGCAGTAACTGCATCTTGGATGGTCTTCTCATAGGCCCTTATCTTCTCAGCTGCCTGATTGGGTTGAGGACCTTCTTCAGCGTCGGCCATGGTGGAAGGTGTGGGATCACTGGTGTGTTGTAGGTATCACTGACATGTTGGAGATCAAACTGAGAATGTCATTGGGGAGACCTCACTGATGTTTGGGAGACCTTACTGATGTGTGGGAGACCTCACTGACGTGTGGGAGACCTCACTGACGTGTGGGAGACCTCACTGATGTGTGGGAGACCTCATTGATGTGTGGGAGATCTTGTTGATATGTGGGAGATCTCACTGATATGTGGGAGATCTCACTGTTGTGTGGGAGATCTCATTGATGTGTGGGAGATCTCACTGGTATGTGGGAGATCTCACTGATATGTGGGAGATCTCACTGTCGTGTGGGAGATCTCATTGATGTGTGGGAGATCTTACTGGTATGTGGGAGATCTCACTGATATGTGGGAGATCTCTCTGATATGTGGGAGATCTCACTGATATGTGGGAGATCTCACTGTCGTGTGGGAGATCTCATTGATGTGTGGGAGATCTCACTGGTATGTGGGAGATCTCACTGATATGTGGGAGATCTCACTGATATGTGGGGAGATCTCACTGTCGTGTGGGAGATCTCATTGATGTGTGGTAGATCTCACTGACGTGTGGGAGACCTCACTGACGTGTGGGAGACCTCACTGACGTTCGGGAGACCTCACTGACGTGTGGGAGACCTCACTGACGTGTGGGAGACCTCACTGACGTGTGGGAGACCTCACTGATGTGTGGGAGATCTCTCTGACGTGTGGGAGACCTCTCTGACGTGTGTGGGAGATCTCACTGGTATGTGGGAGATCTCACTGGTATGTGGGGAGATCTCACTGGTATGTGGGGAGATCTCACTGGTGACCTTATTGAACATGGTGTCAAGGTCACTGGGTGGGTGGAGTGGGATTTACTGTGTGTGTGATTGTCTTTAGTAATGTTGCCAGCTAAATTTTTATGAGAGGCTTGTGTAATTTGGGATCTTAGTAGGATGTTCTCCACCACTTTGTCATACTAGAGATTGTGCATGATCAAGTTGTCATATGAGAAATATCATATGACTAGTGGTGTATGGAGTAACTACATCAGGCTCTTATAAATAGTGTTATTTCCAGTTATCACTGGTTTATTGAGCTTTAGGCAACATGTAAGAAATATCAATCACACAGTTGTTAATATGCAGGTAATTTCCACATACAGTAAATATACAATAGTTTATAAAGTATAATGTTCTGTTCCACTCCACCTGTGAGGTAATAATAATACAATGTCCAGCATAGTTCTAGGTGGGTTCCCACCCCTAGCTCCTGGCCTGCTGCTTAGAGGAATAATGTAATAATGAATAACTTTACCCTCTGGTGGATGTCTTGAGGAAGATACCCTCTGGCCACTAATGATGGAAACCAATGCCTGTCTAGCATAGTTTCACCATAGTGCAGTGGTATAGCAGGTAGCAGGAGATGGCTGGAGATGTTACCTCTGGAGCGGTTCTGGAGATTCTGCCTTCTAGGAGGTGCAGCCAGGCTATTTGAACCAAATCTTGGCATTGCACCTCAGACTGACTGGGGCCAGTGGCATCTGCCTAACTCTGCAATTGTTTGAGGGGGGTCTTTCATGTGTCACAGGGTGCACAAAGGACCCCCATGGACGCCTCCATGTCCCCCATTGTCTTGGTCGGTTTTGCAACTTCAGACCCTCATATCTCGGTCGTTTACGCCGCTATAACCGCCATTTTGCGCATGCGCAGACTTGAATATGTGAAGTTGTCAACGCCTGCTTTTTGGGCGCTTAACTCGCGCTGGTTTGTCTGTAGCGCATTCAAAGGTCGAATTAGTCTACATGGCGTAACTTCCTTAATAATAGGAGTTCCGCCTTGTTCTTGGGCTCATTTTAACCGTCTAATTATGGGCTTTTCATAAATGCTTTGATATTTGACCTAAGTTGCTCAGGAGCGACGCTAGAGCGACCATGTCGAAGGTTATGGCGTCATGACTTATGTAATCTATTGTTCAGTGTTTGGGTGCTCAGACACCCATGACGGCGTCAGCGGTGCCCAGGCACCCCTAACGGCCGTTTGCATTCACTTACAAGTTATTATATTGTGCATTGGGTGATGTAACTTGTGTATCTTTGCCCTAGCTGGTGTGCAGTGGGGCATGAACGCTCTTATAGAAAGTTTGAGCGCTCTTATAGCCAATCCATGTATTAATTTCTTATGTATTCTTTGATTAATATAGTAATTAGTCACAATTTATGGAATAATAAAATGGTATATGATACTTGCACCTACAGGAATTATGCAGCACTTAATGTGTTTACTGACTGTAGTCTGGCAGCTGTTTTGGGACCACAGTGGATGACTAATTTCACTCCAGATTGAATCATAATAAGAAACCGAAGATGATAAAAAAAGAAACAGCCAAACACCCACACATGTAGTTTGTGCAATGGGTTTGGGAACTGAAAAACAGGTAACGATCCCTGTTGAGATTATCTGTTAACAGGTCTTTAATTTAGGTTATTTATTCATCCTCTGACATTTATCTGAAGTTTCCTAGGCTTTATATATGACAGTTTAAACCTGCCAATTTTTCGTTTTCTTTTATTTCTAGTGCATCAATTCATTCTGGAGGTTGTACTAATTACAAGTGCATTTGTGCATAATGATACTCCCCAAGAGCTGGTCTTTAGTATTGGTCATTTATTCATCCTCTGAAAGGTTTCCTACGCCTTATATAACAGTTCCAACCTTTAAGGACAGAGAGGGCAGTAATGTATCAAATCAACTCTCGATGGTCTACTAACCACAACTGCATTTGTGCATAATGACAACCCTATGGATTTGATACTCCCAAAGATTTGATACCCCCCTGCCTTTATTTCACAGTGCTTTCTCAAAGCCTATGAAAAGAGTCGCTTGGAACTCCTAAAGGCAAGTTCCAAATATCAGAGGAGAGGGGGAAAATTAGAGCCAGCTTCTTAGTTTCCACCTTTTAATAGATTACATCATATTGCAAAGAAAAACTGGGACCTACTTGGAAAATCTTGCAGTACGAGGGATGTCTTCCATGAAGGCTTTAGAATGTCACATAGATGCCCCAAAAGCCTGAGAGACATGCTAGTCAAATCCAAGCTCCCCCCTGAGGAACCCTTAGTACCCAGACCTAACAAAAACAGGTGCCTCTTTTGGCCAAAATGCAACTATTGCCCCCTGTTGGACAAAAGTGGCAGAATAAAGTGCACTGTCACAGGCAGAGAGTACACCAGTAAATACAATGTGTGTTGCTCCAGCACTAATTTCATCTACTGCATCACCTGTAAAATATGTGGCATACAATATGTCGGCCAAACCAAAAATGCCAATAAACCCTTTTTCTGATCATCTCGGAAAAATAAAACGCATGAATTCATGCTCCAGTCGTGGACAAGACTACAAATACAGGGAATTGACCATCCATGTGGTAGATTTTATCCATGCAAATTCGAAATCCACCAGGGCCAAACACCTAAGGAATTGAATCGAATACAGTTGGATCCAGAGACTCCATACAAATGCCCCCAGAGGGCTAAATGTGAGTGATCCAATGGTACATTAGATGACACATGAACTGGTCCTAATTTGGGTTCTTGCCACATACAATAAACCCATTTTCCTTAAAAGGATATCACCCAATATATGTGTAAAATATAATATATAGTGCCCCGGCCACCATTGGCCCTGTAAAATGACATGTTTTGAATAATTAGTAAACACACACTAATTATAGACCCTATCATTAGTTTTAAAATCACATTTTAATTCTGAAATAAATACATTTTTTATCTTATAAAAAATCTAAAGGGACTAGATCTAATTTTAGAAGTGGCCTGCCCATCATGTAAAATTAATTTAGCACCTGGGATTTATTTGACACTGGTACATCAAGGCACCAAGTCAAAAATATTTCCCACCCACCATCCCTGAATGGTAGGTACCACTCTGAATTATTTATAATTTTTTGACACTGTTGAAACAATTTAAATAATTTTATTTCAATGCAGTCTGAGGATCCCCACATGTTTAGATACTTGGATGTCAAATCCACACCAGGTAGCAGCACTACCTCTGAATGGACTATCTGCACAAAGTTACAATCAATTGTTATGACAAATATCCCCAAACCCCTTGTTTATCATAGTGTTATTTCTTTAAATGTTATAAAAATAGACACAACAATAGAAAATTAACTAAATTCAACTTACACCACCATCATTACCATAAAATAACCAATGAGCTCCATGACTTACACCTATGTCATGTTATTTTGTAGAGTATAAAGCGATGTCCTTCCTGCCAACCTGTTGTACTTCCTCAAGTCTCCTATTCTAATGCAGTGTGTACATATATGTGTATATAACTGTGGCTGACATCTTTGGAGACTTTGCAGTGTAAATACCTGCTGATGTCCTCCAGTAAATGAGAAAACAAACAAAAGATATTCCTTTTTTTTTTTTAATAGATACATGTCTGCAAACCCTTACTTCCCACCAAATCACCTAGACATCTAAACACAAAAATTCATAAACATCTAAACGCAAAATTTCATTGATATCTTAACACAAATTTTGAACCTAAACACCTAGATTTCTAAACACTTGAGCTAAGCACATTGTTTGGCTAAACATGTTTAGGAAATTAATGTGATTACAAAAACATTGCAAAAATATGTTTAGAATTGTGTTTAGGATCTAAACACCATTTTTGCAGTGTACTGGCTATGCATAACCCTCCGAAAATAAGGATATAAAAGATAGAGGAGAACCACTTCAGAAAATGAAATGGTATTCTTTGCCAAGAGGCTGCCGTAGAGGAAATGAGACCAAGTCTCAATGGTTGGTGGTAAAATGTTTGCAAAGACCCATTGCACTGCTAGAGAAGCTTGTTTCAGCAATGTTAATGGTGCCTGTGTTGGGGGAGTATGATGAGGAGCAGTGATACCAAGCAAGGTAACCAGACAAGGAAATGGATTGGCTGGTTAGGTCACTAAAAAGAAATTTCAGCTTTGCAGATACTTTCCTGAAAAAAGGAGTGCGGGAGGGGGGCTTTATCTATTTATTGTTGTTTAGGTTTAAAGTGATGAGGGAGGGCCTTTTTTATTTTTATTTGTATTTTTGTGAAATGCTTTTTCTAACTATTAATATGAATAAATCAAATAGTAAACCCATGTAAACCACTGGCTAACATTGAAGATGTGGAAGTCAGGATTAATATGCTGTTTAAATCATGATTCTATTCAAAATAATTGCTGAGATATGAGTTATCGTAAGCTCTCGCATAGAAGGCACAGCCACAACTCAGGGAAGGCTGGTTCACGTAGAAGGTGCAGCTATCTCCCCTAAATGGGTATTTTGAAAAAAACGTGTATAAGGCGCACCCCCCACTCAGGACGTAACTGGGGATAGCCTTAGTTAGGGTTAACATCAGGTTGGGTATGATGCTGATCATATATTTTTTTTTAATGCCACAAATTAGGTGCAACCAGAAGTACAACTTGTCTCTAACATTGTATCATCAGTTCTTTTGATTTCTTTTCCTACATTAATGCATTCTATCAATGCTGTAGCATGTTAGAGAATGAACTTAAATCAAAACATTATCTAAACATAGTTTGAACATCTATTCTTAAGTCAAACACATAGCAAGTGTATATGAATGGTATACTGGCTCCTCCTGGTGGCACTTCCAGGAACCATTGCATTTTGAACACAGAATTATAAATGGTCATGATCAAGATCCCAATTGAGATATATGATTTAATCCCAATTGAGATATTGGAAAAACCCATGTATAAGGCGGACCCCGAACTCAAGGCAGCTTGCCTTCTGCATATAAGATCCACCCATGGTCTGATTCGCGTATAAGACGCGCTTTATACACGGGAGATTACGGTATTTTATTTTGAGAAAAAATTCTCTCAGTCAATGCACTTTTTTTTACAAGAATTTTAGAATGAAAAGCTACAATGTGGCCCTTTTTTCATGGTGCGGGCAGGTCTTTCAGGATGATAATTTTTTTTAAGTGGCCTAATATTAAATATCTCCCTATTGCCTGGTAAAGCGTTTTTACTTTTACTCTTTATATGATTCTTATACACACCTGGGACTTCTTTCTATTGTTATGACCAGGTTTATTTCATGTTCACTTTTTTGGCAGCTGAAGTAAATGGGCCTCCTGATAAGATATAACCAGCGGAGATAATGTTAAGGCCCTGATCATAGTATCTGACAGCCAGGAAGGGATCGGCTTTCTTTCCTACATCTTCTTGTGGGAGGCTTAAGGGTCATTTGTACCTGATAATGCTCCAATCTGTAAGATATATGACAGACATTTGCCACCATCTTGGTTTACCATGACAGTAACCCTACCTACTGTCTTGTTAAAAGAGTGCTGTGGCTATTTCAAGTCCAGGATTGTTTGGCTCCCAATACAATTATGTTGGCATGGCTAGATTCAGCATGACTATTTGAATGATGGAAGCTTCTCTGTTCACTCATCTACCATCCTTCCAGGGTAGGTATGTGCTAAAACTATACCTACAGTTATTCTTTTTAACAGACTGGATAGGGCCTATTGGTTGGGCTGGGAATTGCTAAAATCTGGGCAAGAAAAGTATCACAACTAACAACTAAGGCAAATGAATGGTAGAAGATCTCCTTATGAACTCAATGTTTAATGATAAGCTTTGATGTCACTTTATTATTTGATGTCCAAGTCTAGTCTATCAGTGCAGTTATTATTATTGATGAATCAATTATGTGTCAAAACGTTTCTTCCATAAAACCCAATATCTGGTTTGGTATAATCATATATATTGGTCAAATAGATATCAAGCTTAAATGATGTTATGATATTTTAACTAGCATGTTAAATGTCACAAGGCCAATTTCTAATTATCCACTGGTCAAGCCATAGACATGAGAAAAAATCATTTATGATAAAAAGAGTCAGAAAAGGAAAAAGAAAAATAAATCTTGTGCTTGTAGGTTCACTTACCTCCACTGCATTGATGAATAAGGTTGGCAATTAGACCCTTGAGGTCAGCAATATGTATGAATGCATTGCTAGTTAGAAGAAATACATTCATCATTACCATCTATAGGAATAAACCATTAATGTACTATAATGCCCTCGAAGGCTAAAGACAATAATTGGCCTCTAGAGATTCCAAAGTCATACCTGCCTCTTCATCTAGCTCCAATCAAGGTATGTTTTTGCTGTTCTGTCATCCCAGGTAGCAAATGTGGTGTGGCCCTACTGTGGCCCACACTATATTTGGCGTGTCTTCTGATGTGGGCCGCACAGGGCTAACTGATGGGCTGCTGACAGTTTTTGTCCTCAGTGAGTTGTGTGGGCCAACCAATACGGGTACAGATCAGTGTCAGAGTAGGTTGACCGCTTTGGGTTCAACATGGGTTTTTGGTGTGGCTGAAGGTGTTCTGCACACTTTGGTTATGTGGCACCACCTTGGATAGATATTATAGAAAATGTAATTTTTCCTCATTTTCTAAAATTTTTAACCCAGACAATCTGCTGCTACCCCCAGGTGTATGGTAGCTCCTCCCCCTCTGCCTCTACAGTTACAAGGAGACAAAACACACTGTATTACTCTCTTCATCCCCATAACACAGTAGAATCATCAATTTGAACTTAGTTGTCAAAGGCATGTCAACCTGACCTAGTCCGGTAAAATGGCCTTTAAGTTCATAGTTACTCCCAATGCGAAGCATACTTCAATACTAAGTATAAACTGATTATCACAGCAATGGTTTAGTTACATAACAAACGTCTGGCATCACCAAACTTTGCACATTTCAAATGTATTTTGCAGGTAGATCCAAACTCTGAGAAATTCTGTATACTATTACAATTGATTTGATTCAGTAGCCTATTTTTGTTATATCATACTAAAGGAAATCAATCCTGAATTGGGGGAAAGCTGTACATTAGATATAGTGGGGTCATCTAGTGACAAAATTCAGAACTCCCTGCATTGAAACCAACCATTTGCCCAACCTAAAACCATCACTGCATGAATGTAGGGATTTAAGCACATTTCAGATTGCTTAAAGTGACTCTTTAATCAACTTTAAGCTACCTAAAAGTTACCTAAAGTTACCTAAATGTCATAATGACATTTAAGCAAATTTAGGTGACATTTAATGAACTTAAACTTGCTTAAATAGTCACTTTAAGCAATCGGAAATGTGTTTAAATCCCTACATTCATGCAGTGCATGAATGGTATTCTGCCCGCCCTGAACCAGGTTATCTGAGCAAAAACTGAATTGGCCCAAAGCGGGCTTGCTACATGGGATCAGGTATTGTATAATCAGTGAATCACCAGCTGCCTTTTGTCCTTTCGTCTATTATACCTGCACCCAATAAGGTTAACGGGTGATATCACAAGTGGTGGCACTAATTTAGTTTCTCTTTAGATCTTACTCATTAGATTATCTTCTTGGAGCTGGAAAACAAGAATCTCCTTGTTGGTCTCCTCCATTGGAAACATCCATGGTACATAAGGCATTATCCTTAGAGAAGGCAGTTTATAGAGAAAACATTTATATACACTGCTTTCGAACCACTGAACTTTCAAACCTTTAAATGATGTATACCACATTATTGCTCTGGAAGGCATTTCATAGTAACATTCATTAACATTGTTGAGAAATGACCAACAGGTGAGGCTACTTGCCAGAACTGTACTTATGCATTATACTCAAATAATAATTATAATCTGAGAATAGAACTCCAAAGAAGCTTGGAAAATTACCTCCATGAAGCAGAGTCTCATGTTTCAGCCCCAGGACAACTAATGATTCAGAATTTATGTCATTGTTATGGATTTGATACCATCTGAGAGTGTAGGCATAAAGTACAAATGTAGTTGTCACAAGAAGACTCACCAAGGTTGAATTTATGAACTAGAAAAAGACAAGAATATAAGCACAAAGAATGACTACGTTCTCTCTGCCCTTAAAGGGCATCCAACAGATGTCATGCATTATGCATCAGTTTAATGGGTTAGACAAGCATTGTTATGACCCTCTTGTTTCTCCTCTCAAATCAAAAATCACAATTTTTAGGACTAAGTCCCTGACTAAGACACACAAAAAAAAAAACGGTAGGCCCTTTTGGTCTTTGTTTTCCAGACCTTTGTCGACTCATTTCTCATTTTCTTGTTATCTACTTTGTTTTAACCATTCTAATCCTCCTCAAATTAATTCCTCTGCCACTTGATCATCAAGAGGGAAGTCCAAAAAGTAACTTAATCACCTCCTGTTCTCACATTACTTTGGAAAAGTGTTACAGATTTAAGTTACTTTTTATCTTTTTGCAAAATGTAATCTAAATGTACTATATCTGCCCATATTTTGTTCATAACCTTTGCTTGCTTTATCTATGTATTGTGATCAATTTCAAACATACCCCAAACAGGAAAAAAAAATGAAAACCCTTCCAACTTTACATCTATTTTCATATTTTCTATGACCTAATATCAGAAAAATTAGAATTCATGTCACTTGTCAGAAATTATACAAATAGTCACTCAGTCAGCAACATCAATTGTATAATGCTAAATTTACCCTTCTGTTTCAAACTTAGTCAATATTGGTTCTGTGCATTACCTCCCAGGGAACAATAAATGTTAAGTGAACGCTGATTAACGTTCACTGATGGTTAGTTGGACTAACATTTGTTGAAAAACATTGTTTTAACATTGATTTGGGGGTCTTGAGAAAACGTTATCTCATAAATGTTTGTTTAACATTCAAGCAATGTTCAGCAGATAATGTTTTTCCAGATTCATGACCTTTAACGGATGAAGAAATATCCATAAATGAATGAAATGTTCCCTACAGTAGGGTCCATGGTATGGTAGACACCTTAAATGAGACATTTGGAATTTGTTTAAGGCATTCCTGTTGTGTCTTCTCTTATCAATCAATGCACTGTTCCTCTAACACATGAGGTAAAGGATCCCTTTGCAAAACGGGATATGTGTACCATTTGAGGATAAAAAATGGGGGGGGGGGTTGAATCAAATACATCAGACAATGTAAATCTCCCATCGCAATATACAGGCATGGTAAAATCAGGTTGTTTCAGAGTTGGTTTAGCATCAATTTGAACCCTCTTTGAATGTTGTTTTTTTTTCAACTCTGAAATTATGTTAATTCAAAGATTTAAAATAACCTCATTTTGTTACCTGTGCTTTTTAGCAATGGTATGTCTCCTCTATAATTTCATTGTAGGAGCCCAATAGCATCTGTTTGCTGCATTTAAATAGCGATAATTGGTAGGTCTTCACCAGATCTGCATTCATGGTACATTTGTACCATAAAAAAGGGATTGTACTTTGAAGCACAAAACAGCCTTTAAAATGCATGGACAGACAGTGAGAGAGGGTGGTAATGAGGAGGAGAGGGATATCCATGGTGAATCTAGATATATATATGCACAGAGAACATTCCGCCGCCTAAAACCTGTCAATACAGACAAGTTTAGGGTAGTCAAGGTCAAATGACCACCTAAACTCGTCATACTGACAATAGAAAGTCATCATACTTACAACTAAGGTGGTCAGGATGACGACCTAAAGTCGCCACTTTGACGACCTAGAGCTGTAGTTCTAGATATGGTCAACCTGAGAACTAGTTTTGTGCCTATTAGTTTTTCAGTGTGGGATGAGGGGGGCAGACTTACAGATTTACATCTCGATGGCTACTGTCTGAAGGGTTTGTGATTGTTCCTGTCCCTGTAGTCTTTGGTGTGTAGATGTAAGAATGGAAGCAATAAGAAGTATCCATGTTTTCCACAGTGGACTTCCCTTCATAGTCACCTCAACCAATTAAAACATCATCAGACTATCACATGGAGAGACACATATGAATCAGTATCAAGAAAAGCTGCAAACAGTAGTTTTCCATCCACATGCAGCCACAGACTAAAGAATTCTTACCAAATCTTGTATTATTTAGGAGAGGTCATCCTAAGCTTTTAGGTTTTTATAGAGGAGGAATCTGTGTCCACCAGGTCAGAATGTCATAGTTCTAGGCTTCCAACATGTTCAAAATAGCACCAACATCCACTTTTACCAATTTCAGCATTTAGCTCATGTCCCCATGTCAACTTAATTAGTAGTAGCCCTTCTCAAATTGCATATTTCCTTAGTTACATAGTAGGTACAACTGATTTATAATGTTTCAGGTGGATATCAATCATTCCATTAATCAGAGTATTCATTTTTGGAAATGCGTTTGGAACTGCTTTCAACACTGTTTCTTGTCTAGTGTAGGCAGGAATCAGAAAATGAAAGTCTGTTTTCTGATGGACACAATGAAGTTATCTAAGCTCTATGTCTTGAGTTATGTATTGACAATTGACTGCATGCAGCTGATGGAAATCTTGGGAAACAGTTTTAACATACAATATAAGGGAATCACTGTTATCATGGATGTAGCCCTACATCATTTGTGACACCAATTTAATTGATGCAGTCGCTAAGGGTACATGTTGCTCTAATGTGGTGCCAGAGACTGTATCATTACAACATGGCTATTAACAGTACTATAGGGATCGAAATTCCCCATGCCCAGAAGGTCGACACTGAGGGGGCTGATTGTCAGGAGCACATATAATCTGTGTCATACTGATCCAGGTGTAAGCGGCAGGTGAGAACATCAGGCAGGAGACCTTGGTGTGATGGTAAGCAAGTTGAATTGGAAGCCAAAGATCCGTGTTCAAGTCCTGGTACTCTTCGATAATTTCACAAGCTCTCCACTATAAAAGAGTACCAATCTGCAGACAGCATGTGGCCCTTTAATGGTTAGGCCAAAAAAAAGATAAAAGGAGTGTTTCTGGTAACATAGCTCAAAGAGCTAGGGTCGGTAGGTAGGATTTTTTTTTAATTTTCTTTTTACATTTATATAGGAAATGTTAGGGCACATATCAATGTATGTATTAATTTCAATGATTTCATTGTAAAATGATTATGAGGAAATGACAACTGTAAGAGAGGGGAAGAACACGAAAAGGATACAGGAGAAAGTCCTAAAAAAAGTAATGAAAAATTTCTTTAAAAAATGAAAAAAATGAGATAGAATTCTTCAAAATATGAAAAAAAGGTTTGTTTTTTTCTCCTGTTTTGCTAGTATGGAAAGCCCATAATTAGACGGTCAGAATGAGCCCAAGATCAAGGCGGAACTCCCAGTATTAAGGAAGTTACGCCATGGAGACTGAATCGACCTCCGAGTAAGCTACAGACAAACCGGCGGGAGTTACGCGCCTATCCAGCGGGCATTATAATCTTGGCACATTCAGCTCCGCGCATGCTCAAAATGGCGGTTATACAAGCATAAACGGCCGAGATATGAGGGTCTAAAGATGCAGAACCGACCAAGACAATGGGGGCCATAGCGGCGTCCATGGGGGTCCTTTGTCCCCCTGTGACACTTGAAAGGGTCCCCTCAAACAATTGTAGAGTTAGGCAGATGCTGCTGGCTCCAGTCAGTCTGGAGGTGCTTTTCCAAGATTTGCTACAAATAGCCTGTCTGCACCTCCAGGAAGACACATCACCAAGAACCGCTCTAGAGGTAACATCTCCAGTCATCTCCTGCTACCTGCTATACCACTGCACTATGGTGAAACTATGCTAGACAGGCATTGGTTTCCTACCATTAGTGGCCAGAGGCTATCTTCTTCAAGACTTCCACCAGAGGGTAAAGTTACTCATTATTACATTATTCCTCTAAGCAGCAGGTCAGGAGCTAGGTGTGGGAACCCACCTAGAACTATGCTGGACATTGTATTATTAATACCTCACAGGTGGAGTGGAACAGAACATTGTACTTTATAAATTACTGTATGTTTACTGTATGTACAAATTACCTACATACTAACTACTGTATGATTGATATTTCTTACATGTTGCCTAAAGCTGAATAAACCAGTGACAACTGGAAATAACACTATTTATTATGAGCCTGCTGTATTTACTCCATACACCACTAGTCATATGATATTTCTCATATGACAACTTGATCATGCCAATTACTAGTATGACAAAGTGGTGGAGAACATCCTACTAAGATCCCATATCTCACAGGCTCATAAAATTTAAAGCTGGTAACACAACTAAAAACAATCATGCACACAGTAAATTAAAGCTGGTACCGCATACCCACAGTTAGACCCACTCCACCCACCCAGTGACCTTGACCTTGACACCATACCCACCAAGGTCACCAGTGAGATCTCCCACATACCAGTGAGATCTCCCACACACCAGTGAGATCCCCCACACATCAATGAGATCTCCCACACATCAGTGAGATCTCCCACACATCAATGAGATCTCCCACACATCAGTGAGATCTCCCACACATCAATGAGATCTCCCACACATCAGTGAGATCTCCCACACATCAATGAGATCTCTCACACAACAGTAAGATCTCTCATATATCAGTGAGGTCTCCCAAAACGTCAGTGAGGTCTCCCAAAACGTCAGTGAGGTCTCCCAAACGTCAGTGAGGTCTCCCAAACGTCAGTGAGGTCTCCCAAACGTCAGTGAGGTCTCCCACACGTCAGTGAGGTCTCCCACACGTCAGAGAGGTCTCCCACACGTCAATGAGGTCTCCCACACGTCAGTGAGGTCTCCCACACGTCAGTGAGGTCTCCCACACGTCAGTGAGGTCCACCACACACATCAAGGCCTTACCAGTCAAGCTGGCAGAACAACACACAAAGACCTTACGTAGTCAGGGGCCTGTTGAAGAGGTCTCCCTCCCACCAAGATCTAGGAGGCCCACAGGAGGCAAACCAGCCTCCAATACAACAGACCCACACTCAGTAGACCCCACACCACCCACCCTGTCTACTCAGGGAACAACCAGTTCTCAGGGATCCAACATTTCCCAGGGATCTCTACAGGACGCCCAACTCACGCTATCTACCTCAGGGGAAGAAGGATCTGCCTCAGGGGGTGGATCCACACCCTCATCTAGATCCTCCACCCCAGCTCCAGCCTTTGACAGCCACTCCTCCAGAGACACCTCCCCCACACCCTCCATCATGGACACCGATGAAGGCCCCCAACCTAATCAGACAGCTGAGAAGATAAGGGCCTATGAGAAGGCCATCCAAGATGCAGTTACTGCCCTAGAGACCAACAAGTCCCAGCAGGAGGAAAGGGAGAGGATCCTCAACCAACAACTGGCAGAGAGGAATGCAGCAATAGATGCTCAACAGAAGGCCATGGAAGATCAGCGGAAGTCCCTAGAGAGACAACAACAACAGATAGCAGATCTCATGAAGATGGTATCATCCCAGACCCCACAACCTCACACACCTGCCATCACACCTGTTGTCACACCATCTGCCTCTGGATCCAAAGATGACATCATAATCTCCATGGTGTCCAACATGACCAAGCTCATAGACAATAAACAGCAGGACGACAGAAAGATCAGGATACATGAGGTAACAAAACCCAAAACCTTTTCACACCCATCACCACTCATGTCAACAGCATTATTCATTGATCACAAATTCCCAGAATATCTGAAGGATAAGTACAAAGTGACAGACAGTGACACCATGGTAACATATTTACCCAAGTACCTCGAAGGACAAGCACTAGCTTGGTTTGAATCCTTCAGGGAGAGTGCCACACCTGATATGTTGACATGGACCAATGTAGTGAATAAATTAAAAGAGTATTTTGCTACTCGAGACAATATAATCTCAAGGACTGCACTCCGTGCACAAAAGATAGATGAACCTGTTCTAGACTATGCATGCCATCTCAGGAAAGTGTGTAATGCCCAACGCCAGAGTGATGAAACCCTAAGCAAGGCATTTACCCAAGGCATGAGGCCCTGGATCTCTATAGCTCTTGAGAACAAGAAAATAGACTCTTTTGACCAAGCCCTAGACCTAGCCCTAGAGGTTGAGACCCAAGAGAGATCTAGGAAGGTAAGGGATGCAGAAACCAACCCACAGCCTACTAAGAAAAAGGTCCAGGAAATCAGCACTAGTTCAGATGAAGATGTTAACCTAATGTCTAGTGCCCATGTAAGGCAACAGGAAGCTAAGGTTGCATCAAGAGACCCTACCGGTAGATACAGAGGAAATAACTATGACCCCAACTACCAATCCAATAGAGGTAGAGGTAGAGGGGGCAACAACAACAACCGGGGGGGTCACAACAGTAGGAAAGACAACAGCTCTTCCAACTCCAACAATGGTAACTCTTCATACAGTGATAGGAGAGACAGAACCCCAAGTAATGGCAGATCCTATAATAATCAAGGATCCAACAGTAGGAGCCAGAGTCCACATAGGAACTACAACTCTGGATCCTACAACAACTCTGGATCCTACAACAACAGCCAGGGTTCAAACAACTCTGGATCCTATAGTCAAGGATCCAACAGTAGGAGCCAAAGTCCACATAGGAACTACAACAGTGGATCCTACAACAACAATGGCGCCTACAACAACAACCAGAGATCCAACAACTCCGGTCAATACAGCAACTCTGGTCAATATAACCAGGGTTCCAACTCACGCCGGGAGGATTACAAACCTGACACAAGAGGTTACCAAGGGAACCAACAGAGTAACCCCCAAATACCACCTCATGTCATGGATCAAATCTCCAAACTCCTGGTGGCAAGCATCTCAACCACCCCACAGAACCAGGAAAACTAGGATGTCACAGTGCCGATGGGCCAGTGCACTGTGACACCCCAAATACAAACAATCAAGCAGGATTAACAAAGATCCAACCAGAGACAATTGCTAGTGCCAATCTACCATCTAACAGACAGAGACGTCCATCAGTGATACACATCACCCCACCAGATTCATCATCAAAGGATACAGGTGAGAGTACCAAGCTTTCTATTGTACTTCTTCAAAATGGCTGTATCAATGCAAATCTATATGATGTTTCAGGTGTACAATGTTTGGTTGATACAGGTGCTACTATCACCTGTGTCAGACAATCATTCCTCATGGATCTCCAAAAGAGATTCCATATCCAACTGAGGAAATCTAAAATCAACATCCACTTGGCAGATGGATCGGTGTGTCATGTTAGACATTCAGCTATGCTGAACTTTAGAATCCAAGGTGTCAGATTCCAATACCAATTTGCTGTAATACCCAACCTCACACAGCCCATTGTACTCGGCACAGATTTCTTAAGCACTACAAAATCTCAAATTGAATTTAATGTTGATCCTGAACAAATTCTCAAACCCATTAGGGCAGTGAGGGATTTTACCATCCCTCCATTCTCTGAACTTGCAGTATTGGGTAAGGTCACATCTACTCAATCACTGCAAGGGAAAACTGGAGTAGTAGATAACCTCCAAAGAAATAACAATGCCCCATACCTAGTTCAAAGGGCAGCAGTAACCCCCAGGGAAAATAACAAACATCCCCTAGTGTTACTCAACACCAGCAGGCGCCCACATAAAATCAAAAAGGGTGCCATCATAGCTCTATTTCAGGAAGTCAAGGAATCTGATTTAGAAAAACCTCAGCAGGTGTCAGACACAACCCCACACACTGATCAATCCATCTCAGCCATACGGCCTGAGGATGTAACTCAATTCAGTGACACAGACTCAGACTGTGAGTCCACATATGCCGACCCTGAACCCAACTCAATCAGACTCTCTGAAATAGCTGCTATACATAGTGAGGCACATGACCTCGAGCCAGAATTGGAAGAGAATGTTCCACCAAAATCTGTGCTCACATCCAAAGATCAGCATGATAGATTAAGATCACTGCTGACCAAGTATGATGATGTATTTGTAGGAAAAGATGGAGACATTGGTGCCACACACCTGTATACACACTCAATACATGTAAAACCTGAGGCAGTACCATGTCATTTCCTACCATATAGACAAACACCAGAAAAACAGGCCGCAATAGGGGAAGAGTGTGAAAGGCTAGTGCAACAGGGCATTCTAAGAGAATGTGCTGAGGGCCCCTGGGCCTCCAGATCCTTTTTAGTACAAAAATCATCGGGAGGCCATCGGCTCGTCACAGATTTTCGTTATTTGAACCAGAACACGATAAATCAAGCCTTATCTACACCCCGAGCCGATGACACTCTAGACATGATAGGGTCACTCAGACCAAGAGTATTCAGTAAGCTAGATGCCCAACAGGGATTTTTTCAAATTCCTATAAGACAGGAGGACCAGCATAAAACCGCATTCATAGCAAATGACAAAAAATATGTCTATGAAAGGATGCCGATGGGTTTAGCGACGGCACCGGCGGGATTCTGCCATCTAGTCACATTAATTCTGAACAAACTCAAATACAAATGTGCCCTACCATACCTAGATGACATATTGGTATTATCACCATCAATCGAACAACACTTCCATGACCTGGAAGATGTGTTCAACAGCCTAAGAGTTGGTAAACTCAAACTGAAGAAATCAAAATGTGAATACTTCATAGACAGAATAGACTTCTTGGGAATGAGAGTGACACCCATGGGACTGCAACCATCTCCCACAAAGGTGGAATCAATCAAAACCTTCCCAACACCAAAATCAGTCAAAAATGTCCGATCCTTCACAGGCCTATGCCAATACTTCAAAAAGTTTATCAAAGGTTATGCCCAAATTGCTAGACCATTGTATGATCTACAGACACATCTCAAAGCATTTGTCTGGACAGAAGAGGCAGATAATGCTTTCAAAACATTAAAGCATGCCCTCTGTACCAATGCTCTTCTCAGATATCCAAACTATGAGAAAGAGTTCAGTTTGGCAACCGATGCTTCCAATGTGAGTTTAGGAGCTGTACTCTCACAGAGAGATAATGAAGGAGTGCTCAGACCAGTAGCCTTTGCAGGTAGAACCCTCTCAAAACATGAGAGAAATTACAATACCACAGAGAGAGAACTACTGGGAGTAGTGTATGGAGTATTACACTTCAGACACTATCTAGAGACTAGACACTTCCAATTATACACAGACCATGCAGCCCTAATCCCACTACTAACCAATACAGGACTCACACATAGATGGGCCAGATGGGCTCTAGACATACAGCAATTTTCATTCACCATCCAACATGTGAAAGGTGATGATAACACACCACCAGATGCTATGTCTAGAAGAGAATACCCAGACGCTGGACCCATGACTAACCCTCCACCCCCACCAAGGAGAGTTAGAGCAGCCAGTAGAACCAAGTTTGCAAAAGTAACAAAGAAAGTACCATTCAAAAGGGATGATCCACCCAACACCATTGAAAGGCCAGAGACACCCATTAGGGGTATCTTGAAGCAATCTACACACTATGTGTTTTGCCACTGTGAGAGAGAATACTCACAACTCTTTCCAGATAATGACTTCGAGCCTATTGAATTCTCATCACTCAATCAGATAGTGAAGGTAACTCCTAAGGAGCCACCCTTCACCCCACCTGACTCAGATGATGAAGATCCAGAAGACACAATATATGCTATTACTCAAGCAACTTCTAAATCAGTCAGATTCTTTGAACCAATGCAGGGAGAGGAAACATCAAACCATTTGTGTCCTATGACCACACGCTCAAAGACTAGAGAAATGATTCAGGAGGGCACACCAAAACCCCCCACACAATCACAAACTATTCTAAATGAGAAAAAGGTCACAGGAAACAAACCTACCAAAACCCCACCTGCCAGGAAAAATGTCACAAAAGACACTGCATCTACTAAATCAAAGAACTCTGAGACAAAGAAGAATGACAAAAAGCAAATTGTGCCTTTAAAGAAAAAGGTTGCCACTCCCATCAAGGCGAGAATAGGCCCTCCAAAGGAGCCTACACACCAAAACAAGAGTGACACACCCCAACAAAAGGCACAAGATAGGCCAATAGTCGATGAAAAAGAAAAAGAAAGAGACAGAATAAAACAACATGTGCTAGATATAAATCAACTACTGGATCAGATTCCCGACACATCCATCTCAGGTACAAACCTTGGCTTGGAACAAAGGAAAGACAAGGACCTATTGCCCCTCATACAATATCTTGAGGATGGAACCTTGCCTGCACCAAAAGCACAAGGAAATAGAATCATCAACCAAGGCCAGACATACACCTTGGTAAATGGTACATTAGTCCATATATGCCCCATAAATTGGAGAAAGACCAATACTGTACCACTTCAAATTGTTATACCACAGCAATGGGTAACAAGTACACTACAGTATTTCCATGACTCACCTACTGGCGGCCATCTTGGTTCCAGTAGGATGCTGTCAGCACTCCGACCTAGGGTATATTGGAAGTCTATGCTAACAGACACAACAAAATATGTTTCCACCTGCCACACATGCCTCACAGCAAAAAGGCAAGTACACTCACACAAAACACCAATGACAGTGAGAGAGTACATGACTTCACCAATGAAGTTCCTAAACCTAGACGCGGTGGGACCACTTCCCACAACTGCCAGGGGAAACAAACATATACAAGTCTGCATAGATTATGCTACCAGATATGCAACAGCTTGGGCTACTACTGACTTAAAAGCTGAGACAACAGCAGCAGAGTTCTACAAGAATATAATTTGTCATCATGGAACACCAGCCACTCTTCAAACAGACAATGGGACATGTTATACAGGTGCAAAGTTCACAAAGTTAACTAAACACCTCAAGATCAAACATAAATTCTCCTCACCATACAGGCCACAATCAAATGGGCTTGTAGAGAGATTCAATGCTAGCATAGGCACAGCACTCAGAGCATTCTGCTCAAAGCACCAAAACAATTGGGATTCATTTATTGAACCCATAACCTTTGCATTAAACAACACTGAATCCCAAACCACAGGATTCACCCCTTTCTTCCTACTCCATGGGAGAAACCCAGCCACCCCAATGGACTTAGGGCTGGGAATACAGGAAGACATATCCACAGTAGCAGACCATGTAGCTAACATGATAACAAATCAAGATACCTCTAGGAGGAAAGCTATAGAAAGGGTCGCCAAGCTACAAAAGGAAAGGAAGGATAGATATGATAAGAAACTTACACCACAGGAAATCAAGGTCACCGACATGGTGTACCTTAACATACCAAGAATCCTGACCAACACAGAGTGTAAGAAACTTCAACCCCTTTTTATGGGACCATATGTTGTAGTAGATAGACCTAGTTTGACAAGTGCCAAACTCAAAAACTTGGACACCAATCTATTGGTGGCCAGACCAGTGCACATAGACAGACTGAAAAAGGTTGTGGCTGTCAGAAACAATGAATTTGCACACAGGCTTATTCCACATGAGGCCAAATACTACAGCAAAATTGTAAGGAACAAAAATGATATCACCCTTACAAGAGAAACCACAGGCATAGGCCCTATCAAGCCTAGGCCTGCACACCACATACTAAGAAAGACATCTAGGTGTGGTGCAGTTTCAAGAAATTAGAAACAAGATTGAGATACCAAAGGTCATAAGATTTTCAAAATGTATTACAAATTCTCTTCATCCACACATAAGACATGTGTGACTGATAATGAATTACTATGTATATAAAGCCAATCAAATTTGTAAATATATCAGTAGGTTATTGCCTCTGAAAGGGTCAAAGACTGGGACCCCCCAAGTAAAGCAGACATGAAGTCTAAGAAGAGTAAGGGTAACACAATGGAGTGTCTAAAGCCTAATCCCCACATGAAAGAGCGCGCTATGCCAACACAGCAGTCTATAGAGATCAATTGACCTTATAAGCTACCCTCAGACAACTGTCTAGACGGTCATGAATGGCTGTCCTGGATGACAGGAGGAGCTAATTACCAGTACACAGACTACACAATAGACCCCACAGTTAGCAGACACTGGAGATTAATGCATTGTCTCCAGAGAAACAATACCAGGCCCACAATGGATGTGGGTAGGGTAGGCTACATAAGAAGCACTGTGGACCATAGCCCACCATCAGTCTTCATCCAGCTGCAGTCTGGAACACAAGTCTACAGGACCCCACTTGGGAATTAGCCAGCCCACTTCTCCATTAGGAGAGACTGCACTAGGATAAAGAACACACCTACTTCACCTTCAACCTGACCTTACCATTTACTGGTCAACCTCTATAGACTCACCGGACATATTGCCAAGACAGCTCAATCTTGCAAAGGTACAGTTTGAACCACTTCATTTAAAGTGTTACACCATACACTTAGACTTTACCAGCACCAAATCACTACAAATTTGACAAGACTTTAAACAGCAAACTTGCTTTACACAAGCACCATGGGGACACTGAGAGTTTCACCCATACTGCTAACTATGCTGTTATTATATACTATTGAACCACTTACTGCAGGTTATACACCTGTGGTGAGACAAAACATAGGAGTAGTATTCAAACCTAGCCCTCAACCGTTGGTCAATGGACATACAACCACAACACTGTTGTTAGCTATTCCCTACAAGATACCTCGGGCACCCGTTACCCAAGGATCCATAAGGGATAGAATACTCCATTTGACCACTCCTACTCTACAAGATCATACCTCTGGCCAAATTATCCAACAAGCTAAGGAGCTAGACACCTTGCTGGAAATTGCAGACAAGGAGATAAATGAAACACTAGCCTCCATCAAATTGTTCTTATCCAACCCCATAAACACATTGGACAAGGCCAAAAGAGAGGCCATACTGGGTTTTCTAGCACCCCTGTTTCGCGGTGTGCTAGGTCTAGCCACAGTAGAAGATGTAAACCAAGTAATGGGACAGCTCAAGAACATAGATGAAATACTAAGAAAATTTGCTAAACAGGATCAGGAAGCAGCAAATCTCATTGAAAAGATCACAGACAGACAAGATAAGTTTGTCAAAGCATACATCCAAGATAAGAAGGTACTGGACAGCACAATCAACACCATAGGCGACACCGTCAACCTGTGGGCCTCTAACATGTCCAGGTCACTTGACTCATATTCAAGGCACGGAAAACTCAAAGGGAGAAAATGCAAGTATTAAATGATGCATTAATTATCATAGCAGCAAGAATGAATACAGTTCAATCACTGCAAAGGACAAATGCAGCCCTGAGGATGCTATCATCAGGGATCCTAACCCCTGATATAGTACCACCCTCAGACCTCGCTAGATACCTAGTTGACATTAATAACAAACTTAGGATTACACACCCTGGAGCACAAGTCGCAATTAATGACTTAGATTTCTATTATTCACAGAAGCTGACCTCATACACTTACTCAGCTCACCATATATATATTCATCTGGACATTATAATTCAATCTACCACCTCAACCTTCAAACTGTACCAAATGATTACATCACCCATGCCTATAGACACACAGGAGACCCCCACCAGAGGAGTCACCAAACTACAAACCACGACTGAGTTTCTAGCAGTATCTTACGACGAATCATTATTCATCGAATTGGACTCAGCAGATATGCAGGCATGTGAAGGTACTACAGTAAAGGTATGCAGAGATGTAAATGGTAGAATCTATAAACACAGGCCTACATGCCCTGTAGCCATTTTTACTAACCAGGCTCAACAGATTAAGGAACATTGCAAGTTTACAGTTTCACCACTGCAAGCACCTACCACCCATGCTATTTCCATTTCTGAAGATGAGTATCTGGTCACTACTAATGAACCCCATTACTTTATCAACTGCCATGGTAAAACGTCTGAAACTCGGAAGGCCCAGTCCTACTCAATCATAGGTGTACCCTGTGGGTGCACGATCAGTGTAGGAGAATTTTCTCTTCCAAACACAAGGTTGCCCTGTAACTCAACCTTATCATTTCATTACATTCTCAAGACAATTAATTTACCATTCATGGCAGCACTTAACAAAATTTTTGAAACCAAACCAGATGAAAGAGAGAATCTTCCAAATTTCCCAGTAGTAAACCTTTCTAGAACCTTAGAAAAACTACAGGAAAATCCAATCATGGATGATATTACTCAACTAAATTTAGAGCCCTTTGCCAAAACAGTATTAAAAGATGCCTCCAACCTTAATAAGGAAATGGAAACGCGCTACGAGGAATCATACCTACGTCGAGTTACAGAGCATCCAATCTTCCAAAGCTTAGCACTCATCCTAGGGATATCAGCTCACATTTTTATAGTATACATACTACTCAAATTATACAGACTAGGAGGGACTGTAGCCTACCTGCCTACAGCCAAAGCATTCAGACTAGTCACCGAGCTGCCCCTACACAAATTGCTCCCAGATAAGAATCCTACCAAATTAACCCCTACAGAGGAAACCCACACCCCCTTCCTCACAATTCAGGAAACCCACACCCTGATAATTGCTATATTATTCACCCTGACCATCTACTCAGCCTACAGAATAATGAAGTACCTTAAGAAATTTGCACAGACACACTGTGGCAAGAAAAATGTGGCCAAGCGCACAAACCCCACAATATATTTTAAAATATATTGTGGAGACTCAAACTTCGCGCTACCCTTGAGGCCAATACCACATGAATTTGATGAGATTAAATCAGCAGCTGCCCCTACCTATAAGGATATAGTGGTTAAAACCTTCCCACTACCTAAGGCTATATTTACCTGGAATGGACCAGCAGTTATAACAACACAGAGAGGAGAATTTGCTTATCACCTCCCTCAGGTGATACACCTACCTTGGCGCACTAGGTTCAGCACTATACCAGCCCTTAAAAACAAAGGACTGTACTACTCCATGCTTCTCCAGAATGATTGTGGCACCAGCCCGGTGACCATGACAGCACTGGAAAATACAACAGATATAATTATTGACGAACAACAGGAGGAGACCGCAAGGTCAAACATGCAGACTATTGCTAATTTTCTAAACCACCAGCCCTCCCCGGTGACTGTGGAAACAGCCTAGACTGCCCACAGCCTAGGCTGCCCCCAGTCCACCACCAGGAGACAACACATCAGAGACAGTATTCAGAACTTTTCGGACAATTTGCCGGCCCTGAAAAGGGCCTTTGGGATGGCGGGTTTTTACACCCTAGGTTTCAGTCAGTCGGGATCCTACCACAGATCCTCGGGTTCAACATCAATGGGAGAGTCCGGGGCCGAGTCCGAGCCATACATATGGCCGTGATCCTGCTCCCACTCAGCGAGCCGGGCCTCCAGCATCCCCAGTCCATACTCGGCAGCCGTGGATGGATTCCCGGATGCCGCAAGATCGAGGAGGGATGCCGCCAACAAATAATCCCATAGCACTCGCTCCCGCGGCCCTAGGTTATAATCCATGGGCCAGAAACCCATACTGCCCAAGGCCCTAGTCAGAAGGGCCACAGTGGCCCCCCGACGCAAGGCTGAGCCCAGGAAATAATGGCAGGAGTAATTACAGACCATCACATCACCATGCTCTATGATCTCTTTGAAATTACTCACTATGTACCCATAATGGATGGTCTGGTTAGACTCAACCAGGGCCCTAGCTGGACTCCCCACCTCCATCACCTGGGGGACAGGCAGAGCAAAGAGAGCTTGTAGGTGGGCCATGGTACTACAGCAGTGACTTCCAGAGAGGAACTGATGCTCCAATACCAGCCAAACACTCCTTAAATGGACACACACACCCCCCCCCCACCCTGAACTGTCCACTGACACCAAGCTAGGCACTGCCACAGACACATGCCAAAATCTGGCACCTAACACCTCAAGTGCCACCACTGCATGAGCACACCAGGGAGGAGACTCACATCTCACTCCTGACACACCTCCACTGTCAATGAAATTATCAAAGTATTAGAAAAAAAAAAAATTATATACACAGCCACTTGTTGATGTATAATATGAAAATCTATGGTATTCTCACAAAAATCAATGATTAATGCGCGCATATACGCGCAAAATTGCGAAATTGCAAATTACAAATTGTAAAATTGTACAAATCTAACATTAATATACATGAATGCAGGTAGATAACTAAGACAGTTTTTGTACCCACTAGCACTTGTATACTATGCCAAGGTTTACTTAAAGTAACACACTTTAGGTATCCAAGAAAATTGTTGGAAGAAATGAATGAAAAAAAAAAAAAAAAAAAAAATTTTTTTTTGTTGAGAAAATGGTTGACATAAAACATGTTTACTTAAGATACTCACCAAATAAATCTCTTTCAGGGACACATACTCAAAAGGCTAGGGGAATAGTCAATTAAGCAGCGGCCCACTGCCGAAATTGCCAATTAATACACCCATATAGCAAAATCAATGAGTAACTCAGAGACAAACAAGCCTATTGTACATGAAGTACTTTGTTTTTCCGGCCCTCGGAAAAATTTGTCTCAAATCCCATAAATTGAATAGTGTAATCTAGATTGTACGTTTGTACCCAATTTGCACACTAAAATTGTATGTTTGCACACCAGATTGTACGCTCGTACCCAATTTGCACACTAAAATTGTATGTTTGCACACTAGATTGTAAGTTGTATCCAATTTACATTTGATTTATATGTTGCACATTATACTGTATGTCTGTACCCAATTCATACACTGAAGTCAGATTTTTAGAAAATCAACATTTCTATGTGTATCCAAGCTGTACGCAAAATTATATTTGTACATACAGAAACTATCAAATTGAACGCAAAATTATACACTGGCAGACTAAAATTGCCAAATGCACGCGAAATTATATATTTGCACACTAAAATTGCCAAATGTACGCGAAAATTATATATTTGCACACTCAAATTGCCAAATGTACTCGAAATTATATATTTGCACACTAAAATTTCCAAATATACGCGAAAATTATATATTTGCACACTTAAATTGCCAAATGTACGCAAAAATTATATATTTGCATACTGAAATTGTCAATTGAACGCAATTACACGCGAAATTGTAAATTTGCACACTGAAATTGTCACTTATGTTCAATTTGCACGCTAAATTGAACATTAAATGCCAAAATTGCACACTATTTGCCAAATTGTATGTTGTACATAAAAATGGAAAATTGTACCCAAAATTGATGTTACATAAGCAAATAAGCTATGGTATGGTAAGATATAGAAACTCGGAAATGTACTTATACCCAGGAGAAAATTGTTTATACTGACAAAGCTCTACCACAAAAATTGCATTTGAAGCACTCCCCATTACTTCAAATCCTCTTACAAAACAGTATATAACTCCAAAATAAGGTAAAAATTGTATAAATTGTACATTCCCTCGGCGAAATGACGGAGTTTCGCATTCTTTCGGGGGAGAGGGAGTATTCTATGATATACCATTTTATTGTTCCATAAATTCTAACATATTTTATATTAATCAAAGAAATATCTATGAAATTAATACATAGGTTGGTTCTAAGAGCTATAAGAGCGCTCAAACTTTACATAAGAGCGTTCATGCCCCACTGCACACCAGCCAGGTCAGTTACATACACTCTCTGACATCAAAGGCTCCGACCTAATGGTTCACTGCACAATATAATAAAAATGAGGGTCTCAGTGTGCGACCTCATGGTTCAATGCACAAATTAATAACTTGTAAGTGAATGCAACCGGCCGTCACGGGTGCCTGAGCACCGCTGACGCCGTCATGAGTGTCTGAGCACTCTAAGGACTGAACAATGGGTTACATAAGCACGATGCCATAACCTTCCGGTCGCTCTAGCGTCGCTCCTGAGCGACCTAGGTCAAATATCAAAAATTCTATGGAAAGCCCATAATTAGACGGTCAGAATGAGCCCAAGATCAAGGCGGAACTCCCAGTATTAAGGAAGTTACGCCATGGAGACTGAATCGACCTCCGAGTAAGCTACAGACAAACCGGCGGGAGTTACGCGCCTATCCAGCGGGCATTATAATTTTGGCACATTCAGCTCCGCGCATGCCCAAAATGGCGGTTATACAAGCATAAACGGCCGAGATATGAGGGTCTAAAGATGCAGAACCGACCAAGACAATGGGGGCCATAGCGGCGTCCATGGGGGTCCTTTGTCCCCCTGTGACACTTGAAAGGGTCCCCTCAAACAATTGTAGAGTTAGGCAGATGCTGCTGGCTCCAGTCAGTCTGGAGGTGCTTTTCCAAGATTTGCTACAAATAGCCTGTCTGCACCTCCAGGAAGACACATCACCAAGAACCGCTCTAGAGGTAACATCTCCAGTCATCTCCTGCTACCTGCTATACCACTGCACTATGGTGAAACTATGCTAGACAGGCATTGGTTTCCTACCATTAGTGGCCAGAGGCTATCTTCTTCAAGACTTCCACCAGAGGGTAAAGTTACTCATTATTACATTATTCCTCTAAGCAGCAGGTCAGGAGCTAGGAGTGGGAACCCACCTAGAACTATGCTGGACATTGTATTATTAATACCTCACAGGTGGAGTGGAACAGAACATTGTACTTTATAAATTACTGTATGTTTACTGTATGTACAAATTACCTACATACTAACTACTGTATGATTGATATTTCTTACATGTTGCCTAAAGCTGAATAAACCAGTGACAACTGGAAATAACACTATTTATAAGAGCCTTGAGATAATTACACTATATACCACTAGTCTTATGATATTTCTCATATGACACTAGGGTCGGCCGGGTTACTGGAAACAAACCTTGCTTTTCTAATTGGCCTTACTCTGAATTACGAACAGATCTTCTCATGTTGGTAAAATATTTACATCCTGGTCCTCCCTAATCTGACAATCAGCAGTCTATAAATAGAACAACAGTAACTGAATGACAACTGAATGGCGCTATTCTGGTTCTACCTCAGAGTTTGTGTGGCCCAATCCAGTTACAGGAATAAGGTAATTTTATTCCTTTACATCTTGGAGTTGTAGTGGCTATACCCCAGGCTGGCTGATCAAATGTTGATATACACTTATACACACTGTAATGTGGGCTTTACACTTGATAAATGCTGGAAAGCATTTATATATCATTCACATGCCTATTTATAAGCTTATTCAAAAATGCAGTATATGGAATAAATATCACTATGGTTTAATTAAGGGCATCTGATTTACAGGATCTCTATGGTGTGCTTTGATGACTTAAACTGATATTAGTGGGATATGTGAAACAACAACTGTTATACCCTTAAAGGTTTGCAATGAATTTAGTGAATACTTTTGTTGGTCTAAAAGGTCAACCTGCCACACAGTATTACTGCATTATGGCAGTGATGGGACATGGACCTGGAGGTTAATTCAAAAGACAGTACCATCAGTATCCCAGCAATGGTAGCCCTATGTGTTTTCTAGTGGTAGCCTCAGCCCTGCGTACACTATTACAAGCAGAATACACTGTGCACAGGGGTAAGATGTCCAAAATAAATGAATAGCTGTGGAGTCACTCCTTTTTAGAATAGGGATTACACAAGCGTTCCCCCTTCACTATATGAGCTACTTATAGAGTACTATGAGAGAGAAGAGGGAAAGCATGAAGTTACAGTGTACTTAACACATGAGTAGCCTTAAGAGCTCTAAAGGACCCTCAGCAAACCCCCTCCCTCCCTTATATATGTATACAGCAGGCACATTCACTCCTGAGAGGAGGAGTGTTCCCTCTAGGTGCTCTTGTACTTTGGGGAAACCACTATTCATTTCTTTTGGTAACATCACTTGTGGTAGCAAGGCTGGAAAATGAACAGTGAATGATCCAAAGGACGTACTGTACCTAGACCATGAAAATAGTAGACTGACTAGCTCTTAAGCGTTGGTTCCACAGGCATAAATCGGTCGGATTAGCACTAATCCAACCGATTTTTTTCTATACTTCTGATATATTATAAATCGTCGGATTAGGGCTATTCCGACCGATTGTATGGCTGTGGAACCAACGCTTTATAAGATGTGCCTAGGCTACCATCACAGGGGTAGCGATTGCAGGATCTTTTGAATTAACCTCCTGGAGGCATCATGCACTCATTTAGGAGTTATTACTTCAGCTTGAATCAGATTTTTATGCCGGAACTGTTTTCATGTGGTATTAAGATTGGGATTTCCGCCCAAACTCTGTCTGGCCAAACTCAAGTTCACAAATAGTTAATAGGATCTTAGAATTGTGCTATTTTCTGAACGCTGCATTTGTTTTTTTAAGTATGGGGACCTGAAACTTGATATTGGTCTCATTAGTTTTTTTTTGAATGAATAAGAAAAACAATGTTTGTTTGAGGCTGATTTTAGACTGCTTAACAGGCCCAGGTCTATTAGAGCTAATGAAGTCATGGAACACTCTGCCTGTGCCCTTGTGACAGCAGAATAAGGGACATGCATTTTCCTTGAATGGTTGATTGAGGAAAGTCCCTTAGATTTCTCAACACCAGATATAGTTTCATAGAGGCAGTTTCACTAAAATAATATACGTTGCTAGAGAACTTTAAGTGACAAGAAGTTAACTACAGTTAAAACAATAGATGAACGTGTGATAAGTTGCCTAAAGTTGTTATGAAGACACAGTATTTCCCAGGGCTGGAGTCTGACAATATTGAACTACTTAATTCAATGAGGGGCACTAAGAAGACCATTGATGACGTATGTGAGGTACACTTTTAGATGTCTGTAGGCTATCTAAATTAATGATTCTTCATTTCTAGTCTATTCTAGTGTAGTATGTATATGAATTGAATGTTTGAAACAAAAAACATGGCTCAAGTCTGCAAAGTAAGGCCACAGAGGGGGTCTTTTGGTATCGGTGTGGAAATCCTCACATACGTTATGAAAATATGTGGAGGAGAAACAAAATGTTTCCAGTTGCCCTGGCAGAAATGACTGACCACTGGAAGTCACTCAGACGACCTCAAATTAGCTAAGCTCACAGTCTATTGTGATTTTGCAGCTCTATTTACACTGAAATTTCTCAAAAAGGTAAGGAATTTCAATCAAATTCTCATGAAATAATGTGTGTTATATATGTGAGGGTCTGCAATTGTCTTAGATTGCATGGAAATGATATTTTTTTGGGTTATATTTCCCTCTGATTGAAAGTCCCAAGCCATAGACTGGCCATAGCAGCTTGGTAATGCCATTTAATTTGGCCAGGAAGCCCCATACTCTTTAAGGCTTTATTTTCCTCACATACATAATGTTTTCACTGGGGAATGGAAATTGCCCTTCCTGAGGTACTCCTGCTGTATATTTACCCCCACATCATTATTATTTGTTGAAATTAGGGCCTACCTTTACTGCTAGGGCTCAGTAGGTCCAGTTTGGATATTTTGAAATGACACCCCAGACAGGCTGGGGTGAGAAATGTTGATTTTTTTATCGACTTTTTCACCTCCCACACCCCAAAAGTGCATTATTTTGCGAGATTACCTGCTCTTACCGTTGTTTTTTTTTACTCTTAGACCTACAATCAATCATTTCAGTACATATAATCTCTCTTTTGGTATGTATTTTGCCAGCAGTATTCCTTTCCCCCCCCCTCCTCAGTATTTCGTTATGTATGTGAGGTGTTTACTATATGTGTTGCACCACACATCTCCAAATAGAATTTTTCAAATAAATTGGTTGATAATCTTATAAAAGTGTCCCTATCTAATATCCTGGATAGAATTAAGGCACTTACCATTTAAATTTCTGCAAGTTTCCCACAAATTGGAAAAAGGTTATGTATGTGAGGTTTTGTTAATTTTGGTAACAATGTCTACTTCAGACCCACCCAGACTATACATAATTCACCATTAGATGCACATATGGTTCCCCAAAGTAAAATGTAGTGAATGTAGCAATCCTGTAGTTTTTTTTTCTAAATCTTTTTATGGTTGTTATATTTTAGGGTAAGGCTGCACTGCCAGTCAGTAATGATATTTGTGGGGTTCTATCCATAAACAACTTTTTGTTCCTACTTACTTCACCTTAATTGTTCAACAATTATATTCAATCTTTTGCAGTCTTCAAGTTTCCGAGGAGGACATGCTGCCCAATGAGGATGGTATGCCCTCAGAGTGAGATGGAAATGACCCATAATATAGTCTAATGTGTTAAGATATGCCTTTGAACTATTAATTTAACAAGTCCTGTACAAGAAATAGTGATGCAGATGATCTGTGATGTTTAAAAGTATTGCTCTATCCAAATACTCACATACGTAACGTTTTTTTTCTTTGGTATTCAGAAGTGCCTTTGCAGATCTGGACCAAAATGTATATGTTTTGTTGGAAAAGAGTGACATCTTTTTGAAATTAGGGACACTCTGGATAATAGAGAGTGCTTTTCATTATTATCTAGTTATTTTTAAAATGTATGAGGGAAAAGTTAGGAATGCTAGGCTACATATTCAAAACTTTAACTGAACTCCATATTTAGCGATGAGTTGTAATATAAAGTTCTTGGTGAAGGGATTTCATTTTTGCTACACCTTAAGGCATGTATTGTAACATTTTGGACATGAAATCTGATGTACATAGGATGATATCTAACAGCTTTTATGACTGTTTGTTAAAAAAAGTTACGTATGTGAGGGTAAAGAATTATGGGTTTACACCACAGGCTATAAAAACTGACACATTTGGAGTTGGTGAGTTGAATCAACCTTTCTAACAAGCCAAGATATAGGGCTTTCAATAAAAAAACGTGTTATTAAATAATATTGAGTTTGTGATTTCATTGGTTCTCAGGCTCATGAACATCCTTCACTGAATCACCCCTTATGTTTTTTTTTGTTCACATTATTATACAGTATAATCAATCAATAGTTGAGACCAGAAACATCTGTGTATGTGAGTGTAGTGACATATTGTCACCTGCTGCTCTTAATTAGGTAACACAACTATAGCATTGAATAAGCTAAAGACTGTGCTAATGGCCTTCTATTTACTGGTGATTGTTTTTTAAATACAAAGTAGTTGTGGAGGGTTTTCAATACAACCTATGAAATTGATCATTAATGTGATTTACAATAGAGGACTGGTTGGTGGGGTAGGGGAGTGAGAGAGAAGTAGGATGTACTGATGTTGCAATGTCCTCAGGCAGGAAATCATCATACCAGGCATCCATTAGAGAACCAGAGCCACATTGAGCAGCAAACAGGATTATCGCTTACTCCTGTCATCCTCGCTTTACCCCACACTACTGCTTCAGTATGGATGGAATGGGTTGTTTCCTATAGATATAGAGTGGTACAAGAGGTGATGTGGTTATGGGTGTGTTCCTTCCATGGCCACATAGTGCTTTAAGGTACTATGGGTCTTTCTGCACTAGGTGATAAACGACTGTTAGGAGTTTTGGGAATGGGTATGGGTTACCACTAGATATAGGTGTTGGCACATTGATTGCTACCAAATGTCACTTAATCGGTACCAATACTTGCATCAGTCACAGTTATTATCTACATGTTAAAAAAAAGTCGCAATGGCCTTTATTTGTAACAAAGTATGTCTCTGGTGTATGAAAACAACAGATGACTGTTAGAGATTGCTTTTGATTCATGCAAATAGGTAGTCCAACTCTCTCTCACCACTTAGCCAATAAAGTGCCTTACGCTACATTAATGTATTATTCATATTGCATGAATTCATTGTGAGTAATGTAAACTGTACTGAGCCGACACAATTGATGCCCTCCTTGCCAGTGAAGCAGTGTGGATGATGCTGACGAGTAGACTCAGCAGCACTGCATTCTGCATTGGTGCATCATGACAACAAACAAAGCTGCAGGTATGATGCTGTCCTCACAGGGCTAAAGACCGGAGACAAACAACTACAGACTCATTAAATCTCATTAGAATGATGCAAAATAATTCCATCTAGCAGCTGTAAAAAGCAATTAATTCGCTCACATATGAGATATTAAGAGGCTGGGCTGCTGCTGCCTAGGTTGGTGTTGATTGGTATCCTTGTTATTCCAGACCCTGCTAAGGAATGAGGAAAGGATTAACAAGAAAAGCCTTAAAAAGGACTAAAGGCATTTAGAGCTTGTTACATTGGGACATAGAGATATGGCACTTGTCAGCTGTGGCAGCAAGCGAACAATGGATTCAGCTACAATAGAGCAATGCTAAATGACTCTTCAAGAACACCTGATGCATTAATACATTAGTCTAAACCCTTTAACTAGCCCATGGAGCATGTAATTGGTCAAAATATTTTTCTCTTTCTCTGATCAAAGTTCACTCATCCTCAACCAATGAAGTGGTTGTTATTTCTCCTAGCATCTGTTTTTTTCTGCATTCATACATCATGTCAAGCCTGTAAATTTGATAAACTTTGAGTCGTGTTCCAACACAACGCTTATAACTGACCAACATTGATTTGGTACATCTTGTTGACCAAGGAACATGCACCTACAGGCATCATGCAACACTTAATGTGGTTACTGACTGTGGTCTGGCAGCTGTTTTGGAGCCCGAGTGGATTGAATCATAATAAGAAGCCAAAGACGATAAGGAAAAGAAACTTCCCAACACCCACACACTCAGGTTATGTGATGGGTTCTGGAACTCAAAAACAGGTAAGCGTGCCTGGTGAGAGTATCTGTTACCAGGTCTTTAATCTAGGTTATTTATTCATCCTCTGACATTTGTCTGAAGTTTCCTAGGCTTTATATGACAGTTTAAACCTTTGAGGGAAGTCAACCCTCCCGCCAATCTTTCGTTTTCTTTTCATTTCTATTGCATGGATTCATTCTGGAGGGTCTACTAACTACAAGTGCATTTGTGCATAATGACACACCTATGGATTTGATACTCCCCAAGAGTATAAATTACATGCTGCACTAGAACATCGCCAGCCTTAACCCTTTTCAGGTCCAATTTACAATGGTAGGCTCATAATCATTTATAACCTTGTGTCTACCTCTAAGGACTGCTTTCACACATAATGATGTTCTCATTGGTTTCAATCTGTTCTGGAGGGCTGACATGATGCACTATTGGGCATTATGCAGTAATACATTTTCAGGTTTAGGCTCATGATGCATCAAAGCCTATCCTTTTTGGCATCATGATACACCAATGCAGTGCCAATTCACTCATGAAGGCTCATTCTAGGGCTCTTAAAACATTAACTCAGGTGTTCATGCACTCAGCTTAAATAGAATCCCAAACCAAAATACCACACATTATATAACTCTAAGTACTGGCTAAGCATAACCCTCCGAAAAAAAGGATATAAAAGATAGAGGAGAACCACTTCAGAAAATGAAATGGTATTCTTTGCCAAGAGGCTGCTGTAAAGGAAATGAGACCAATCCTCAATGGTTGGTGCTAAAATGTTTGCAAAGACCCATTGCACTGCCAGAGAAGCTTGTTTCAGTAATGTTAATGGTGCCTGTGTTGGGGGAGTATGATGAGGAGCAATGACACCAAGCAAGGTAACCAGACAAGGAAATAGATTGGTTGGTTAGGTCACTAAAAAGAAATGTCAGCTTTGCAGATACTTTATCTATTTATTGTTGCTTGGGTTTAAAGTGACTAGGGAGGGCGTTTTTTTATTTTTATTTATATTTTTTGTGAAATGCTTTTTCTAACTATTAATATTAATAGATCAAAAATTAAGTCCATGTAAACCAATGGCTAACATTGAAGATGTAGAAATCAGGATTAATATGCTGTTTAAATCATGATTCTACTCAAAAAGATTGCTGAGATATGAGTTATTTTGTTTTAAGAAAGGAATTATCTCAGTTGATGCGGAATTTTCACACTTTTTTTTTTACAAGAAATTCAGAATAAAAAGCTACAATGTGGCCTTTTTTCCATGGTGCGGGCAGGTCTTTAAGGATGATAATTTTTTTTAAGTGGCCTTATACTAAAATATCTCCCTATTGCCTGGTAAAGTGTTTTTACTTTTACTCTTTATATGATTCTTATACACACCTGGGACCTCTTTCTATTGTTATGTCTAGGTTTATGTCATGTTCACTTTTTTGGCAGCTGCAATGAATGGGCCTCCTGATAAGATATAACAAGCGGAGATAATGTTCAGTCCGTGTCCATAGTATCTGACAGCCAGGAAGGGATCTGCTTCCTTTCCTACATCTTTTTGTGGGATGCTTAAATTAGGGTCATTTGTACCTGATAATGCTCCAATCTGTAAGATATACGACAGACATTTGCCACCATCTTGGTTTACAAATACCATGACAGTAACCCTACCTACTGTCTTGTTAAAAGAGTGCTGTGGCTATTTCAAGTCCAGAATTGTTTGGCTCCCTATACAATTATGTTGGCCTGGCTAGATTCAGCATGACTATTTGAATGATGGAAGCTTCTCTGTTCACTCATCCACCATCCTTCCAGGGTACATGTAGGTATGTGCTAAAACTATACCCACAGTTATTCTTTTTGACAGACTGGATAGGGCCTATTGGTTGGGCTAGGAATTGCTAAAATCTGGGCAAGAAAAATATCACAACTAACAACTAAGGCAAATGAATGCTAGAAGATCTCCTTATGAACTCAATGTTTAATGATAAGCTTTGATGCCACTTTATTATTTGATGTCCAAGTCTAGTCTATCAGTCCAGTTATTATTATTGATGAATCGATTATGTGTCAAAACGTTTCTTCCATAAAACCCAATATCTGGTTTGGTATAATCATATATATTGGTCAAATAGATATCAAGCTGAAATGATGTCATGACATTTTAACTAGAATGTTAAATGTCACAAGGCCAATATCTAATTACCCACTGGTCAAGCCATAGACATGAGAAAAAATCATTTATGATAGAAAGAGAAAGTCAGAAACAGAAAAGAGAAAAATTAATCTTGTGCTTGTAGGTTCACTTACCTCCACTGCATTGATGAATAAGGTTGGCAATTTGACCCTTGAGGTCAGCAATATTAATGGAATATAGCATAAATATGGCAGCACAAGGGTGGTATATTGACGAATATCGCACGAGGCCGTTAGGCCGAGTGCAATATCGTCAATATACCACCCGTGTGCTGCCATATTTATGCCATATTGCATTTATACCACCTTTTCCTCCATTTTGTATTAATTTCTTACCTGATATCCACAGAATATAGCCACGAGAAGGCATTTTGTAAAAGCAAGCGATACGGCCTGGGTCAGCGCTCTGCGCGAAGCCATTGTTTTTGTTCCTTGCCGGGAGAGGTACCGCTGTGTATACAGTCACTTTTCGTATAGAATCCAACCATGACAAGTTTTCAAATTAAAACATACATATCCTTAGACACTGTAGATCAGTACTCCATGCTTCATATGTCAGATATCTTCAAAATAAATAAGAATCCATTGATTTTCCAAACCGGTCCGAAATTTTCGGCGTCTTCCTCGTACGACGAGCAGTTGACCTATATCTACATCTGGGCCACTGACACACTTTCGTCGGACAAGAAGGCGGGTGGGAATGGCCGGACCTCGACTCGCGTACGTTGGGAAAATCAATGGATTCTTATTTATATCGAAGAAAATGGAGAAAATTAGCACGCATTCCTCTTCTATGGATCAAACACTTCTTGGGATTTCGATATTATAACATGTCAAGGTTGGAATCAAGACGCAAACATAGGACTAGGACGTCAGGTTAGAACTTAATTTTTTTCGCATTGAATTTTCATCACCGTTCAGTGTGGCGCTATGGCTAAGGCCTTCGCCTACCACCACTGCGGCCGGGGTTCAATCCTCATACGAGTTGGCATGATTTTTTTCACATGGAAACTATGGCGAGACTGAATTTGTATGTCCACCAGCATTTCCCAAAATATTCTAAGTCCAACTTGACCTCGAAAAAGTATATCCAAAAATCCCAAAAATGCACATGTGTGTATATGCTCTCATAATGCACTGGTAGGAGAGGGCATAACAGTAAGGCAGGTGGCCGAATAGTGGTATAAGTATGAATACATTGCTAGTTAGAAGAAATACATTCATCATTACCATCTATAGGAATAGACCATTAATGTACTATAATGCCCTCGAAGGCTAAAGACAATAATTGGCCTCTAGAGATTCCAAAGTCATACCTGCCTCTTCATCTAGCTCCAATCAAGGTATGTTTTTGCTGTTCTGTCATCCCAGGTAGCAAATGTGGTGTGGCCCTACTGTGGCCCACACTATATTTGGTGTGTCTTCTGATGTGGGCCGCACAGGGCTAACTGATGGGCTGCTGACAGTTTTTGTCCTCAGTGAGTTGTGTGGGCCAACCAATACGGGTACAGATCAGTGTCAGAGTAGGTTGACTGCTTTGGGTTCAACATGGGTTTTTGGTGTGGCTGAAAGTGTTCTGCACACTTCGGTTATGTGGCACCACCTTGGATAGATATTGTAGAAAATGTAATTTTTCCTCATTTTCTAAAATTTTGAACCCAGACAATCTGCTGCTACCCCTAGGTGTGTGGTAGCACAGCAATGGTTTAGTTACATAACAAACGGCTGGCATCACCAAACTTTGCACATTTCAAATGTATTTTGCAGGTAGATCCAAACTCTGAGGAATTCTGTATACTATTACAATTGATTTGATTCAGTAGCCTATTTTTGTTATATCATACTAAAGGAAATCAATCCTGAATTGGGGGAAAGCTGTACATTAGATATAGTGGGGTCATCTAGTGACAAAATTCAGAACTCCCAGCTGAGTATGCCCTTTGCAAAAACATCTTCAGTCCAATATTGGTAATTATCTTTGGAACTGATCTATGCCTGGTTCAGGTACCCACTTTGAACCCAATCTGTGCCCAAAGTGTTTGCCCAATTTGAAGCTGATCTGTGCCCAAATAAATTTGCCTGATGTGGCACAAACATCTTGCTGGGGACACAAACTGTTGTCCACCAAACAGCCTTAGATCAGTTTGCCCAATTAGGGCAACCTAATGTGGCCCTGCATTAAAACCAGCCATTTGCCCAACCTAAAACCATGAATGGTATTCTGCCCACCCTGAACCAGATTATCTGAGCAAAAACTGAATTGGCCTGAAGCGGGCTTGCTACATGGGATCAGGTATTGTATAATCAGTGAATCACCAGCTGCCTTTTGTCCTTTCGTCTATTATACCAGCACCCAATAAGGTTAATGGGTGATATCACAAGCAAGTGGTGGCACTAAATTTAGTTTCTCTTTAGATCTTACTCATTAGTCTATCTTCTTGGAGCTGAAAAACAAGAATCTCTTTGTTGGTCTCCTTTATTGGAAACATGGTACATAAGGCATTATCCTTAGAGAAGGCATTTTATAGAGAAAACATACACTGCTTTCGAACCCCTGAATTATCAAACCTTTAAATAATGTATACCACATGATTGCTCTGGAAGGCATTTCATAGTAACATTCATTAACATTGTTGAGAAATGACCAACAGGTGAGGCTACTTGCCAGAACTGAACTTATGCATTATACTCAAATAATAAGTATGATCTGAGAATAGAACTCCAAGGAACTTTTTGGGAATTACCTCCATGAAGCAGATTTTTATCTTTCAGCCCCAGGACGACTAACGATTGAGAATTTATGTCATTGTTATGGATTTGATACCATCTGAGAGTATAGGCATAGAGTACAAATGTAGTTGTCACAAGAAGACTCACCAAGGTTGAATTTATGAACTAGAAAAAGACAAGAAAATAAGCAAAATGAATGACTACGTTCTCTCTGCCCGTAAAGGGCATCCAACAGATGTCATGCATTATGCATCAGTTTAATGGATTAAGACAAGCATTGTTATGACCCTCTGTTTTCTCCCCTCAAATCAAAAATCACAATTTTTAGGACTAAGTCCCTGACTGTTTTCCAGATCTTTTCCGACTCATTTCTCATTTTCTTGTTATCTACTTTGTTTTAACCATTCCAATCCTCCTCAAATTAATTCCTCTGCCACTTGATCATCAAGAGGGAGGTCCAAAAAGTAACTTAATCACCTCCTCTTCTCAGATTACTTTGGAAAAGTGTTACAGATTTAAGTTACTTTAAACGTTTTTGCAAAATGTTATCTATGTCCTATATCTGCTTATATTTTGTTTATAACCTTCGCTTGCTTTATCTATGTATTGTGATCAATTACGAACATACCCCAAACAGGAAAAAAAGAGGGAAAACCCTTCCAACTTTACATCTATTTTCTATGACCTAATATTAGAAAAATTAGAATTCATGTCACCCGTCAGAAATTATACAAATAGTCATTCAGTCAGCAACATCAATAGTATAATGCTAAATTTACCCTTCTGTTTCAAACTTGGTTCTGAGCATTACCTCCCAGGTAACAATAAATGTAAAGTGAACGCTGATTAACGTTCACTAATGGATAGTTGGACTAACATTTGTTGAAAAACATTGTTTAAACGTTGATTTGGGGGTCTTGAGAAAACATTATTTCATAAATGTTTGTTTAATATTCAAGCAATGTTCAGCAGATAACGTTTTTTCCAGATTTATGAGCTTTAACGAATGTTGATCAACGTTGAGAATGTGGACTCAAAACAACGTTGATTTAACTGGTTTAAAAACGTTGATTGAACATTATTCCCTGGTTTTAGAATGACTCACTAGATGGCAGGAAATGTTATGATAGGACTGTGCTAGATGATGCATACAGTATCTATCTAATGTAAGTCATAATAATAATGATATCATAGTTGTATCAACCTTATCATCAAGATCCAATGTCCAGATATATCTTGATGAAGAAATATCCATAAATGAATGAAATGTTCCCTACAGTAGGGTCCATGGTATGGTAGACACCTTTATTGAGACATTTGGAATTTGTTTAAGGCATTCCTGTCTTCTCTTATCAATCAATGCACTGTTCCTCTAACACATGAGGTAAAGGATCCCTTTGCAAAAGGGGATATGTGTACCAATTGAGGACGAAAAATGGGGGGGGGGTTGAATCAAATACATCAGACAATGTAAATCCTATCGCAATATATACAGGCATGGTAAGATCAGGTTGTTTCAGAGTTGGTTTAGCATCAATTTGAACCCTCTTTGAATGTTTTTTTTTTTCAACTCTGAAATTATGTTAATTCAACGATAAAATAACCTCATTTTGTTACCTGGGCTTTTTAGCAATAGTATGTCTCCTCTATAATTTCATTGTAGGGGCCCAATAGCATCTGTTTGCTGGATTTAAATAGCAAGTATTGGTAGGTCTTCACCGGATCTGCATTCATGGTACATTTGTACCATAAAAAAGGGATTGTACTTTGAAGCACAAAACAGCCTTTAAAATGCATGGACAGACAGTGGCAGAAGTGGGAGAGGGTGGTAATGAGGAGGAGAGGGATATCTATGGTGAATCTAGATATATGCACAAAAAAATGCCGCCGCCTAAAACCTGTCAATACAGACAAGTTTAGGGTAGTCAAGGTCAAATGACCACCTAAACTCGTCATACTGACAGTAGAAAGTCATCATACTGACAACTAAGGTGGTCAGGATGATGACCTAAATTCGCCACTTTGACGATCTAGAGCTGTAGTTCTAGGTATGGTCAACCTGAGAACTAGTTTTGTGCCTCTTAGTTTTTCAGTGTGGGGGGAATACTTACAGATTTACATCATGATGGCTACTGTCTGAAGGGTTTATGATTGTTCCTGTCCCTGTAGTCTTTGGTGTGTAGATGTAAGAATGGAAGCAATAAGAAGTATCCATGTTTTCCACAGTGGACTTCCCTTCATAGTCACCTCAACCAATTAAAACATCATCAGACTATCACATGGAGAGACACATATGAATCAGTATCAACAAAAGCTGCAAACAGTAGTTTTCCATCCACATGCAGCCACAAACTAAAGAATTCTTACCAAATCTTGTCATATTTAGAAGAGGTCATCCTAAGCTTTTAGGTTTTTAGAGGAGGAATTTGCGTCCACCAGGTCAGAATGTCATGGTTTTAGGCTTCTAACATGTTCAAAATAGCAGCAATATCCACTTTTACAAATTTCAGCATTTAGCTCATATCCCCATGTCAACTTACATAGTAGTAGCCCTTCTCAAATTGCATATTTCCTTAGTTACATAGTAGGTACAACTGATTTAAAATGTTTCAGGTGGATATCAATAATTCCATTAATCAGAGTACTCATTCTTGGAAATGCGTTTAGAACTGCTTTTAACACTGTTTCTCGTCTAGTGTAGGCAGGAATCAGAAAATGAAAGTCTGTTTTCTGATGGACACAATGAAGTTATCTAAGCTCTATGTCTTGAGTTAAGTATTGACAATTGACAGCATGCAGCTGATGGAAATCTGGGGAAACAGTTTTAACATACAATATTAGGGAATCACTGTTATCATGGATGTAGTCCTACATCATTTGTGACACCAAGTTGAATGATGCAGTCGCTAAGGTACATGTTGCTCTAATGTGGTGCCAGAGACTGCATCATTACAACATGGATATTAACAGTACTGTGGGGGATCAAAATTCCCCATGCCCAGTAGGTCTACACTGAGGGGGCTGATTGTCAGGAGCACATATAATCTGTGTCATACTGATCCAGGTGTAAGCGGCAGGTGAGAACATCAGGCAGGAGACCTTGGTGTGATGGTGAGCAAGTTGAATTGGAAGCCAAAGATCCGTGTTCAAGTCCTGGTACTCTTCGATAATTTCACAAGCTCTCCACTATAAAAGAGTACCAATCTGCAGACAGCATGTGGCCCTTTAATGGTTAGGCCAAAAAAAGATAAAAGGAGTGTTTCTGGTAACATAGCTCAAAGAGCTAGGGTCGGTAGGTAGGATTTTTTTTTTAATTTTCTTTTTACATTTATATAGGAAATGTTAGGGCACATATCAATGTATGTATTAATTTCAATGATTTCATTGTAAAATGATTATGAGGAAATGACAACTGTAAGAGAGGGGAAGAACACGAAAAGGATACAGGAGAAAGTCCTAAAAAAAAGTAATGAAAAATTTCTTTAAAAAATGAAAAAAATGAGACAGAATTCTTCAAAATATGAAAAAAGGTTTTTTTTTTCTCCTGTTTTGCTAGGGTCGGCCGGGTTACTGGAAACAAACCTTGCTTTTCTAATTGGCCTTACTCTGAATTACGAACAGATCTTCTCATGTTGGTAAAATATTTACATCCTGGTCCTCCCTAATCTGACAATCAGCAGTCTATAAATAGAACAACAGTAACTGAATGACAACTGAATGGCGCTATTCTGGTTCTACCTCAGAGTTTGTGTGGCCCAATCCAGTTACAGGAATAAGGGTAATTTTATTCCTTTACATCTTGGAGTTGTAGTGGCTATACCCCAGGCTGGCTGATCAAATGTTGATATACACTTATACACACTGTAATGTGGGCTTTGCACTTGATAAATGCTGGAAAGCACTTATAAATATATCATTCACATGCCTATTTATAAGCTTATTCAAAAATGCAGTATATGGAATAAATATCACTATGGTTTAATTAAGGGCATCTGATTTACAGGATCTCTATGGTGTGCTTTGATGACTTAAACTGATATTAGTGGGATATGTGAAACAACAACTGTTATACCCTTAAAGGTTTGCAATGAATTTAGGGAATACTTTTGTTGGTCTAAAAGGTCAACCTGCCACACAGTATTACTGCATTATGGCAGTGATGGGACATGGACCTGGAGGTTAATTCAAAAGACAGTACCATCAGTATCCCAGCAATGGTAGCCCTATGTGTTTTCTAGTGGTAGCCTCAGCCCTGCGTACACTATTACAAGCAGAATACACTGTGCACAGGGGTAAGATGTCCAAAATAAATGAATAGCTGTGGAGTCACTCCTTTTTAGAATAGGGATTACACAAGCGTTCCCCCTTCACTATATGAGCTACTTATAGAGTACTATGAGAGAGAAGAGGGAAAGCATGAAGTTACAGTGTACTTAACACATGAGTAGCCTTAAGAGCTCTAAAGGACCCTCAGCAAACGCCCTCCCTCCCCTATATATGTATACAGTAGGCACATTTACTCCTGAGAGGAGGAGTGTTCCCTCTAGGTGCTCTTGTACTTTGGGGAAACCACTATTCATTTCTTTTGGTAACATCACTTGTGGTAGCAAGGCTGGAAAATGAACAGTGAATGATCCAAAGGACGTACTGTACCTAGACCATGAAAATAGTAGACTGACTAGCTCTTAAGCGTTTGTTCCACAGGCATAAATCGGTCGGATTAGGGCTATTCCGACCGATTGTATGGCTGTGGAACCAACGCTTTATAAGATGTGCCTAGGCTACCATCACAGCGGTAGCGATGGCAGGATCTTTTAAATTAACCTCCTGGAGGCATCATGCACTCATTTAGGAGTTACTACTTCAGCTTGAATCAGATTTTTATGCCCGAACTGTTTTCATGTGGTATTCAGATTGGGATTTCCGCCCAAACTCTGTCTGGCCAAACTCAAGTTCACAAATAGTTAATAGGATCTTAGAATTGTGCTATTTTCTGAACGCTGCATTTGTTTTTTTAAGTATGGGGACCTGAAACTTGATATTGGTCTCATTAGTTTTTTTTTGAATGAATAAGAAAAACAATGTTTGTTTGAGGCTGATTTTAGACTGCTTAACAGGCCCAGGTCTATTAGAGCTAATGAAGTCATGGAACACTCTGCCTGTGCCCTTGTGACAGCAGAATAAGGGACATGCATTTTCCTTGAATGGTTGATTGAGGAAAGTCCGTTAGATTTCTCAACACCAGATATAGTTTCATAGAGGCAGTTTCACTAAAATAATATACGTTGCTAGAGAACTTTAAGTGACAAGAAGTTAACTACAGTTAAAACAATAGATGAACGTGTGATAAGTTGCCTAAAGTTGTTATGAAGACACAGTATTTCCCAGGGCTGGAGTCTGACAATATTGAACTACTTAATTCAATGAGGGGCACTAAGAAGACCATTGATGACGTATGTGAGGTACACTTTTAGATGTCTGTAGGCTATCTAAATTAATGATTCTTCATTTCTAGTCTATTCTAGTGTAGTATGTATATGAATTGAATGTTTGAAACAAAAAACATGGCTCAAGTCTGCAAATTAAGGCCACAGAGGGGGTCTTTTGGTATCGGTGTGGAAATCCTCACATACGTTATGAAAATATGTGGAGGAGAAACAAAATGTTTCCAGTTGCCCTGGCAGAAATGACTGACCACTGGAAGTCACTCAGACGATCTCAAATTAGCTAAGCTCACAGTCTACTGTGATTTTGCAGCTCTATTTACACTGAAATTTCTCAAAAAGGTAAGGAATTTCAATCAAATTCTCATGAAATAATGTGTGTTATATATGTGAGGGTCTGCAATTGTCTTAGATTGCATGGAAATGATATTTTTTTGGGTTATATTTCCCTCTGATTGAAAGTCCCAAGCCATAGACTGGCCATAGCAGCTTGGTAATGCCATTTAATTTGGCCAGGAAGCCCCATACTCTTTAAGGCTTTATTTTCCTCACATACGTAACGTTTTCACTGGGGAATGGAAATTGCCCTTCCTGAGGTACTCCTGCTGTATATTTACCCCCACATCATTATTATTTGTTGAAATTAGGGCCTACCTTTACTGCTAGGGCTCAGTAGGTCCAGTTTGGATATTTTGAAATGACACCCCAGACAGGCTGGGGTGAGAAATGTTGATTTTTTTATCGACGTTTTCACCTCCCACACCCCAAAAGTGCATTATTTTGCGAGATTACCTGCTCTTACCATTGTTTTTTTTACTCTTAGACCTACAATCAATCATTTCAGTACATATAATCTCTCTTTTGGTATGTATTTTGCCAGCAGTATTCCTTTCCCCCCCCTCCTCAGTATTTCGTTACGTATGTGAGGTGTTTACTATATGTGTTGCACCACACATCTCCAAATAGAATTTTTCAAATAAATTGGTTGATAATCTTATAAAAGTGTCCCTATCTAATATCCTGGATAGAATTAAGGCACTTACCATTTAAATTTCTGCAAGTTTCCCACAAATTGGAAAAAGGTTATGTATGTGAGGTTTTGTTAATTTTGGTAACAATGTCTACTTCAGACCCACCCAGACTATACATAATTCACCATTAGATGCACATATGGTTCCCCAAAGTAAAATGTAGTGAATGTAGCAATCCTGTAGTTTTTTTTTCTAAATCTTTTTATGGTTGTTATATTTTAGGGTAAGGCTGCACTGCCAGTCAGTAATGATATTTGTGGGGTTCTATCCATAAACAACTTTTTGTTCCTACTTACTTCACCTTAATTGTTCAACAATTATATTCAATCTTTTGCAGTCTGCAAGTTTCCGAGGAGGACATGCTGCCCAATGAGGATGGTATGCCCTCAGAGTGAGATGGAAATGACCCATAATATAGTCTAATGTGTTAAGATATGCCTTTGAACTATTAATTTAACAAGTCCTGTACAAGAAATAGTGATGCAGATGATCTGTGATGTTTAAAAGTATTGCTCTATCCAAATACTCACATACGTAACGTTTTTTTTCTTTGGTATTCAGAAGTGCCTTTGCAGATCTGGACCAAAATGTATATGTTTTGTTGGAAAAGAGTGACATCTTTTTGAAATTAGGGACACTCTGGATAATAGAGAGTGCTTTTCATTATTATCTAGTTATTTTTAAAATGTATGAGGGAAAAGTTAGGAATGCTAGGCTACATATTCAAAACTTTAACTGAACTCCATATTTAGCGATGAGTTGTAATATAAAGTTCTTGGTGAAGGGATTTCATTTTTGCTACACCTTAAGGCATGTATTGTAACATTTTGGACATGAATTCTGATGTACATAGGATGATATCTAACAGCTTTTATGACTGTTTGTTAAAAAAGGTTACGTATGTGAGGGTAAAGAATTATGGTTTTACACCACAGGCTATAAAAACTGACACATTTGGAGTTGGTGAGTTGAATCAACCTTTCTAACAAGCCAAGATATAGGGCTTTCAATAAAAAAAAGTGTTATTAAATAATATTGAGTTTGTGATTTCATTGGTTCTCAGGCTCATGAACATCCTTCACTGAATCACCCCTTATGTTTTTTTTTGTTCACATTATTATACAGTATAATCAATCAATAGTTGAGACCAGAAACATCTGTGTCTGTGAGTGTAGTGACATATTGTCACCTGCTGCTCTTAATTAGGTAACACAACTATAGCATTGAATAAGCTAAAGACTGTGCTAATGGCCTTCTATTTACTGGTGATTGTTTTTTAAATACAAAGTAGTTGTGGAGGGTTTTCAATACAACCTATGAAATTGATCATTAATGTGATTTACAATAGAGGACTGGTTGGTGGGGTAGGGGAGTGAGAGAGAAGTAGGATGTACTGATGTTGCAATGTCCTCAGGCAGGAAATCATCATACCAGGCAGCCATTAGAGGACCAGAGCCACATTGAGCAGCAAACAGGATTATCCCTTACTCCTGTCATCCTCATTTTACCCCACACTACTGCTTCAGTATGGATGGAATGGGTTGTTTCCGATAGATATAGAGTGGTACAAGAGGTGATGTGGTTATGGGTGTGTTCCTTCCATGGCCACATAGTGCTTTAAGGTACTATGGGTCTTTCTGCACTAGGTGATAAACGACTGTTAGGAGTTTTGGGAATGGGTATGGGTTACCACTAGATATAGGTGTTGGCACATTGATTGCTACCAAATGTCACTTAATCGGAAGCAATACTTGCATCAGTCGCAGTTATTATCTACATGTTGAAAAAAGTCCCAATGGCCTTTATTTGCTATAAAGTATGTCTCTGGTATATTAAAACAACAGATGACTGTTAGAGATCCCAGCAAATTGTTGTGAGTCCTCGTCAACCTGTGTGAAGTGGCTCACACATGTAGCTAGATGAAACATGACGTCGTTATAGCACAAGATCACCAGGAATAGCAATTGCTATGCCACATGAGTCTAACACACAGTGGCGAAAGATGACGGAATGAGTTATCACTCAAAAAGGAGTCACCATTGATGACCAATCATGGCGACAGATGACGACAATTTGCTGGGATGGCTTTTGATTCATGCAAATAGGTAGTCCAACTCTCTCTCACCACTTAGCCAATAGAGTGCCTTACGCTGCATTAATGTATTAGTCATATTGCATGAATGCATTGTGGGTAATGTAAACTGTACTGAGCCTACCAGATTGATGCCCTCCTTGCCAATGAAGCAGTGTGGATGATGCTGATGAGTAGACTCAGCAGCACTGCATTCTGCATTGATGCATCATGACAACAAACAAAGCTACAGGTATCATGTTGTCCTCACAGGGCTAAAGACAGGAGACAAACAACTAAAGTCTCATTACATCTCATTAAAATGACGCAAAATAATTCCATCTAGCAGCTGTAAAAAGCAATTAATTCGCTCACATATGAGACATTGAGAGGCTGGGCTGCTGCTGTCTAGGTTGGTGTTAATTGGTATTCTTGTCATTCCAGACTCTGCTAAGGAATGAGGAAGGATTAACAAGCAAAGCCTTAAAAAGGACTAAAGGCATTTACAGCTTGTAAAATTGAGACATAGAGATATGGCACTTGTCAGTAAGCTGTGGCAGCCAGCAAGCAATGGAGTCAGCTACAATAGAGCAATGCTAAACAACTCTTCAAGGATACCTGATGCATTAATACATTAGTTGAAACCCTTCACCGACCCCATGGAGAATGTAATTGGTCAATATTGCATTTTTTCTCAATATTGCATTTTTTTCTTTCACTCATCCTCAACCAATGAAGTGGATGTTATTTCTCCTAGCAACTGTTTTTTCTGCATTCAAACATCCTGTCAAGCCTGTAAATTTGATAAACTTCTAAGGATCAGAATTCTGTTCCAACACAATGATTGTAGGTGACTAACATTTGGTACATCTTGACAACCAAGGAACATGCACCTACAGGCATCATGCAACACTTAATGTGGTTACTGACTGTAGTCTGGCAGCTTTTGGGGCCATAGTGGATGACTAAAAAAACATCCAAACACCCACACACTCAGTTTATGTGATGGGTTCTGGAACTCAAAAACAGGTAAGCATGCCTGGTGAGAGTATCTGTTAACAGGTCTTTAATTTAGGTTATTTGTTTATCGTCTGAAATTTGTCTGAGGTTTCCTAGGCTTTATATGACAGTTTAAACCTTTGAGGGCAGTCAACCCTCCTGCCATTTTTTGTTTTGTTTTCCTTCTGTTTCTAATGCATGAATTCATTCTGGAGGATCTACTAACTACAAGTGCATTTGTGCATAATGACACATATATATGGATTTGATACTCCCGAAGAGCGTAAATCACATGCTGCACTAGAACATCGGCAGCCTTACTCTTTTCAGGTCCAATTTACACTGCCAGGCTCATGGTCCTTTATAATCTTGTGTCTACTCATAAGGACTGCATTCATGCGTAATGCTGTACTCATTGCTTTATATCTGTTCTGAGGGGTTGACACAATTCATTATTCAGCCAGATGCACTAATGTATTTGCAGATTTGCCTAATAATACATCAATGCTCATCCTTTCCGGCGTCATCATACACCAATGCAGTGCCAATTTACTCCTGAGGGGTCATCCTAGGGCACCATTATACTGCTGACGAGTTAGCACTAAATCTATGCATCATGATTATGAAGAAACATAAACCCCAAATATTCATGCAGCGTTTAAAACATTAGTGTAGGTGTTCATGCACTCAGCTAGAATAAAATCCTAAGCCAAAGTACCATTAAGGAAATATTATTTAACTCTTTGTACTGGCTAAGCATAAACCTCTCGCAAAAATAACCAGAGGTTCACTTTCAAAGAACCTCCATGTCTGGTTGGTTTGATCACATTGTCCAAATTGAACTCAAATTGTCACAATATTCTGACATGTTAACTAACATGTTAAATGTTACAAAATCATTTTCCACCCGCAGCTCAAGCTTAGACAGAATTATGAAAATTATTAAAAATGATTTTGATTGGTTGCAAGTTATAGTTGAACATATGTGTGGAATGATCTGTACCTTGAATGTGCTATTGATTAGACAATGGTGATTATATTAAATGAGCTATTCACATGACATCACCATTTGTAAGTCTCTTTGTGGGTTAGAATGTCACAGAGAGAAGAGATGTCCAGAAATCTGTCATTCTTCTCAATCTCTTTTGACAATCATCAGGACATTATATCATCCTTGACACAATGATACCCAGAGTGCTGGCATGCTGCAACAATGAAATTTGCCCAGTACCTCTCATGATATGTTGATCTGACAATAAAGGATAATTTCGCATACTTACAGAAAATCGTCAAGATGTAAGAGCATGCATCTAGGAGTTTTAGTGTACATAGCAGCACTGCCTTCATATGATAAAAAACCCTGAGGCATCCAATGGTCCTTGAGTGGTAACCCATCATTAGTGTTATTTCTTCCGGTCGGTCTGGTTGAACTGACAGGTGGCATTGAAGAACAAGGCTAATACATCTTGTTGTTGAAAGACTTAGATAATAACTCACCTTGACATGATTGCAATAATTACCATCTAAACCCTTTACGGGCCTAATTATATAGTCAGGTTAAAGTTTTTTTTTATTTGTGACACAATAATGCAGTGCTTGAATGTTCACATGCCAGTACTGCATTGGTGAATGAGATTGACCTTTTGACCCTTGAGGTCAGCATGATGTATGAATGCAATCCTAGTAAGAAGACCTACATTCATTTATCATGACCAGTGATAGGAGTGAAGCCTTAATGTACTCTACGGCCCTTAAAGGGTTACGGCAATGATTTTCGTCTAGAGATTCCAAAATGATGCCTTCCCCCTAATTTAGCACCAATCAAGGTATGTTTTTGCTGTACTGTCATCAGGTATTGTATAATCAATGAATCACCAGCTGCCTTATGTCGTGTACATGTCCATAAAGTAGTTAGATTGTGCAGAAATAGTGCTCCTAATTACCTGATTCCCAACATAATGTGGCACTTTAAAGCAGTTCTGTTGTCAGTGCACTTCTGAGGCTACATCCTAGAAATATCCATATGCCTGTGGAGATCAGGGTTTATGTAAACAACCACTGTATATATGTATAAGGTATTTTATGACAATATCAAAGGAACCTGTAACTGGAATGAAGCCAGTCTCCTACTGCTTGTTGTCCTCTCATCTATTATACCTGCACCCAATATGGTTAATTGGCAATATCCCAAGTGTTGGCACTAAATCTAGTTTATCTTTAGCTCTTACTCATTAGTGTATCATCTCAGGGCTGGAAGATGAGCATCTGCTTGATGGAGGTAACTTTCTAAGATGCTTTTAAGTCATATTTGTACTGTAGTGTCGCTAGTGAAACCATTTGGAAATGGCAATAGGGACTTGGACTTTCCATTTGACAATACAGGCATATTTAAAGATTGAATCTTAATGACCCTCAAGCTTGTATTGTATTATGTCTTTCCCGTCTATCAAATCTTTACTCAATAATGTCTGAGGTTGATATCAAGTAATGAGCTAAATGAGCTGATTTCTCTTCAGATCTGTCATCATTTTAAGTTGGATTGATGCAAAGATGCAGAGGCATTTCAGAGGCATTATGTATCAGTTTAAGGGGTTATAAAGACAATCAATCTTTCGACCCTCTCTTTTATCTATCCAAATGAAAAATCACAATTTTTAAGGACTAAGTCCCTGTCTGACGGACCAGTATCTAAAAACTGATATGCCCTAAAAGCCTTTCCTGTACCCGTATTAGTTAGTTCTTTTCCAACCAATTTCTCATTCTTTTGTTATATCCTTTTTTTTTTAACATTCTCATCGTCCTCAACTTATTTCCTCTGTCATTTGATCATCAACTTAGAGGTCCAAGTAACTTAACCACCTACTGCATTCAGATGACCTCAGGAAAGTGTTACAGCGTTAGGTTACTTTATATCTTTTAGAGGAGTGTCATCTGTACACTGTATCTGACCAATACTTTTTGCCTGTTTGTCTTTCAATAAGATACCAAGGTTGCAAGTGTACCAGTGGGTGCTAGTACCATGCAGGTAGGGCATGCAGGTGTGACTGCTTTGCAGCCACCAGCTCAGGCCTAACTAACATGCATTTTTGTAAGATCTGTAGCTTTCAGGGTGCAGGAGCCAATCTATACATGTGTGAGTGTCTACACCTGTAGGTGTGAAGACTCCAAACCTGGAGGTGTATTGAGTGATAACCCACACTAACCATACCTTTGAACTTGTAATGCTATTCTTAAGCGACTGTGTGCTAATTGATGAGTCTTAACAGTACTTCTGTATGCAGGGAGAGCAGAGTGGTTTCCCACCAGGTATTACCACAAGGTCAGAATACAATCATGAAGGGGCTTCAAACTTAAGAACAGTGACCCACAAATTGACTTTGGTGGAAGGTAGTCATAATCTGTTTTTAAGGGAAACAAACCTTTGAATGTTTCTTAAAAATGGTGCATTTAGAAAATTTATTCATGACATATATCTTTAACAAATTTATCTATCACCTGTTCCTGGCCTGATATCAGGCCTAGGAGAAATTGATGCCACATAAGAGATCTATCTGACAGTGTGCCTGTGCCATCTTATTGGAAAATTTTGCTAAAATCATTTATGTATGAGGTTTAGACTTGACTATGCCTAGATTTGTTCCATGTTGTTTTGGAAATGTAATGTTATTGATATATCACACCCGATGAAGGATGGAAAACTTCTGAAAAGTTCTACTTCAATAAAAGCCACATCCATATATAAATATACAATCGGTCATTCAGTCAGAAACAATGAGTATCTTGCTAAATATACCCACGGTTTTCGAACTTGAATAAATATTGACTCTAAGCATTACCACACAGATAATAACATCTACCTACAATAATTTCTCTGTAGGAGCCAATAGCATATGTATGATGCATGAAAGTAGCAATGGTGAGTTATTCATGAGAACTGCATTCACACACATTTGTGCCATGGAACATTTGAAGCTCATAACCCATTAAAGGCAGATGATGCAGGAGTGCATGATGCACCAGTGAGGTGCTGGTGATTCTGCTTGCCAACACTTCATTGGAGAATCATGCCGACCCTGTGGAATTTGGCTTGTCAACCCCATAGGGTCAGTATGCTTGAATGTAGCCCTGGCAAGTTACTTGCCAGGGCTGCATTTATGCATCATGCCATCGGCATGATGCATTAATGCATCAGCGGCCCTTAAAGGGCTCAGACAGACAGTGGAAGAAGTAGGAAGGGGTTGTAATGTGGAGAAGAGGGATATGCATGGCCAGTCTGGATATATGGGATGAAGTGTGTGGGCAGATTCATGATGCATATATAGATGACTGCCTGTTAGGGTTGCTGTGTGAAAGGTATGTGATTGTTCCTCTCTCTCTGCTGAGCAGAAAATATCATCCATGAGTTTCACAGTGGACTTCTCTTCATGGTCACCTAAATAAGATAGTACAGCACCAGACTGTCACATGGGTCAGAATCAAGAAAAAGTGTAAATATAAATGTGCAGACATTCCTCCTCCCTTTATGCAGCCACAGACCTAAGAATTCTTACCAAATCTTGTATTATTTGAGACACAATCCTAAGCTCTCAGGGAAATACAAACTTGCATCCACTAAGTCATGGTTTTGGGGTTCGAAAATCACCAATCTCTCCTAATTTCAGCATTTAGTTCATGTCCCCATGTCAATTTCGATAGTTGTAGCAGGCCGGCTAGCCTTTCCCACATTGTATTTTTCCTTTATTATTATTATTATAAAGCAGTTATATAACGGCCCCCTGTATCCAAAAAGACTCAAATATCCAAGAGTGACATGTCTGAGCAAATCACGTCAGGTCTATGATGTTTCAGATGGATATTTATCATTATTTTAATCAGACTATTTACTATGGGAATATAGAGATGAATAGAGAATGGGCTGGCTGTCCCCTGGTATGACAGGCTAGTATATCATTGGAGCTGCTACGAGTAAGAATGAAATTTGTAGCATTTCAGATCTGACAAGTCTAATTACTAAAGAAGTCCAGAATCATTATATGTAATTTGATCTGTTTTATCCCACTGCCATTAAAAACAATTAATTTGCTCACATATGAGACATTGAGAGGCTGGGCTGCTGCTGTCTAGGTTGGTGTTGATTGGCATTCTGGTCATTCCAGAACCTTTAAGGAATGAGGAAAGGACAAACTGGAAAAGCCTTAAAGAGGACTGTCAACATTTAGAGCTGCTTCCATTGGGACATACAGATGAGGATACTGGCTGGTAACCTGTGAGGGCAGCCTTATAAACATCACAGCCTTGAAGCCTGCAACACTAAAAATTCTTTGGTTAAAGCAACTGGATTTTTTTTTTCAGGTGGGATGCCTCACGGCTTGGACAATTCAGAGATCCAAATATGGGAGAATAAGGTCAAGAGGTTACCGATGTGCAGTGATAATGGAATTTAAAAGTCAACAATCATATCAACTGATGAAAAATCCCATGGCTTTGAGCAAGAATTTCTTCAGTTCTGCAGGCATCAATGCTATTACCAAGACTGTTTATAGGGGGCTGTAAGGTGAGTAAGAACTAGAGTCAGCTAATATGGAGCTATGTGAAGTAACCCCTTTAGGACTACTGACGCACTCTAATAAATTACTGTGGAATCTACCACACATCCCCATACAACTTGACAGTGCATTATGTCCGTTGGTCATCATGATGCATGAATGCAAGCCTGGTAAGTAAAGCATCATCCAGACAAGATGGCTATAAAAGAATACAAATCTGTAGGAAGCATGTGGCATTTACAAGGTTACTCAGTATTGCAAACAAGTCTCCTCATGTTGCTAAAATATTTATATCCTTGTTCTAATTTGACAATAAGCCATATATAAATAGACCAGCAGTTACTGAATTAGAAACTAATGGCACTATTCTGGTCCTACCTGGGAGATATAAATGTTTGTGTGGCCCAATCCAGTTACAGTAATAATGGTCATTTAAAAGGTGATTTAATTCAATTATGTGTTGGAGCTACAGTGGCTATCCCCTAGGCCTGCCAAATGTTGAGAGAAACAGTAGACATCCAAGTGATCTTATATACAATATGATGTGGCTTTCACACTTGTTAAAAGGTAGAATGCATTTACACATTTCTTTTAGCGCTGTATTGTTTAAGATGCAGCCTATGGATTTGGTTCAGAAAAGGGCTCGTAGTTTGCAGGATCCTTTCATAACTTAATCTGATAAAAGTGGGATATGTGAGATAACAGCTGTTGTACACTTGAATTTAGCAGTTAATGTAGTAAAAATGATGGTGGGTCTAAAAAGCTGACTTGCTCTATAGTATTGGTGAACCATAACAGCAAAGGAATGTGGAAATTCTTGAGTTAACAGTTCTGTTTGGATCAGATTCATATTATGCCAGAACCAATTTCAAATGGTATGGAGATTTCCAACAAAACTCCATCAAGGCAAAGTTAAGCAAATAGTTAGACAATAGGACCTTAGAATTGTGCTATTTTCAGAAAGCTGCAGTTGGTGTTAAGTATGGGACCTGGAACCAGATATTGGTCTCATTAGTCTTTTGAAAAACATTTCTTGAGGCTGATTTCAGAAGCTTATCAGGCCAGGGTCTAAAAGAGCCAATGCAGTCACGGCCTATTCTGCCCATGCCCTTTGAACAGAAGATTATGGGATATGAATTATTTTTGAATGTTTGATCCTACAATAGAGGAAGTTTGACAATGCATAACTAAAAATGTAGTATTGTTAGAGTATTGTAAGTGACAAGCGGTAACTATATTGACCTATGAGCCATCTCATTAGCTTCCAGTAGTGGACCCAGGATTGTGAAAAGGAGATTTGCAATGTGCTCTTTACTATGATTAAAGGGCCACGTATATCCAAGTCCACATGTGTAAATCAGCCATTTGCTTTTTCTGATTGACAATTTTGATGAACTTGAGATAATTCTGGAGTGGCAGCTCTGTACTTTTTCTGTTATGAAAACACAGTCTTAAACATGACTGTTTTTTGTTTTTGTTTTTTTTTACAATATTTGACTATTGATTTCTCTCCAGATTAGTAAGAGGATCATCACTATCTGGTTTTCCCTGTCACCAGGTTATTATAGTATGATGAACCAATAATTCAGACCAGAAAAGTCTCTGTTAGTGAATGTAGTGACATATGGTCACCTGCTGACAATGGACTTGTAGCATTTCATTATCTATAATCTAGGCTAATGGCTTTCTATCTTAAGAATTCTATTTTACTGATGATTGTTTCTGAAATGAGGGCATATCCATATAACCAATGGAATTAATCAATTGTCCTTGGATATAGATGCACTGAGTGGCGAGTTGTCATTGAACCATTGTTATAGTTCATCATAATGGCCCATTTCAGCAGCTGAGCACTTATTGATTCCACTACCTGCCCAAGTCTGGCCTTACTCAAGACAGGCACTTCTTTGATCACTGTTTTTAGCGCTTGATATTGATTCTGATGCCCCTCTACCCTGACACTTATTCAACATCAGAGTTTATTAGAGACCCTGGCAATGAAACAGGCCATTACAGTAAGTCCACACAAGTGGTAGGGTATTGTTGTGGTGTCAAATTCTAAAGTAGGACATAAAGGAAATATTGAAATGAATTAATACAGGGGTAGACACCAATGCTGGCTCAGAGAACAATGGCCTGTGATTTCAAGTCTGGGCTCGCGATCTTTCTGAAATGCCATCCTTAGGCCTATTTTGCCCATAGATCTTTCTAGATACTTATAGTACATATAGGACTATCGGCCAATGCTATTGTCTCTGCCTGGTTTAATGGCTTTTATGATGACAGCATATCTGATATAAACTTGTATATTAAGCATAGATCTGTTAAATACAAGGAGGACCTCAGAAAGAGACAGAGAACTCAAAGAGATTTATGATTTGGAAATGGTATTTGAGATACAATGAGCCAATTAAGTCCAGTTGATAATAGCTTTTTATTCCTTCCTGGACCTTTAAGGCTGCAGCACTTTCATTGGTTAACAATCTGTAAATAAACATTTCATCTACTCAGGTTAATAGAACATGAGTGCAGACATCATAATCATTAGTCATCATGGTGCATGAATGCATTTCATGTATTTTAACCTTTAGATGTCATTCACCTTTGAACCCCTCAAAGGATGACGTCGCATGAATGCAAAATGCCGATTGGTTGATATGGTGCATGAATGTAGCCTTGACTATTAACTTTCCATGGTTACAATCTTGCATCATACCAATCATACAGGGCTGATGTTGTGATAGCCAGATGCACATAGCGCACATCATTACTTTAATAAGTACTATCGATCAGAGATTTTTCAACACGCATTTCATATGGATCTTAAGGAGCAAGCAACAAGTGTTGAGAATAACTTTATCAGAAAGAGTTGACCTTGATGGGCATTCTTTGAATGGCTGCTGGCTACAAAGGAATGTCTCACTTTGAAGCCTGAACCCTTTAAAAGCCTAAAGAAAACCTTCCATTTGTCCATATTGCAGTTCCTTGCTCTCTTTCTCTGGTCAACTTTTACTCATTCTCAACCAGTGGGGTGGATGTCGCTTTCAACAATTATTTTTAATTGCATTCATGCATCATGCCAAGTCTATAGAATACCGAGGCAGGGCTGGTAGCTTACCAACATAGATTTGGCACATCATGATAGCTAAAGAACACACTATGCAGCATTTCAAGTGTTGACTGACTATGGCCTGGCAGCTGTTTTAGGGTCATAGTGGATGACTAATTCCACTCAAGCCTGAATTAAAATGGGAAAAGGAAGGGAGCAAATAAATAAAAATGGCTAAACACCCACTCAATCAGTTTATGTTATGGTTTCTGAAAATGAAAAACAGGGAAGAACTTGAGAATCAGGTGCTTAATCGCGGTTATTTATTCCTTCTCTGAAATCTGTCTGATGTCTCAGAGGCGGAGAACAACAGCTCAATGCTTTAAAGTGTTTAAAGTCCAGATTATGCTTAAGTTCATCAAGCCCATTGGTTGCCACGATGCATGATTGCAGCAATGGCGTGTCTGTTGGCTTGAACTACCGGAGCTAATTTTTTAAAGAACAAGATCCCACACTGCACGACTACTTGAAATCTCATTGCTATTCCTATGGGAATGTTGGTGCGATTTGGAGAGTGTAGTCATAATCTGTTAAGAAATGACCTCCAGATAAAGTTGCATTGACATGACCCGGGCTCATGTTTTCACCAAAAAAAAAAAAGAATAATAAAAAAAAAAAAAAAAGTAATGGGTTCTAACTGTTATTTGTCATCCAGTTCTAGCCTTTTTCACAGCTCGTTTCCCATTGTTTTGTCATCGCCTTTGTTTTTAGTGTTCACCTCCTTCCCAGGTTATTTCCTCTACTACTCAATCAAGTGTAAGGTTCACAAGTAATTTAACCACCCAGTACAAATTGAATTAAAAGAATTTGTACAATGATTGTCATAGATTGTGTGTCTTGCATCTGATAATGGCTACTAATTTGAAGTTCGATTTTAAGAGAGGTCTTATTTTGGAAAAAATATTCTTTGAAGTTGATCCTCTAGCAAAGCCAATACTGCATGATCTGTAAAGACAATGCACTTTCTAGATTTATTGAAAAGAAATGACAATTTAACAGTCTGATATCAGTTCTTTGATACACCATTCCTGCTGACGTGTAGTATTTACGCCCTGTTTATGACTGGTCATTCCCCTCATCAGACAAATGAGTCAAATCTAAAACACCTATAATTCTCACAAATCCTACATTATTGCCTACAGCAAATCACAGGTTTTTGAATAGAATTCATCTGAAAAATTCATTGTTGTTTTGGAATTGTTTCTACATGAAGGTTACGTTATGTGAATGTGATATTGTTGCATATTGCTCATCAATCAGTCTGAAACACAACCAACATGTTGAAAATACAATGATTCTCCATGTATAATACAAAGAGTATATATGTAAGGATAGTGCCATTGATGCACCCTATGAATATAGTCTGAGTGTATTCAGGGTGTGCATTATAGACAGGATCAAATAACATCAGATTGGTAATAAATTTATCGAAGTCATAAATCAACCACCAAGCTTATTCTCGTGAGAATATTACTTATACTAATATTATAGTATAAACAAGATGCATTAAACAAGTAAGGAGACAAGGATATGATATTTGAGGACAATTGGGGTAAAACAGACCCCCTTGTTTATCACTAAATAACAGAAAAGAAACAAGATATTTCCCCCCTGGGACCCAAGAACACCAATATGGTTACCTGTGGTCTGTGTGACTGTGAAAGAGAGGTTGATCCCAAAGGGGTCCGGAGGTGGGACAGCTCCACACACATGGTAACCAGTGAGGTCCCAGATAGTAGAACAGACCCAAAATATCCAATCGTCTAGTAGTAGGGTAAAGTAATTATACAAAATGCATGAAAGCTGAAACAACTCTGTCCTTTGAGCCTTTGACCTCCATTGTGTCCATGAGGTACAAGAGGACGGTGAGACTACGCCAGTCACCTCTCTGTTTGATTTCCACTATAGGAAACCCCATTGACCTGAGGTAGGTGGCTCCAGCCTGACGCAACGAGTGGCTGGTCATCTAGCCTTGTAGACCAATACTAATGGTAAGTTCTTTAAGGCGCTTGGAGTACCAGTCATAAGTCATGGACTTGTGTGTACCATGGCGGTTGTACTGGAAGAGGAAGTCATCACTAGACAATTTCATCTTTGTCACTGGTTTCTTAACATAAGTAGGAACACAAAATATGGAATCTCAAAAAGGTGAAAGGGATCTCCGCTCACCGTACTGTATGGTTTCTTGTCTTGGAGAGGCCAAGCAACAGGCCACGATCTGAAAACCTAAGTTCTGCACTGAAAACATGGAAGATCCGAAACTAGTCAGCGGTGACCACTTTAGGTCCTTAAGTTGATGGAGACACAGAAAATCATACAGAGTGGTAATCAATTTTAAAGTACTAGAATAAAATTAAGTGGTCAAATATTGTCTAAAAGAAACAGGATTCCAGCCTCTTCCAACAACGGTTTCTCAATAACAACAGCTGCAGGAGCTGTCACTCAAGAATTATCTCAATTTCATTCAATATTATTAAAAACATAGTCAATATGAAAAAGCAAGTGATGGGTCTAGACAGGGTTGCGTGCCCCTTCCTTTTTAGCTGTTATTAAGGGATAATCTGCCTCCTTAGGCAATGAATTTGAGTAAAGATGTGCTTCAAACAAGGAGTTTTTTCACACTCCTGGAGCTTAATTCAAAACATCCTGGGATCTCAACCCCAGCGACCGGTCTACCATATCTAATGCAGTGGTTGCAGGCCTTGCAGAAATAGCAAGTCCCGGGATCACTTCACTATTCCTTTCCCAGCACTAAGATCACTGTGATCTTATTGATAGAATTGCATAGAGTGGTTTCACCTGAGTACAAGAGCACTTACAGGGGACACTCCTGATGGAAAGAGTGAATAGCCTGCTGCATACATATATAGGGGAGGGAGGACATTTTGCTGAGTGTCCTTGAGCACTCTGACACTGTTAATTTCGTGTTTAGCAACCAAACACAAATGTTTAGGATCTAAACACATAGTTAAACACATTCTAAACACATTTTTTGGCTAAACAAGTTTAGCTTTAAACATGTTTAGCTATCAGCCATTTGATTTGAGAAGTGTTTATTTTTGATAGTTGTTTAGCTTTAAGGTGTGGAGCATGAGTAAATGTTTAGATTGGTAGTGTTTAGCTTTAGGAGGTGTTTAGATTCATTGTGTGTAGCTTCAGGAGTCGTTTAGATACATGGTGTTTAGCTTAGGGAGGCACTAGCTTTGGGCCATAGGGTTGTTCACCAGCGTGGGAGGGGGGCCATGGCTGAATCATTTCATTTTTATTATTTCCATCATTTATTTTTCATCATCTTTTCATCATTTTAATCTTTATAACTGTAGCTATTTACTGCCATATTCATTTTCCATGGTAAAACTGCAAGATAGAAATACACAAGAAAGACACAATACAGATAGGAGTAAAAGTGTAAAAGAGGCAGGAGGAGTTGGTAGTAAGGTAGGGGTGGTCCCTGGAGGCTTGTACATGTGAGAAGAGGTAGGAGGAGTGGGTACGGAGGTAGGGATGGTCCCTGGAGGCTTGTACACGTGAGAAGAGGTAGGAGTAGTGGGTAGGGAGGTAGGGAGGGTCCCTGGAGGCTTGTACACGTAAGGAGAGGTAGCAAGAGTGGGTAGGGAGGTGGGGGTGGTCCCTGGAGGCTTGGACAAGGGAGGAGGGGTAGGCCACCAATACCTCCCTATACCCCCTCCTCCCATGCATCATGCCCCTTAGGTAAAAAAAAACAACAAACAGGAAAAAAACACAAAAAACTACTGAGTCATCGGGAAACTGGGTGATATACAACTATAAAAATGAGGATACCATCCTTTTACTCATTTCATACATATTATACTTATCTTATCTGCTTATGATTCTTATTAGATGGCTAAACACCTGATGTTTATCTTTCAAATACATGTTTAAGACGAAACAAATAGAGACTGGATGTGTTTAAACTCAAACACCTAAACACTATGGTGTGTAAGTGTTTAGGTGTGTAGTTTTCAGAATAAGTGTTTAGAATCTGATGGTGTTTAGCTGTAAGTGTTTGAATATCATAGATGTGTAGGAATCACACACCATGTAGATAGTGTGGTATGTATAAACACACACCTTTTTTGCAGTGTAGGGCTACTCATGCGCTAAGTGCACTGTAGGGTAATTCTTCCCTTCTCTGTCTTTGTCCTGGGGGGGGCACAATGCTTCTAACAGGCAAGCATAAATCATACATTCATGGGAACAATTCTTGAATACTGTACAGGGGTCAACTGCCCCCTGTGCTCTTTTGTTAGCCCATATAGGGACGGGGAACGATGATATAAACACTGTTGTGAAGAAGAGTGACTCCACAGCTATTCCTTTATTTTGGGACTCTTATCCCTGTGCCCAGTCAGTACTTCTTGAAATAGTGTAGGAGGGCTGAGGCTAAGATCGATGCGATCTTAGTGCTGGCTAGGAAATTTGAACGTAGTCTAATCTTAAGATTGCTTAATAGGATAAGGTAGAATAATTCCAAAGATATCTGAGGTTGCGATCCCAGGATGTTTCTAATTAACCTCCAGGATCCTCTACTGGAATGATGATTGGCTTATTTGTCAGGCAAGTGTATAGACTGTTGGATACTTATAGCACACCAGTAAAACGTGTACGGCTCTCATTTCTTTTTCTGTGCACTGTAAGGATATTTCATTAAAGGATCCCTGGTCTTGAGAAATCTTGGTGTCTTTTCCTAATCAAGTACCATTCATAGACAAATCATATATCAGCCCGGAGGAACTTTTTCTTTTCAAAAACTAATGAGACCAATATTGAGTTTCAGGTGTCCATATTAATAAGCACATGCTGTTTTTTTTTTTTTTTTAAAGTACAATTCCGAGGTACTATTAACTAGTTGCGTACAAGAGTAAGTAATAACAGTACACATTAGGGATCTTGATAATCAGTAACACTATTATGTTAATTCCTACAGGCTGTATCTTAATATCATAAGCTAAGTAAGCACACTGCATCAATGCTCCATGTGAACTTTGAAGGGTTAAACAACCTTTTTAACGACCTCTACTCTTTCCTCAGCATTTGACAGGCCCAGGGACAAGCTGCAGAGGCCTCAAGATGTAATAAATTTAAACTATCCTTATTAGTGTAACCGGATTGGGCCACACAGACACTTATATCTACCAGGCAGAACCAGAATAGAGCTATTAGGTTTTAATTCAGTAAGTGGGGATCAACACGGTAAAAGGTACACCTGCGAGGGGGTGCACAGGCATACCTTTTACCGTGTTGATCCACAAGTGCTGTTCTATTTGTAGACTGCTGATTCTCAAATTAAGGAGAACAAGGATGTAAATAATTTACCAACATGAGGAGATGTGTTGGAAATTAAGAGTGCCAACATTTAAAGGTCACATGTTTCTTGCCGATTTGTGTCATTTTTAGCCATCTTGTCAGGATGATGTGTTATTCACTAGGCCTGCACTTATGCATCAAGATGACCAATGGGTATGATGCACTGTTCAGTTGTATGAGGATGCCTGGTATATTCCGCAGTTATTTCTAAAAGTGTATTAGTAGTCCTTAAGGGGTTACTAAGCATAGCTCCTTAGTAGCTGACTCTACTCCATATGACCCTCACAACTCACATACCAGGTCCATATCTGTATATATATATATATATATATATATATATATATATATATATATATATATCCCCATGTAAGCATCTCTAAAAGCTGATAGTCGTTGACATTTCTTCTTAATCCTTTCCTCTGGAGGGTCTGGAATGACATGGATGCCAATCAACACCAACCTAGACAGCAGCAGGTTGGTGTTGACATTAAGAGTGACATTGGAGCTATAACAGCATTCTCCAATCATCCCATCACATGAATACTTTGATTTTCAGAACACAGAAATGATTTCTATCAAATTTTAGCTTTACTATCATTCAGAAGCTGAAAGTACTATGAAATGCCTTCCAGAGCAATCATGTGGTATACATCATTTAAAGGTTTGAAAATTCAGTGGTTTGAAAGCAGTGTAGGTTTTCTCTATAAACTGCCTTCTTTAAGGATAATGCCTTATGTACCATGGATGTTTCCACTGGAGGAGACCCAACAAGCAGATTCTTGTTTTCCAGCTCCAAGAAGATAGACTAATGAGTATGATCTAAAGAGAAACTAGATTTAGTGCCACTAGGTGCGACATCGCCCATTAACCATATTGGGTGCAGATATAATAGACGAGAGGACAAAGAGCAGCAGGAGACTGGCTTCATCCCAGTTACTGATTCCTTTGATATTGTCATAAAATACCTTATACATATATACAGTGGTTGTTTACATAAACCCTTGTTCACCATAGACATGTGGGTGTGTCTGGGATATGGGCTCAGAAGTGCCCTGACTACAGTGCTTTGAAGTGCCACATTATGTTGGGAATCAGGTAATAATGAGGACTTTTTCTGCACAAACTACCTACTTTATGGACATTCACATGACATAAGGTAGCTAGTGGTTCATTGATTATACAAAACCTTATAACAGAACAACAAAAATATACCTTGATTGGAGCTACATTAAGGGGCAAGTAAAATTTTGGGAGGATAATTATTGTTTTTGTAATTAATAACAGTACACATTAGGGATCTTGACAATCAGTAACACTATTATGTTAATTCCTACAGGCTGTATCTTAATATCATAAGCTAAGTAAGCACACTGCATCAATGCTCCATGTGAACTTTGAAGGGTTAAACAACCTTTTTAACGACCTCTACTCTTTCCTCAGCATTTGACAGGCCCAGGGACAAACTGCAGAGGCCTCAAGATGTAATAAATTTAATCTACCCTTATTAGTGTAACTGGATTCGGCCACACAGACACTTAATTATATCTACCAGGCAGAAACAGAATAGAGCTATTAGGTTCTAATTCAGTAAGTGGGGATCAACACGGTAAAAGGTACGCCTGCCAGGGGGTGCACAGGCATACCTTTTACCGTGTTGATCCACAAGTGCTGTTCTATTTGTAGACTGCTGATTCTCAAATTAAGGAGAACAAGGATGTAAATATTTTACCAACATGAGGAGATGTGTTGGAAATTAAGAGTGCCAACATTTAAAGGTCACATGTTTCTTGCCGATTTGTGTCATTATTAGCCATCTTGTCAGGATGATGTGTTATTCACTAGGCCTGCACTTATGCATCAAGATGACCAATGGGTATGATGCACTGTTCAGTTGTATGAGGATGCCTGGTATATTCCGCAGTTATTTCTAAAAGTGTATTAGTAGTCCTTAAGGGGTTACTAAGCATAGCTCCTTAGTAGCTGACTCTACTCCGTATGACCCTCACAACTCATGGACCAGGTCCATATCTGTATATATATATATATATATATATATATATATATATATATATATATATATATCCCCATGTAAGCATCTCTAAAAGCTGATAGTCGTTGACATTTCTTCTTAATCCTTTCCTCTGGAGGGTCTGGAATGACATGGATGCCAATCAACACCAACCTAGACAGCAGCAGCCCAGCCTGTCAATGTCTCATATTAATTGCTCTTTATGGCTATGGGATTAAATTATTTTGTGCGGATGAAATCAGATGTAATGAGTCAGGACTTTTTAGTAGTTAGACTTGTAAGATTCGAAATGGTACAATTTTCATTATTACTTATTTCAGTTCCAATGAAATAATATGCCATCATACCAGAGGGTAGCCAGCCCATTCTCTGTTGATGTCTACCTTTCCCAGAGTGAATAGTCTGGTTAAAATAATGATCAATGTCCACCTGAAAAATTATAAGTCTTTTTTTACCTGCTTTATAACTTATAAATTATGCAATTTGGGGAGGGCTACTACTACTTTTGGACCTGCATGAGGGGGGAAACCCCTTATGATACACTTTTCTTGACTCTGACCCATGTGATGTTGTACTGGTTTGCTTAGGATACTAGGAAGGGAAGTTGACTGTGGAACACATGTATGATATTTTCTGCTCAGCAGAGAGAGGAACAATCACAGACCTTTCAGACAGCAGCCCTAACAGGCAGCCATCTATATGCATCATGACTTAAATCTGTCCGCCCACCTCATCCCATATATCCAGACTCGCCATCGATATCCCTCTTCTCCCCATTACCACCCCTTTTCACTTCTGTCACTGTCTGTCTGAGCTCTTTAACCCTTTAAAGGCTGCTGACACATTAATGCATCATACCCATTGGTCCCATTGATGCATAAATGCAGTCCTGGTCATTAACTCACCAGGGCTACATTCAAGCATCATACTGACCCTATGGGGTTCATACACAAACTCCCAAAGGGTCGGCATGATGCTCTGATGAAGTGCTGGTGAACAGCAGCTCATTGGTGTATCATCATGACCAATGGGCATGATACACTCCTGCATCAGCAGCCTTTAATCGGTAAAGGGCCGCTTAGAGCTCCAAATGTACCATGGCACAGATGTGCATGAGCAGTTCTGCTAAAGATGCATCACACCGATGTCATAGGGCTTCTACACAGAAATTATATTTTTCTATTTTATAACATAACAATGTTTTAAGGATGAGTCACAAGCACTGCAGATGAACAGTAAGTGTTGAGTGGATATGGCTTTTATTGAAGTAGAACATTTCAGAAGTTTTTCCATCCTTCATTAGCTGTGATAACATTGCATTTCCATAACATCATGAAACAGCTTTAGGAACAACCAAGTCTAAACCTCAAACCTAAATTATTTTGGCAGAATTGTCCAATAAGACACACAGGCACACTCCAAGATAGGTCTTCAATAGGTGGCATCAATTTTTCCAAGGCCTGATATCAGGCCATGAATATGTAATAGATAGATTTTCAAAATGCATCATTTTAAGAAACATTCAAAAGTCTGGTCCCAAGAACATGTTTGCTTTCCCATAAAACATATTATTAGGACCTTCCACCAAAGTCAATTTGTGGCTCACCATTTTTAAGCTTGGGGCCCTTCATAATTGTAGATTATGGAAAGACAAACAGGCAAAAAGTATTGGTCAGATACAGTGTACAGATGACACTCCTCTAACAGATATAAAGTAACCTAACTCTGTAACACTTTGCTGAGGTCATCTGAATGCAGTAGGTGGTTAAGTTACTTGGACTTCTCAGTTGATGATCAAGTTGCAGAGGAAATAAGTTGAGGAGGACGAAAAGATCAAAAACAAAGCGGATAACAAAACAATGAGAAATGAGTTGGAAAAGAACTAGAACCGGAAAAGGAAAGGCAATTAGGGCATATCAGTTTTTTTGGGACTGGTCTGTCAGACAGGGATTCAGTCCTAAAAGTTGTGATTTGTCATTTGGATGGGAAAAAAACAGAGGGTCAAAAAGATTGTTGTCTTAACCCTTAAAATTGATGCATAAAGCCTATGAAAACAGGGTAGAGCCCAACAAGATTTTCTTTTAATAGGTTCTTAATTTAGGTTAGTCATATCTGATGCCTTTCAAGGGCAGAGAGCACAGTCATTCAATATGCTTATTTTCTCATTTTTATTCTAGTGCACAAATTCAACATTTGTTCTTGCCACAACTACATTTGTTCCAATACTAATAGATATGAAGATTTTAAGAGTGACCTTGGAGCTATAACAGCATTCTCCAATCATCCCATCACATGAATACTTTGATTTTCAGAACACAGAAATGATTTCTATCAAATTTTAGCTTTACTATCATTCAGAAGCTGAAAGTACTATGAAATGCCTTCCAGAGCAATCATGTGGTATACATCATTTAAAGGTTTGAAAATTTAGTGGTTTGAAAGCAGTGTAGGTTTTCTCTATAAACTGCCTTCTTTAAGGATAATGCCTTATGTACCATGGATGTTTCCAATGGAGGAGACCCAACAAGCAGATTCTTGTTTTCCAGCTCCAAGAAGATAGACTAATGAGTATGATCTAAAGAGAAACTAGATTTAGTGCCACTAGGTGCGACATCGCCCATTAACCATATTGGGTGCAGATATAATAGACGAGAGGACAAAGAGCAGCAGGAGACTGGCTTCATCCCAGTTACTGATTCCTTTGATATTATCATAAAATACCTTATACATATATACAGTGGTTGTTTACATAAACTCTTGTTCACCATAGACATGTGGGTGTGTCTGGGATATGGGCTCAGAAGTGCCCTGACTACAGAAGTGCTTTGAAGTGCCACATTATGTTGGGAATCAGGTAATAATGAGGACTTTTTCTGCACAAACTACCTACTTTATGGACATTCACATGAATGAATGTGTGTCGTATAGGATTGCATTCATACATCATACTGCTCTCAAGGGTCAAATGGTCAACCTCATTCACCACATTTGTGGCACAAATAAAAAAAACAACACGTGAACCTGACTATATAATTAGCCCCATAAAGGGTTTAGATGTTGTTTATTGCAATAATGTCCAGGTGAGTTATTATCTTAGTCTCTCATCACCAAGATGTGTTAACCTTGTCCCCCATTGCCACCTGTCAGCTTAACCAGACCAACCTGAACAAATAACACAATTAGAGGAGCAGCACAGGGTGCCCTCTGGGGTCATTTAATTCTTAAGATTACTGATAGCTATAACTTGTTTTTTTTATGTTGTTCAATGTCTCTGGGTATGAAAAAGTGATGTTTGACCGATGAAAGCTCGTGCAGTCACTGAGGAATCTGTAATTCTATACAACCATCTCTTGAAATCTTAGCCTCGTTTTTAAGAGCTAAAGTACATATTGATCTATCTGTTCTAGCACTAATATTCATCTTACAAGAATTCCAATGGTACCTACCCCCCCCCCTAAATTGGACCCAAAGATTGCATTGCAGCCAACCATTTGTTGCTAGGACAAGCGGTTATCTAGCAACAGCCAATTTTAGCTAGCAACACACCCTTTCCGAGACAAAGAAAGACCTTTCCTAGGAATGACTTACAGAATTGAGATAATGGATATTGTTTCTCATTTTGCTATTGAGAAGGTCCATTACATTATAAAAAATGCAATATTGTACCAAAATACAGTGTGCTGATCAGAGAATGTAGAAAAAAAATTGATATAGCAAGTATAAATAAAACAAACAACTTCAGCATTATCTTCTATTGGAAAAATATTCTTTACTGGATAATTGTAGTGTGTCTTATATCCTCAAAAACATCTGAGGCTTTCACTTTACTCCTAGAATAGCTGAGTGCCTAGCAACAACAAATTTACTTAGCAACCTATATCAAGAAGTATATTCATAGAAGACATTTGGATTTGATGAGAATTAAGCATCCATGGACTCAATGTATTTCAACACAATTATACCTCAAAATACCCCCCAAAATAGGAAATAAATATATCTAACAATTGTACAGTTGGTAATTGTTTAGAAAATACTACCTTTTACATAGCAAGTAGCCTACCAACTGACACACAGATGCCCCAAAAAAGAAAAGATAATCTTAAACCGGTATTAGGTATTCTAGTGATGACAGGGGCTTTTTAATAAAGATGTCTATTGCTAGGCAATAAACATCATGAGTGTATTGCTTGTAAACCAACCACATTCCAAGGATCATGTGATAGCCATGTACATGTGTATATGTAGATCTAATGAGATTCGAATATCAATAAGCTTTATTTGCTTGAAATTAGATTACTCATATTCTATAGTATGGTACTCCTATTTATAAGCTGGACCCTAAGTCAACGTAATATACTTTGAACTGCAGCCAGAGCCTGAAACGACCTATAAGCCACACCTAATACAGGGGCTTCATATAAGTTCTGCAGACCTAAATACATAATCAACTGTCACTACTTTGGCTCAAGATAACATCAGCAAAGTATCATTGAAAGTTGCTTACGTATCAGGTTCAGGTGACAGGGCAGTACATTTATGTGCATCTCATATGAGTCTCAGAACACAGATAATATCTTAATATTTCATAGGGTGCAAACACAACCTGCCATACCTTAGTAATTGCTGTTATAATAAGTGTGACATAAAGTCTATGTTCTTGATTACCCACTATCATTGGGATCATGCCATTCCTGTCAAGGAGATGTCAAGGAATGCTTCCAACATTAACAGTCTATCTAATTACCTACTGATAATGATCAAAACTCTCCCACCAAAATGGTAAGGCTAAAATTAAATATTGCCCCTTTGTGATGTTACATGCCATTATACATAACACATATCACAATCTTGAACTCTTTCATTCTAAAGCATATAAAGAATACCCATGGGAATCTGAGGCTAGGTAAATACCTTGCTTCCAATATGTATCTACCTATCAATTAATCCTTTTGAGTGATATTTAGCAACATAATTAGAATAAATTAATGACCCAGGATTAGAATTATAGGAACTGTAACAAGAAAGGACTCCTTATGTACCCAATACTACCATAAAATAATGTGTGTAAGGCATGGCTTCTACATGAATCCAACCTGCGTCATGTCTTATGCAAAGTAGGATGCCCCTGTGCCTTGAAGCTTTAGCCTCAAGTCAATTACCTTAGGCCAATACTTAGAGTATTAGTGTGTTTGACTTATAGAATCAATAAATGGTCACTTAGTAATGTATTAAGAAAATCAGTCCATGACTGTGGGTTTGTGTAGAGGGCGTTTAAATTACCTCCTTATGGTCACCCAATGCCTTCATATGTCATGATTCTCCAATAAAATGCTGGTCAGTCCTTTAGCAAATGCTGAATCAATGTATCATGCCCAACAATGAATATTCAAATGCTAAAGTGTATTATGAATGTACATGTGACAATGCCCTGAAATATGTAGGCTACAGTAGTTCCATTACTTCGCTAGCACCAGATACTAACCCCTAAACATATATCTAGATAGAATGGTAATTATCATATGGATGTTTTCCATCAACTAGATGATGATCCCTGGTGACAGACAGATGCACCTATGTCTTTTTAAGAACATATCTATGTCCTAAAATAAAGTCCTACCTAATATCTTGTAACATTACCTTTCAGCAAGGAGAATGTTCACAGGTAGGGTCTTTTGGTTAGTTTGCTAGGCACTTTCTGTTTGTTGGATCATATGGCTGGTACTTGTGGCGTTATAGCTGAGTCCTACCAGTAAGGCTCCGGAAAAGTCCACTTCTGCCAACAGAAGTGATCTTATAAAGCAGCTAATTCACTATTGACAGAATGATGAAAGCAATTGCAAGATCCATGCAATCACAGTTATCTGATGCTGCTAGATTAAGCTAGAGTTTCCTTAGTGGAACTTCTAGAGAAGGTTTGTGACAGAATAATCATCACACGTTATATTTAATTCTGATCGAAATCTATATAATGTTATAAATAACATAATTTAGAGTAATGCTGCTTAAGGGCCGTTCAAATATTACATAACACAAATTTGCCACTTTTTGACCCCCCTCAAACTTCAGGACCCCCCTCCCCTACTATGTTACGTAATATTTGAATGGCCCCTTAGCAAATATTTAATTGCTAAGATGTAAACAGGTCTAGCAATAAGGCTTTGGCAGCACTGAGAGAGAGTAGACACAACTTCAGATTTATTTTCTTTATAAATCGATGGGTTCCATAATCATGTTTTCATATCTGAGTAGAGCAGTTGTCAGTTGGTGAGCCACTTGCTAAACAAAAGCTAGCAAGGTTTCATCACTTGCTAAACAAAAGCTAGCAAGGTTTAAGCAACTGCCAACTCTTTGAGTATTGAACAACTATCTGACACATTTCCTATTTCTCCAGGGATATTTCTAACAAGATCTACTCAGTTCTGAATAAATTGAGTCCAATGATGGTTAACTCTCTTCATAATAATATATATTTGTCTATGAACAAGCTTCTCTGTATAAGTTGCTATGGAAATTTGTTGCTAAGGAATCACTGCCCCACAAGTAGAGTAAAACCTCAGATGTATTATCATTTCATCATTTTCAGGATATAAGACACACTACAATTGTCCAGTAAATAATATTTTGCCAATAGAGGATAATGCTGAAGTCGCATGTTTTCATCATACTGTGGTGGTCCCGCGTCGTCTTCGAGGTACCTTCGTGGTCCTCATGGGCGACGTCGAGAGCACCTCTATTACCCGACGCCTGGGGGCGCTGGAGTCCAGCGCCACGTCACCACTTGGTCACGTCGCCCTCAACTCCGGTGTATATAAGGCCGTTGTACGGCCTTCCTCAGGGGCAGTCCAGCCCCGACTGACCATCGTGAGCGATGGTTGGCGGCTGCCCGGCTACCATATTCTAGTACTCCTCTGTGCTGCTGCACAGAGGAGGTGTATGTGGAATATCAACTGTAGACACTAGAAGGCCTAGTGTCGAACCTGTTATAGAGTTCAAACTCTGCCACCTGTAAATGTGATTGAGAACGGCTGATGCCTATGTGTTATTAGACAATAAAGTTTTAACTGGAACCTGAATAGTTGTTCTTCGTTGTTTATCGAAAGATTCGATTAGACATCGAGGGGTAGAACACTACACTGGTGCCGTGACCAGTTGTTAACTTTAGTCCGCATAGGTACTGCGAGCTTAAGTTTGACATGCAGGGTCACTTGGATGAAGGTGATGACCCCAATCACCAACATCAAGTGACTACAGGCCCGTTAGTGGATAGAAATGATCCACTAATCGGTGGTGGTTTGAACCACACCCTGATATTAGGTCCATCGTCTGACCCGTTGGGCCTGTATCAAAGGAGCCGACTACTCAATTGGTGAGTATCGACTCAACTCTCTCCGGCGGCTGAGAACTTCTTGAGGACACAGAGTTTGTCCTATGTAGAAAAATCAGCCTCGCCCGTGGGAACTCCAATGGGCCTTGGCAGTTGGTCCTTCGAGGGTCCCTCGCCCGTGTCGATACAAGGAAGTATTGACAGTGGCAGGGGACTCAATGAGGAGTTGCTACAAGAGCAGCAACGCCAACTGCGCCAGGGTCGCCAGCAGTTGGATGCTCTCGCGAGTAACACCACGAAAGCTCAGGAGAAGAGTACAGAAATAGAGCTGAAGTTGGAACAGCTTAGGCAGCAGGCGTTAGAGGCTTCGAACAAGACTCAGATCGCGAATAGAGAACTTACTGATCTTCAAGAGAAGGTCAAGCAACTCTCTAGCGAAAAGGAGTCCTTGCTTGCAACGAAGTCAGAGATCGAGCGTAGTCGGTTGACAGCAATGGATTGTCAATCGCTAAAAGCAAAGATCGATCGCCTTGCTACAAGCCGCCGAGAATGTGTCGAGAGAGCTCGAAACGATTTTCGGGATGCCCAGCACGAGCAGACGTCCCTTAAACATAAGTTGAAACTACAAGAAGTAGAAAAGACTATGTTGGAGGAACAACTGCAAGAGTTGCGGCATGAGTTGAACCAACAATCAGCCGAGCATACTGAAGAAGTAGCTGAGCACCTAACGGCTTATGAAAAGCAGGTGAAACAGCTACGTCAGGAACGGGAGTCGTTACTCTGTCAGATGCAAGCTGACGAGGATGCTCGAGCCAGGGACGAGGCAGAAATGCGTCGTCGCTGTGAGGAACGAATCGAACACGCAAACAAAATGGCGGAATATCAGGTCCTAATGGAACAAAAAGCGAGGCATGAGGCCGAGCTTAATTCCTTGAAGTCTGAATCCCTAGTAGCCCAGTCACTGAAAGATCAGAAGAATTCGGATACTTTGGGAGCCATGCGTGGTGAAATCGATGAGCTCCGACGAGAGATATTGTCTCGCAGAAAGGCTGATGAAGCCAGGGTGAATAAAGATGTTCGTGATGAACTCGCACTCGAAGAACGTCTGAAGGAGCAGACGGAATCGAAATTGCGTACCGCTAGACTTCGAGATAAGCAACAAAGTAGTGAATGCAGCACTACTAGAGTTGCTACTCAAGGGGATCTAGTCGAAAACCCTGACTACAGAGAGTGGCTCGACCGTGCCATGAAGGAGGTCAAGCAACTCTTTGCCATCAGCGAGCAACGAGATCTCTCGAAGCCCGAACATTCCCGCCTGGAATTCCTAGTGTCGGAATTAAGGCAGGCGGAACGTTCAAAACAGCAGGCTGAGATAGATAGAATGGTGGGGGCAATCGACGACATCTCGAAAGTTGATTCGAGGTCGCGTCGGACCCTACCTGTTCCTTCGATGCCACGCACCGATGGTCTAAGTGGAGTGATCGGACAGTTCTCGACCCCTACCACGACCCAACAACATGTTGATCCGCCCAAATATAGGGATATCAGATTCGAGGCTTCGCGCTTGAGTGATGCCGATTCTGGTAATCCCTGGGGGATGAATCACAGTCGTGCAGACACGACTATGAGAAACATGGGGGTGGACCATCAAATACCTAGAAGAGGCACAACATTCGCCCTTGATCAGGTCAGGAGATCAAGCAGAATGTTTGAAAATACCTCTATCGGGCATGAACCAGCCCGAACTAGGTCAGTCGAGTGCCCTCCATTTACATGGAAGGACGATTGGCTCCGTTGGTACCACGGATTCAATCACGTCCGTCGAGTAAATGTATGGACCTCGAGTATGGCATTAGCTCAACTCCTCATGTTACTCCAGAATGGCCCTGCAGCTGATACTGTGTGGCTATGGGAGGAGCATGGAGATGGGACTTTGGAGGGACTGGTCGTCATGGTGACGGAAGCCATGACTTCTAGCCTTCAAGACCCCATTGTTACAATGGAGAAGAGACGCCAAGGCAAGAACGAAAGCATTGGGGCCTATGGCTTTGCTTTGAGACATCTTGCCGGTGATGCCTATCCAGGTGTGGACTTCTCGGTTGAATGGCTCATAACCAAAGTCAACCAGTTGTTCATAGGAGGATTGTATGATGTTGATTTACAACAAGACGTTCTTCGGGAGTGGTGCACTTACATGTCCCTAAAGGATCTCATGGACTTGGCAGACGAGTTGTTGCGGAAACGACAACTCCTGCCGAAGTTGGTGAATCCTACCTCGACAAATGCATTGTCGGCGTTGGCCGACGCCGCTTTGGTCGAGGAGGGACAGGGCGAAGTCTCCTCATACTCGAAGCCCGGGGCGGGGAGTAAGACTAAGAAAGGTCAGAAATCCGCTGGTAAATCGAAAACACCAAACAAGGCCTCCAAACCCAAGGTACAGGAGCAGACCTTCTTGCTGAGTCAATTGAAGAATTTACTCAGGGTTATCGAGGGAGGGGATGTCCCTGGTACTAGCTCGGAGAAGCCGAGTACCCCTCCGTCCGACGCCAAGTGTTGGAACTGCAAGAAGCAGGGGCATTTCGCACGAACTTGCCCCGAGCCGATTAAAGGTCTACCACCTGACGCGACGGAAAACTGAGGTGGGCGGCTCGACGTGGCAATCGAGCTGCCCGACCATCGAAAAGCCAAGGTATCAGCACCTCTGGCACTCCTGATCAGACGACAGTAGATTCGAGGGAACTAGGTAAGGTCCCGGTCCCAGCCCTTTACCACAGCGGCACCGGTTGATCACCGGTCGGGTTCCGAAGATGTCGGTGTAGAAAAAGCCTCAATGGCCAAGGAACAGGGCGCTGGCAGCCCGAACTCCGAGGTCGAGGGTTCGACTGGATCGAAAGTGAAAGTCGACGCCGGGAGAGAAGCCCTGATGCGGCAGCTGGCCAGAGTCTGCGCAACAGAGCTTCCCTCAGAGGATCCCTGTCTCTCTTTTCTGAAGAAGAGAGGGATCGATCTGAGTACTGACGTAGGGTTGAGAATGCTAGCAGGAACCGCCCCCTTGTCGGGGAAACGATGGTACCTGTCTGCAGAGATTCGAGGGCGTTCTCTAGACTTCCTGATAAATACTGGTGCCAGCCACACCATTGTCTCTCGGGAACTCGCGAAAACGTTAGTGGTGCCGTCAGATAATCTCTACGAGGGAATAACGGCGTGCACTGCGTCTGGAGCCGAAATGCGGACCTATGGTCGATTGGTTCTACCTCTTAAGGTCGCATCGACCCACTATGTGTTTAGCCCAATAGTGGCCGATGTGGCTGACGATGGCATTCTGGGGCTCGACTTCGCGGCATTATACGGTATGATCCTGAACCCAAGGACGGGGCAATTGGTCATGACCGAGCCGGTAGAAGAGCACCATCAGTGTAAACTGAAGAGAGTGTCATCGATAGCCTCAGTAGCACAGACCACTAGGATACCTGCCAGACATCGGACATTGGTAAAATCCGACGGTCTGGAAAGAGACCGACAGGGCATAGTCGAACCCGACCTGAAAACTCTGAGAAGTTTTGGGTTGGTTGGTGAGGCTGCCCTTGTCAGCAATGTCCGTCGAACAGTGTTTCCCGTCTGTAATCCACTGAATCGAGACATTGTCCTGGAGAAAGGCCAGGTGGTCGGTACTGTACAGTACAAGGGTCTGTATTGGGACCGCTCTTGTTCATACTATATATAAATGATGTCAGTGATGTTCTTGCTGATTGTAAACATTATCTTTATGCAGACGACTTGGTAATATACAGCTCAAACAACAAAATTGAAACTATAACCAATAGGTTACAAACGGCATTAAATCGATTACAATCCTGGTTTGTAACCAAGAGGCTTACTGCTAACACGGATAAATCCAAAGTTGTGTGGTATGGTTCATGCAAAAAGTTACCAAAGTCCAGGGGCCAAAAACTATATTTGTATAACAAAGAACTTGAAACTCTAAATAACTACTGCTACTTAGGATTAAAGTTAGACAGTCTATTGAGTTTTGAACCTGCACTAAAGGATTTAAATAGTAAAATTAACCACCGTCTTTTTAGATTCAGTAAATTCAGAAACATGTTATCTGAAAAAGTTGCTGTAACAGTCTATAAAACCACCATAATGTCTGTTTTTGATTACGCTTGTTTTGCCTACGAGGGGGCTAATGAAGGCCTGTTAAAAAAGTTAGACAGAATGCAGAAGAGAGGCCTGAAAATTTGTTTCAGAGGTTTGGATCTTAATGAAGAAGAGCTCCATGAACGGGCTAATATCCCACTCCTGATGAGGAGACGACAAGAATTATTGCTTAGCTTCATGTACAAATTATCAAGAAATCCAGATTGGGTCGATGAGGAAATCAGAAGGCCAGGTATGAGGTCAGAATCAAAGATCAAGATAGTCATTCCCAGAGCACGTAACATGGGATTCAACAACTCGCCGCTATATAGAGGAGTTGAGTTATGGAACAATCTCCGAGCTGATGTCCAACACAGTGAAAGTAAACTTAAATTTAAAGCAAGAATTAGGCAGATACAAGACTTGTCCAAGATGATGTTAATGGGTGATGAGCTGAATGAGCTGGATGAGTAATATGAAAAAAGATACAGGTTAGGGAGCTGTTGAAAGACTACACCTTATCCTGATTGAGTAGAGGGAGCTGTTGTTTGCTGACTACACCCTCTATTAGAATTTATTCATGTGGAGCTGTTGAAAGACTACACCGCATGAATTTCATCCATGAGCTCACAGTGACTATACTCTCATACTGTATATCTGCTGATCATCTGTTTAAGATATGTTTTGTACCTACTGATCTGTCCATATATATCCTATTGGTATAGTGTAATACATGCTAGTATAAAACTTGTTGATAGTAACAAACTGGTGTACCATGCCTGCTGCCCTTCTTTTTGAAATTTTATTGTAAGATTATAGAGGTTGCTATTTGTGTACATAGTATATACTGTTTGTTATATAGATTTTATTTTTTCTGTTTATATTATTGTTCTCATTCTTCATTGTATAAATTTCCATCTTTATTCATTGATCTATGTGCAAACAACCACTTAATGTAATAACTGAACGAGGATTCACATTATTGTCTAATTTTACCACTTTCTGTATGAATAGTGACTTGACAATAAAACATTTTCAAACCTCAAAAGTACGCTGACAGAAACGGTGAACTCTCTTCACCGGAGGTAGGATCTGTGATCATGCGTCTCGAGCAAGAAGCGGAAATCGCGAGCACCCGCACGGGGGAGCTCCCTACCTGGCTGTTAGACATGTATGGCGACACCCACCTGACCCAGCCAGAAGAAAGACTGAAACTGTCCGCCTTACTACGTAAGCATGTGGATGTCTTTAAATCCCCAGATGAACCGTTAGGGCGCACCGATCGATGTCTGCATAACATCGACACGGGTGACGCACAACCTATCCGAGTCCCTTATAGAAGGATTCCGCTCAGCAAGAAAGCTGCGGCGGATGAACAACTTAAGGAGATGTTGGATACGGGAGTGGTTAGGCCAAGTACTAGTCCCTGGTCCAGTCCCGTCCAGATGGTGACGAAGAAGGATGGGACCATGAGATTCTGCGTCGATTATCGATGTCTGAATGGAGTGACTAGGAAAAATGCTTACCCCCTCCCGCGCATCGACGAATCCTTGGATGCCCTAGGAGGAAACAAGTGGTTTAGTTGTCTCGATCTCCAATCTGGATATTGGCAGATCAGGATGAATCCCGACGACGTCGAGAAAACCGCTTTTTCCTACCAGAGGGGGCTCTACGAGTTCGATCGCATGGCGTTTGGTTTGTGTAACGCCCCCGCCACATTCGAGCGAATGATGGAGGAGATGTTGAGAGGTTTGCTAGGTAAAAGTTGCCTGGTTTACCTCGATGATATCATCGTCTTCGGCAAAACGACGGATGAAGCAATGGCAAATCTGGCAGAAGTCTTCAACAGGATTCGGGCATGGGGACTGAAGTTAAAACCTAAAAAGTGTCAACTTTTTAGGACTTCAGTCGAGTACCTGGGCCGAATCGTGTCTGAACAGGGTATAGAAGCCAACCCCGGGAAAATTAGCGATGTAATGACTTGGGCTAGGCCCACTACAGTGAAGGAAATTCGATCCTTCATTGGTTTTTGTTCCTACTACCGAGAGTTCATCCCGGGGTTCGCGGAACTCGTAAGCCCTTTACAGGACTTAGTGATCCAAAAACCTAAAGGTAGTAGAGGTCGTTACGAGGCATTCGCGTGGACGGAAAGAGCCGAACATGCCTTTGTCGAGTTAAAACGAAGTTTCAGGGAGACACCTGTGCTTCGATTCCCCACACCCGACGGTCGTTTTATCTTGGACACTGACGCTAGTAATACCGCGATCAGGGCTGTTCTATCCCAAGTGCAGGATGGAGTAGAGGTCCCGATCTCATTTGCTAGCAACACTCTAAGTAAAACACAACGAAACTACTGTACCACCAAAAGAGAACTGCTGGCGGTTGTCGTGTACACCAGGAAGTTTAGGCACTACCTCTATGGTGTTAACTTCACTATCCGCACCGATCATTCATCTTTGAAATGGCTCCTGAATTTCAAAGAGGCTGAAGGAATGATGGGTAGGTGGCTGGCCCACCTTTCGGAGTTCGGTCTCGAAAACTCTAAGATCGAACATCGAAGTGGGGCCAAGCATCTAAACGCTGATGGTCTTAGTCGTATCCCTGTGCGGCTATGCCAGAGGTCGGATTGCACAGACTGTGGCAGTCATAATGCTGTTTTGGCAGCTGTAGGTGGTTTAGTAGACAGCCGGGTGGGTGTTGCATTTTGGTCTCTCGATGAACTCATTGATGCTCAAAAAGCGGACGCCGACATCAAACGAGTTGCTGAATGGCTAGTTAAGGGGGCTAAACCCACTAGACCTGATGTATCAATCGAGAGCGCCGAGGTACGGAAATTAGTAGGGCAATGGCCTCTATTAACCTTCCGTGAAGGCTTGTTGGTCGCTGGAAAGTCGAGGCGGGTCGGGCTAGACACACGATTCAAGTAGTTGTACCACGCCAACTGAGGGGCGAGGTACTCTCCTTTTGCCACGGACACCGAACGGCGGCACATTTTGGTCGTAAACGAACGCTCGAAAAAGTGAAAAGGAGATATTACTGGCCCGGAATGGGAAAGGACATAGGTCGTTGGGTTCGGCACTGTCCTACCTGTTGCCTGGTAAAGCCTGGCGAGGGCATGGGTAAGTCTCCTCTGCACCAAGAGTTGTTCGGGGTGAGGTTCGGGAGGATAGCTATGGATATCATCTCGGGATTTGCACCCACACCAAACAAGAATACTTGCATGTTAGTAATCCAGGATTACTTCACCAAGTATGTATGCGCTATTCCCCTACCAAATCACACGGCAGAGACCTGTGCAGAGGCCTTCGTGGACGAATGGGTTTTGACCTTTGGAGTCCCGTTGCTTCTGCATTTCGACCAAGGTCGAGAATTTGAGTCTCGACTCTTCTCTGAGATGTGTGAATATTTGACGATTGTAAAACAGAGAACCAATCCATACAGACCACAGAGCGATGGTCAGGTGGAAAGGTTCAATAGAACGTTGATTCAGAGCCTGATTATGTTGGTAGACAAACATATGGACGACTGGGATGAACAGGCTAAATATGTGGTGTCCGCATATAACAGCTCTGAGCACAGTTCTACTGGATGCAGTCCAAATATGATGGTATTCGGGGAAGAAATTCTCATGCCAGCGGATGTGATTTTCGGCTCAATCGAGAACCCACTCGAAGTCCCTTGTTCCGTCACTTTCGTGGAACAACTTCGTGACCGATTGAGAGAGAGTTACAGCATGGTAAGGGAAAACCTAGGTAAATCTGGGGAACGCCAGAAGGTCGGGTATGACTATGGGCTGAAGCAGAGAAGATACTCAGTTGGGGAACAGGTGGTGAGGTACCACACCCCCCAAGCAGCTATGAAGCTTGCCCCCAACTGGGATGGGCCGTTCGTAGTAGATTCTGTCCTCTCTGAGTCGACATTATTACTTCGATCATCCCACGGACGGTTACAAAAGAGCAATGTCGATAGAGTGCGCCGGTGGTTGGGCGTAGAGCTATCACAAACTGTCGAGTTGTTGCAACCACAACTTGATGATGATTCACCTTCTCGTAAGGCTACGAAAAGGGCTAAGTCTGTTTCTGGACAGGTCGAAATAGAGATCAAAAGGTCGCGGCCAGAAGTTCAGTCTCAAAAACAAACTACGCAGGGTCATCGAAAACGACAGCAAAAGGCTCGAAAACTGAGCGAGGTGGAGGTGTTGGATGCCAGTAAACCATCAAAGCGGGGCCGTGGTCGACCGGCCCGTCGAGATAAGTCGAAAGCATCTAAACAGCCTTTGAAGGGATGTCGGAAGCCCGACCCCCCCTCGAAAGCGCGAACGACTGAACAAACTTCACATCGAGACATCTCGATTGAAGTCAAAGATCAGTCACTCCAGTCTGGACCTATGACTGGAGCGAGGCTTAAGCGCCAAGGTTCATCAAAGGAACGGTCAGCGAGTGTCGAGGATGAAAGGAAATCCAGAGCAAACACTCTGGCTCCTACATCCACACCGTCACAAGTGATGGGAGGCAGACGCCGACGGAAACGGGTTAATAGCCCGGTCGGCCCGGCCACATCAAAGGACGGCGGGCTAGGAGGGGGTGATAGTAACCCGCCCCGAGGCTCAACACTCGTTCATATAGTAAAGGTTAAAATCAGGAAAAGTCCTAGATTAAACCCTACTCAGTAATCGATGTTTCGCACAATACTAAGCAGCAGCTTTACTAACCTGTGTTTTTAACGAGGCTTTAAAATAACGGGTGCCGTTCTTGAGTAAATCTGTCTGTGGACGTGAAGCCGACGGTGAATAAAAAATTACACAACGAGAAGTCATGCGATTGCCTCTTAGTTTGAGACAACCTGATGCTGGAAACATGGAAATGTGGGGCGTCCGACTTTTATTTTGGCTGTGTGGAGGGGTTCCCAACATAGGCTGGTGGATTCTGCCCGATGGGTAGATCCATATTGGAACCATTTTTTTTAAAAATCCCGGTAGTCTGATGAAGGGGGGGGTGCCCAAATTATCCATGTTAATAGTGTTGGAACCCATAGACCGCATAGGAAATAACGGCATATGCAAAAATTGTGACTGGAGAACCAGAGCGTGACGGTGAGGGGAGAGTGAGTCGTTCTATTTTTTGAGCATTACCTTATTTGGTCATGGCGTGATGCGCGGTGGACCAATGGGGCTCGCCCTCCTTGGTCACGTAGGCCCTTCCTCCAATCAGAGGCGTGCGCCACAGGGATAAAAGGCCGCGTCGCACACCCCGGAGTTCACATCTGCGCCCTTCTCGTGAGAGTCGGACGCAGATAAGCTGGACTAAGCCTAGCTTATTCCAGCTGGTACGCTCCGTCTGGGGACTTCCTACCTGAGTGTAGGAGGTCTCCCCTGCCTAGTGTCGAGGGACACGACCTGTGTGAGCGCAGGTTCGTGTTCTCTCGAGACTCCAGTCTTCGGTCCCTCGAGCCGCCTGAGTGCGGTTCGAGGTACATCGAAGGCACCTTCGAGGCTTCGACCCGCCAGAGTGCGGATCGAAAAACCTCGAAGATTCTCTTCGACGTCTCGTCCCGTCTGAGTACGGTTCGAGGCCCGGAGTCTTCTTTCTCCCTGGTGGAACCCGGCAGTTCAGGAAGAACCATGGGGTCCTCGTCCGACGAGCAGTCAGGGTACAGCTCTTCGGCGAGCCACAAGTCGCAGAAGAAGAAGAAGAAGAAGTCCAAGAGGACCAGACCCGAGCAAGAGCTCGAGTCTACCTCGGCTAAGAGTGCAGCCCTTCTGAAGCAGATCGAGGATGCACAGAAAGCCTTGGCTGAGTCTCAGGAGCGGGAGAAGGAGCTCCGCCGGAAGGTGAAGGAGGCAGCTAAGCAGCAGAAGCGCGACTTGAAGGTCGCAGCTGCTGCCGCCTCGAGAGACTCTTCTCCCGATGAGATGGAGGTCGACGAGCCGTCGACACCTGCTCCATCGAAAAGTGCTACCCCTTCAGGTTCTAAGGGCAAGAAGCCGACTGAATCTAAGGCATCCAAGGGCACCTTGAAGGATTTCAAGATCCCTAGGGTGCCCAAGAAGGAAAGTAGCAAAAAGGAGTCCGCAGCCAAGAAGGCTCCAGCCCGGGAGAGGAGTAGCGAGTCTACTGCTCCACCGGAACCTGGAACCGAGCCGTCGGAGGTCGATGCCGGTGCCGTGGAGAGCACCGTATCCTCACCCCCAGACACGGCTAGGGCTGTTGACGAGTGGAAGCGGCTGTCAGCGATCACTGCCAAACGACGTGCTGAGTACGTCGATGACAGGCCACTGACAAAGCTTCAGGACTACCGCAAGAATGGTCAAGTGGTACTCCCAAGTCTCGTCGGAAAGGATGGTAGTGACGACGAGGAATGGTATTCGGACGATAGTCATGCCATTGACTGGTATGTCTCGATGATCGAGAATATTACGAATGCCTCAGACTCGTCGGGGGTGTCGCTGCCCGAGCGACAGCGGATTGGGTTCGCATGGCGCATCTTCAATCCAGGGCAGCAGTGTGCTTTCGAGAACTGCACACGTAAGGGGTTACCCCCTCGCGTATATGCGACGGACGGCAGGTATGCTCGACACTTGGTTGAAGAGCATCGAGCCATCCGTCCGCATTTCGGTTGTGTTAAGGTGGAAAAGACCATTCCATGTTACCAGGACCCGGATGACCCGACCTCTCCTCCTTTCGTGACTTCACGAAGGGGCTTGATGGCGCGTCATCTCAAGTCGTACAAGCAGCCCCATAAGTACAACGCCGAGGGCGCTATCCAGCTAGTGGAGACACTGGTTGGAAAGTGTGAACGGAATGAGAAGACAGGCGCTCCGACTAGACACTGGATGCGGATGGCCCCCGCACCCCCGTCTACGAAGCGCCTGTATATCAGACCGGAGCTGATGCCCGCTTTCTACGGTGCCTACCCCGAGTTCAGGGTAGAGCAACGGAAGAAGCGGGAGGCCAGTCGTCCTCGGGACCCAGGACCTACAGCCTCTACGAGTGGGAACAAGAGGCCCCACTCTACAGAAGCTGGAAAGTCTGCCGGTTCAACTGAACCTAAGAAGCCTAAGCCGCAGGCTGCTCCCTCGAAGCCCGAAAAGGCATCGAAAGCCGCCCCGGCCCCGGCTCCTAAAAAGTCTGACTGCTTCGACCGGTTCAGCCAAACCAAGCACCAGTGGTGCTAAAACTGGAGGCAAGACGGTGGAAACCCGGAGTGGTCGTGATCGGCAACCCAAGGTGACCACCAACTCGTCTCCCCCTGTCAAACCCCCTGCGGCGGCGGAGGACAGCACCCCAGCTGCCACGCCGCGTGTTCACGTGGGAGGCGCGACACTGACCTCGGCAGCAGGAGCTAGCTTCTCCAACGTCGTGACAGGCGCCGACGCCCCAACAGCAACCTTGCGTTGGGAGTTGGCACAGCCTGCCTACGGCGATGGCGTCGAACGTGGGGTCCCGAAGACGTTCGTGGAACGTTGTAAGGGACTTCTACAGATGACGGGCAGTCCTGCTATCGACAAGTTCGGTGAGGCATTTCGTGAGGAAGCGAGTGCCTACTTGTTCTGCCTGTTTGATAGAACAAACATGGCCATCCGTAACGAGCTCCTTCCGGCTCTTAGGAATGAGGCGCGCCAGACCGTTCAGATGGAGATGGACTCTCGTCTGACCGACGTCCGAACGCGTCTCAATAACTTTGAGGCACAGGCCCAATATGATATTACCAAGAGGGATAGTATCATAGAAGGCTGGGAGGAAATCGACCGCGAATTCTTTAGAGTCTTCGGGGTCCAACTCTCGGAATGGATGAGGGACAAGCACCATGGCGTCCGAACCCTGAAGCCCGTTCGAACTGAGCCCTCTCGCGAAGCGCAGAGGTACCTTGTCGAGGGTGGAGTGGTCCCTGACGTCAGGACGCTGGCGGCTCAGACGAATCCGTTGAGAGAATTGTCTCCAAAGATGGATAGTCTGAGCTCGGCTATGACGATGTTGGGCCGAGAGCAGGTGGTGCAGGACAAGCCTGACACCCCGGGTAGGTCTCTCGGTGCCTCCGTCTACCCGCCAGCAGCCCCGTCTTCCTCCTCGGTTCCCTTGATAACCCTCTCGGGAACCACCGAGCCTACGCCGCCACCTGTCCAGAGAGTGGTGTCACCGAGGATCCATCCGGATCTTCAGGGCATCACTCCCCTGGCCCCGGCGAACGTAGCCGTCTGTCCGGACCCGTCGGCTTCCGCCCAAGCAGTAGAACCTGCCGAGGTGGAACAGTCGATGGATATAGACGGGGACGTCGATGTCGTCGATCATTCTCCAACGCCTCCCCCTGACCAGGGAGACGAGGACGACCGTGAAGGTCAGGAGAGCGACGACGACGACGGAAGCGACTCAGCAGACTCGGCCGTTCTCCACTCAGATGCTGAGGGGGACTCCCGGGATGCACCCGAGACCTCTAACGAGGCTTGGAGTACGACAATGGACCGTGAGGTCCCATTGCCGGAGGCGCCGACGTTTTCGGGCCAGCTAGCCGCCAGCGCTCCACATGGAGAGGAGCGCACTGACGGAGAGCAGGCCGAAATCGACGCTGCTACAGGGTCCATCTCGGAGGATCAGCAGTATGAAACTACTGCTCCTCCTCGTCAGCCTGGATCGCTGACATCGAACAGAGTCTCGATGTCAGCACGGAACCCCCGGGAACTCGTTCCCGGACGACGGTGTACCCTCCACGAGTGGGGGTACCTTTCCTGTCCCCGGACCTCCCTGCGAAGCTGTGTGGATCCGACGCCACCCTGGTCTTAGGACCCGGCGGTGCCACACATCCTCGGCCTCACGGTCGAAGGACCATCATAGTGTACTGTACACTATCGATGGGCTTCCTACGCTGGAAGGAGCTTCTCAACGAGACAGGGAGGAAACGACACGACCCCGGTTGCCATACCCGGTCGTGCCTCCCTCGGATCGACCAGGAGCAGGTCGTGAAGCAGTGTTTCGACACTGGTCTCCTACGTTGGATGGAGCAACGCCTTATAATTTAACTGTGATAATAATTTTTTTTCTACAGTACAGTAGAAACTATATTTCTATATATTCCTCTACTGTTTCTGTCGACTATGTCGACGGATCCAGTAGTTCATATTATTATCTAATTGTTTAGACTGATCCGGGGTCTCTGAGTTTTCAGAGACCTCGTTTCAGTCTAGTGGGGGGTGGTGTGGTGGTCCCGCGTCGTCTTCGAGGTACCTTCGTGGTCCTCGTGGGCGACGTCGAGAGCACCTCTATTACCCGACGCCTGGGGGCGCTGGAGTCCAGCGCCACGTCACCACTTGGTCACGTGGCCCTCGACTCCGGTGTATATAAGGCCGTTGTACGGCCTTCCTCAGGGGCAGTCCAGCCCCGACTGACCATCGTGAGCGATGGTTGGCGGCTGCCCGGCTACCATATTCTAGTACTCCTCTGTGCTGCTGCACAGAGGAGGTGTATGTGGAATATCAACTGTAGACACTAGAAGGCCTAGTGTCGAACCTGTTATAGAGTTCAAACTCTGCCACCTGTAACTGTGATTGAGAACTGCTGATGCCTATGTGTTATTAGACAATAAAGTTTTAACTGGAACCTGAATAGTTGTTCTTCGTTGTTTATCGAAAGATTCGATTAGACATCGAGGGGTAGAACACTACAATACTTTCTATAGAAGATCTTTTTTTTCTATATTTTCTGATCAGCACACTGTATTTTGGTACAACATTGCCTTTTTTACAATTGCATGCAGCTTCTGAATAGCAAAATGAGAAACAGTATCCATGATCTCCATTCTGTAAGTCATTCGTAGGAATGGTCATTCTTTGTCTCGGAAAGCGTCCGTTGCTAGCTTAAATCAGCTGTTGCTAGGTAACCGCTTGTCCTGGCAACAAATGCTTGACTCCAATGCGATCATTGGGTCCAATTTAGGGGGGGTAGGTACCTTTGGAATTGTTGTAAGATGAATATTAGTGCCAGAACAGGGTGATCAGTATGTATTTTAGCTCTTAAAAACGAGGCTAAAATTTCAAGAGATAGTTGTATAGAATTGCAGACTTCTCAATGACTGCACAAGCTTTCATTGGTCAAACATCACTTTTCTATACCCAGAGACATTGGACAACATAAAAAAAAGTTATAGCTATCAGTAATCTTACGAATTAAACTACTAAAATATGGCTCTTTTGAAGGACTTGCTGCTCTACTAAATTGAACAGTTACTACTAAAGGACCATGTGATGCCTCAAGGTTTAAGTCATATGAATGCAGTGCTGGTATGAAAACTAAAACTCCTAGATGTGTGCTTTTACATCTTTATGACTCTCTGTGAGTATGTGAACTTAATATATATTGCCAGATCTACAGTCAAATATAATCATCACAGGTACTGGGCAAATTGCATTGTTGCAACATGCCAGCACTATGAGTATCATTGTGTTGTGGATGATATAATGTCCTGATGGTTGTCATTGAGATATAACTAACTATGACAAATCGTTGAACATCTCTACTAACTGTGTCATTCAAGCCCCCAAGAGAGAACTGACTGCTGATTGCAGTGTGAATAGCTCATTTGATATAAAACACCATTGTCTAATTATTTGCACATTCAAGGAAAAGTGACACTAGATCATTCCATACGTATATATACGTTTGACTTAACTTTGCCTTAACTTGAACTGTTAGCCTGAAAGAACCTATTATATCTTCATCCTAGTATATGTTCATTGGGCATTGGACCAGACTTTAGCACCTTTTGGTTCAACCTATATCTAGTCAATAACACTGTAGGTGAAACATAATTGTTTAGCAGACATCTAAGTACAATGAAGGGAGGGTGAATCAGTGAATAGAGAAGCTTACATCATTCAAATAGTCATGCTGAATTTAGCCATGCCAAAATAATTGGTAGAAACCCAAACAATCCTGGACTAGAACAAGAGTGTTTTAACAGTAGGTAGGGTTACTGGCATTGTATTTACAAACCAATTTGATGGCATCTCTTGTACCTCTACAATGTAATAAAAAGTCCTTGAAATAATGGCACAATCATAGTCCCAAAGTATCAAAGCCAGAGATCCATTGTTATTTTTATAGATATTCCTTGTAAACAGTTATTCACCTTCTGTGTACCACCTGGGGCTACCTTTTAAACCTACACTGGTTCCATGCTATTCAGTTACAATGGTCCACTGTTTAGTTTTAAGAGGATGCTGATAGATGCAACAGTTATTTTTAACAGTGTGATGAAACTGGAACATTACCTTGCTCAAACAACACCAATGATTAGGGACTTAACATTATCTCTGACAGTTATGTCATATTAGAAGGCCTATTAACTTCAGCTGCCAAACCAGTGAACGTGAAATAAACCTTGTCATAACAATATAAAAGAAATCCCGGGTGTGTATAAGAACCATATAAAGAGTAAACACTGAAAACATTCCGCTATTGGAGAGTTTAGGGTCGTCAGAGGGTCGTCAGGCCCTTATGACCACCCGAAGTTGTCATACTGACCACCCTGGCTTTACCATTAGTCTGTATATAGACCAGAAGAGAGCCCCACTATTCATTTCTGTAACTTACTTGACGATCCCTTAGGTGTGTACAGGCTCAAATATATACATTGTACTTATTGTAAATTATATTGTAAAAAAGGGAATATAAGTATTATTTGATACAACATACTTGTACAAAGATGGGAATGTTTTAGTAGAAATATAGAAAAGGAGATAGATCAATCGAGTAATGACACCTCTCTTATGACTAGTGCTAAGGTATAACTCCTTATTTATTAAGTGTGCCTAACATAGAGTGGAACAGTGTGCTCACACAGTACCACAATGATGTTCAACTAAACCTATGATAGTGGGTTAGGACCCCCCCCCCCCCACTGCCAATGAATACTGATTTATGGGTAAGGGGACTACATATAATTAGAAAATTGGGAAATTGTAAAAGACAATATTGGAACATCTATAATTTCTACTCAGGTTGATCTGGCTTTAAAGGGCAGCCATAGTGATGACTTTAGGTCGTCAGTGACGACCTAAAGTCGTCATCTATGACTACCCCATGACGACCTAAAGCTGTAGATTTCAGTGAAGCCTTACCAGTCAATAGGGAGATATTTTAGTCTCTAACAATGAACCACCAATCTATATCTTTGTCTGGTTACCTTGCTTGGTACCACTGCTTCTCCTGATACTCCCCAACACATGCACCATTAAGATCGCTAAAACAAGTTTCTCTGGCAGTGAGAGAGGGCTCCGCAAACAATTTAGAAGTGACCAATGAGGATTGTTCTCATTCTTTTTCAGCAGCTTCCTGGCAAAGAATACCATTTCATTTTCTGAAGCGGTCCTCCTCTATTTTCTTTTATTCTATTTTTTTTTCAGAGGCTTATGCATAGCAGCTACACAGAGTGCATTTACCAATTGGTTTATGAGATTTGATGTATTATGAGGCTACTTTTGATAATGTATTAGTGCATCATGTCCAATAATGCATCGTGTCATCCCTCCAAAAACAGATAAAAAACAATGAGTTCAGCATTATGCATTAGTGCAGTCATTATGAGTTTACAATGATAAAGGACTATGCACCTGGCAGTGAAAACATCCCCTGAAAGTTTTTAAAATGCTACCACTCTTCTAGTACATCATGCTCCTGGGGGCATCTAATCCATAAGGATGGCATTATACACAAATGCACTTGTGGCAAGTAGAACCATCTGAGTTGAGCTCATGCATTGGACATAAAAAAACAAAATTAATGGGCACAATGGATAACTACGCTCACTGCCCTTAAAGGTTTTAAACTGCGATATACAGTCTAGGAAACATCAAACAAATTTCAGAGGATGAATGAATAACCTGAATTAAAGACCTGGTAAAAAGTAATGTCTCCAGGATGGTGTTGCTCCTATTGTAAAAAAAGCTGTGAGTATGTGCCCTCTTTTCTAAACAAGTCGTGCACTGCTTCACCTAAGTACTTGCACTCACCACATTAGTCTGAAAGGTCACCTGCCTTGTTTAAAATAGAGAGAGCTGCACTACCAGGTACCAACTCATGTCACACACTCTATAGTTTATTATACTTCTCCCAATTAAGGTACCTACTCAAATCCCCCTTTTTCAGCACCGTACTTGAATGACCACTTGAAAGCAACAAAAGGGACAAGTTATAGCTACATGAAAAGAAAGGACTGGAAACAAGGGCATTTTTAGCTAGCTCTTCCTTTTACTATAGGAGCAACACCCTCCTGGGGCTCTTATCACTTTTCTTTAGTTTCAGAACCCATCACAGTGTGTGGGTGTTTGGCTGTCTTTGTTTTCTTAGCTTCTTCCTTTTATTATTATGATTCCATCTTGAGTGGTATCATTCATTCACTATGACCCTAAAGCTGCTGCCATACCACAGTCAGTATAGCCTTTAAGGGCTGCATGATGCCAGCAGGTTTATAAACTCTACAGGATTGGCAAAATATATGAATGCAAAAAGAAGGAATATGAATGCAAACAAAAGAAGATCAAAGAAATGAAATTTTCTCCATTGGTTGAGGATGATCAAAATTTAACCAGAGAACGAGAAAATAATTAATGTAATATTGACCAATAACATGCTCCATGAGGTTGTTCAAGGGTTTAGGCTTCAAGGAGAGATATTCCTTTGCAGCCATGAACCATTAAAAGAATGTCCCACCGTGCCTCTCCTTATGGATCTGTTCTCCCTTTAGGAGCAACATCCAGTCTAGAAATTGCTAATAGTCATTGATCATGATACTAGCACTATATTGCAGTATCATTCTGTCCCCCTGGGAGTTTTAATGATGACTGATATGCATAGTGCATTAATCAGGGTTGTCATTAAAGAATTTTTAGCAGTGCTGTATGGTAGCTGATTCTATTTCTTGCTTGCCATCATAGCTCACTGACCAGTGCCATATCTCCATGTCCCAATGTAAACAGCTGTAAATACCATCATTCCTATATAAGGCTTTCCTGTTAATCCTTTCCTCTTTCCTTAGCAGGGTCTGGAATGACGAGAATGCCAATCAACACCAACCAAGACAGCAGCAGCTCAGCCTCTCAATGTCCTATATGTGAGCAAATTAATTGCTTTTTTTATGGCGGCTAGATGGAATTATTTCACTTCGCTCAAAGGGAAAGTAATTAGTCATGACTTTTTTACTTTTGTGTCTTAGCCTTATGCCTCGATGTTTATGTTGATTTTGTTGCACCAATGCATAATGCAGAGCTGGTGAGTCTAACAGTCACCTTCTTCGGCACAAATCTACTGACCAGTGCATCAAGCTGATCCTTTAGGCGCCATCAATTTTATAGGCATAGCACAATGTGTGCTTTCTACCTCTCACCTACATGTTATAGCTCAGAGGAGGCTGTGACTGTTTGCAAATGCCTTTTTCATATTCTGATGGATTTCCATGGTGACATAATGCAAAAGGAACAAAAACATGAATTTGTTTTTTTGCTTCTTTTGCCCTGAACAGCACTTTTTCTTCACTACTTCATATTTATTGATGCATTTCTTAATATTTCAATTGAAGCTCTAATCTTCTGAAACTAGCATTGAATAGTTTCTCTTCTTTACTGACTCTTTAACCATGGAAAAACCTCAATGTCGAAAAGAAATGTATACAACCATTGAAAGTACACACCCATAACCACATCACCTCTTGTACCACTCTATATCTATAGGAAACAACCCACTCCATCCATACTGAAGCAGTAGTGTGGGGTAAAACGAGGACGACAGGAGTAAGGGATAATCCTGTTTGCTGCTAGTGGTTGGAAGTCAGATGCCTTTACCTCATCAGTACATCATAACACTTTTGTTTCAATAATATTTTACATGAATGGCACTGGTTATAATGTTTTCATTAAGTTGACAAATCTATGACCAATAATACTACTACTAGCTAAAGCTATGATGTACACATTCCTAGATACAAGATATACTGACGTAATCATAGACCAAAGAACATAGACCTGAAGACATGATGCAGCATATTAAGGGTGTCAATTGATGGATGATTACCCATTAGTCTCTGTGCATGAATTCATACCATAACATAGCAGGTAAGTAAGGTATTTCCCAGCTATATTATCTAATATCTGCCAAGAAGAGACCCGGTGCACCCTGAGTGTGCATTTCAGTAGGATGGCCACACCAATCTTTTTTCTTTTAATATTTAATCAATAAGCATTTTGAGATGTGTTTCACATGAACTCTGGTATTCACATTTCAATAATCTGCTAAAGCTTCAAAATAAAGAAATTGTGGGTCACGAGAGATATGATACCCTCCTGAGATTTACTATTGCTAAGCACATGAGAGAGGTGAGGCATTACTCTCTGCATTATTTTTAAGACTACCTGGACAGCCTTGAAGTTAACCCTTGCAGGACCACGAATGCTGGAGTGCATTAGTCACCATAATGATCCAATGACCCAAGGGGATGCATCATCACCCCAGGGTTGGCATAATGAAATAAAGTAGCCCTGGCAAGGTACTCGTCCCCTCTGAACAGACATCAATTGCCTGTAGCTTGCACCACTGATCTTATCTCAGCCTTAACACTTAGGGGAATAAAACCCCCTATTCATGGCCAACTGATGGCCGTCAGTCACTGACAGACGGAGTAGGGACAGTATCATTAGCCCTTTAATTGTTTCTAGTTCTATTAGAGCTTGGAGCATACATTGAACCACCCTTTTGCACCCGATAGGTGGAAGCATTAACTGAATAACCATATAATGTGCTCACACTTTAATTGATTTTGCACTTTAAATATAATATCACCTATATGACTCAGGGTTATTCAGTGAAGTCTCAAGAAAAGGGATTAGCCCCCTAGGGGGCTAAACTCATAGTATATATAGGGACAGCACCTCTAACTTAACACCATATATCCATAGAATCTAAAAACATCCAAGGGAAGCAGGGTCCCGGGAAAAGGTCCTCTTTTGGGGACAGAGGAGAGAAAAAGGGGCTTGGAGTCTTTTTGGGGTAATACATACTTGTTTTCACTTCAATTTACCCCTCATTTTAAGGTGCGCCAAAGGCGCCTGGGGAATAACCCCCTAGGGGGCTAAAATCGTAGTATATGTATAGGGACAGCACCTCTATCTCAACACCATATATATCCATAGAATCTAAAAACATCCAAGGGAAGCAGGGTTCTGGGAAAAGGGCCTCTTTTGGGGAGAGAGGAGAGTAAAAGGGTCTTGGAGTCTTTTCGGGGTAATACATACTTTATTCCTGTGCTATATGCCCCTGTTTTTAAGGCGCGCCGAAGGCACCATGGGATTATCCCCCTAGGGGGCTAAACTCATAGTATAATATGCTAGTGAAGGGGGCTAAACCCCTTAGCGGTTTTGTATGTCACTCTTTAAGTTGATGTGTAGTAGTGTTTACCCCTATATTTTTTTTTTAAATCTTAGTTTACACTATCCCTTCAACCACATTATCTTAAACAGTGCTTTCATTTAGGGTGTCTAAGACAGCATACAGCTCATAATTTTATTTGTACATGATACATTTGCATGGCTTAAGCCCCCTCCTATTTTGTTCTTGTGGTGCACACCTCACTCTGGAAACTGGTAGATTTTACCTGGCTGTCAATCATTTTTTAATTGTATTGGTTTGTTTACATGACTTTACAGTGTAGTGGTCTGTATATATGTGCTACACCTGCTCACCCAAAACATAAATACCACATGCAGTGCCGCCCCACTCCATCTACCCCCACACCCCAGGAACCCTCTGCCCCCTATGTTACCTGGAAAATATGGCGCAGAAAATATTAGGGTACTGGCAGAATGGGAGGCGGGAGGGGGAGGGATGGAATTTTCCTGCAGGTTTGGTGCCTTTCTGAAACTGCACATACAAAGGATGTACATTTCATTTAAGTGCAACACTCTTGGGCTTTACTGCACGACCCCTGGACAAGCTGTCTCAAATAAGGTAAATAAGTTGTGGCTATATATGGGGGTTGTAACCCTGCCCACCTGACCCCCTCCCTCCTCTTTTACTCTATGTACCAAACTACATGTGCATGTCACCATAAAACTGAAGGATACAGGATGGTCACATAAATTGGAAATTTTTTTTATTTGCGTACTGAATCAGGGCATGCAAGGTGGATGCCCACGGGGCAATGTGGCAATGTAATATAAAAACCATGTGATGTAACTCTGCAGGCACCACAGTCCTAATTGTGGCTGTAATTGTTTACCCCGTCACCCACCCTCCCAGGCCCTCTTTGATACAGGTCTAAGGGCTAAGTCCCTTCCCGCAAATGGCACTTAAAATGCGCCTGACTGTAGAAGTTGGACCACACTTTGTACCCCATGCCCCCGCCCCCAGGCCAGATCTTTTATATTCAAGTGTTTACAGGTATGCAGCCCTTATATAGTCAGACAGTAAGTGTAAATTGCAAAATATGTTATCCTTCAGGCCTCTCAAAGATGAAGGAACCTTGAAATAAATGAGGGCTGAAACAAGGAATAGCAATATACCCTTTTTGGGCCTGAAGAACTACTGTAAGAACTGCCCTTATATAGGGGAAAAGCCCGCAGAACTCAGACCCGTCACATGACGTGTGACGAACGAGTGGAAGGCCTCCCGGTGTAATGGATTTGAACCCGGTGGCAGGTGCTGCCACCTGCCATCCAGACTCCCCTATCACACCCAGAGACCTGGGTCTGAGTCCCATGGGTACACTGACAGAAAAAAGAGGATCAGCCTGAGTTTCACCTAGTCTCTTGTGCTGTTTGAGTATCAAGACAGCCTCTGCTAGAGGCTCTCCCCTGACATGCCATACTCATGCTGAGCCTGCTTCAATGCCACACATTGGGAAAAAGGATCAGCATGAGTATGGCACAAGGCTCAGGCATGGTGCCATACTCAGTCTGAATCTAACTGAATACTCCAGCAAAGCAGGGGTCTAGCCCTTACACTGATGTCTGAGATTATATCATATCCTAGCACCCACCACACCATGTGCCTCATTAGCTCAGTTGATATGTCACTGAACTCTGCATCTGAAGGTGGTGAGTTCATGCCCCATTGAGAATTTTTGTAAAGTCATTCTCGGTAAGTCAATCTTATTGCTACAATGTGAGCATGAATATGCATTCATAATGGGGTTGTGAGAAGATTTTTCCCTATTAAGCCCCCCCTCACCCATTCTTGTACATACTCAATATCCTTTCTATTATCCTCTAGTCCTTAGAACCATGATATCTAAGAATATAACCTTATCTATTTAGGAATATAATAGGAATTAATCACTGAAACATTTAGAGTATGATCATATCTTTGCAGTAAATGTAAAAGTAACATATGGTCCCAGGCATATTTCTAATGTTTTGGGGCTTGGAAAAAAGTAGAATACCAGATTTCAACACACAGAGGGAGCAGATCATATGAGATTTCAAGTGGAGATCTTTCAGCACAGTCAAGATGGTGTAGTGGTAACATGTTTACCTTCATATGAGAAGGTCCTGAGTTCGATTCCAGCCCAGGGATGCTTTTCAAAAGTTGCAAGTTTTCAACCCGAAATATTTTGTTATGCAAACGATTTATTTTCTTACTATTTTCTGACTTGGCAGACGTTGAAGATTCAAGCAAGCATCTATTTCAATTAGTTACAAAGTTAGGTCTTAGAAAAATACACTGTAATAGATGAGATGTTTCCTATTAAACTGAAAAAAGAAAAATGTTTCTCAGCACCACCTACACTTGAACCTGAGACCCCTAACATGCACAGCGAGAATCCTAACGCTGTGCCACCTCTACAACTGGTGAGCCAGGTTGCAATAAGCATATAAGTAGGACTGTGCAATACTTACTGAGGACATTGTGGACATTTGTCCTTACTATTGGCATTTTTCCTTACTATGGTCACTCCAGTCTGTGTTCCCTATTAGTCTACTGGGCCTCATATGACCAATGACATCTCACTGTAGTAGGTCTATGGTTGAAATATCATATTGATAGTGCCACTTTCAACACCTGACCCGATAGCACATATAGGAGCATAAAGGAGTCACAATAAGGAGGTACCCGGTTCAAATCCCACCAAGGAGCAAAAAGGACACTGAAACCAGGAATGCAAACTATTCATCGATTAATTAGACTGCCTTAGGAAGTTGAATGATCGACCAGCTGAAATCCTTGTGTGTATGAAATTATGGGCTTTTGTCAAACGGTGACCTTAATTTCTATATTTCTTTATAATGTTTAACAAACCAATTATGTGTTGGGCTTAATACACCCTACAGCTTATTAGTTTAATAAGGGCTACAAATACAGGGCTACATAACCATTACAATTTAGACTGTCTGTAAGCCCTACAATGCAGTGCTGATTAGTAACTCTTTAAGTGGGGTTGTGCCCACTGGGTAGTGTTGCTGGACTCACTATGAAGATAGAATCCAGTAAAGTGTGATCCTATGTATTGGGATACTCTGGCAGTGCATTACACCATAGGTAAGAAAGACTCCTGCAATGGTGGAGCCTGTTCAGGTAGGATCCAGCATTGCCTGACCCTCTTCATAGAGATACTCAGGCAATGTCCTATTCTCTTCTATCATGTTACTCCAGTTGACCCTGAGCCTGTCTCTAAAGAGACTCCTGCACTGTGAAAGTAGGGCAGTAGAGAGGGTACAGCTAGGCCATAAACAATCTAGAGTAGAGTGTCAGGTATTGCTGGAGTATGCCTACACCCTAGGCTCACCCTGAGTATCAAAATATACTCATTTTGGCGACATTTGCCTGAGGCTAACATTAGGCTCCCGGTGAGTATCATTATTTTTTCTGTGTACATGAACGTTATGAGTGTAATATCATACTATAAATATCATACCCCTACACTATTTTATTTCTCTGTGTATATGAAAACAAATATTTATTATGAGCAAGAAGGACTAATCAATGTATAATATGAATGTATTTTCTATATTCAATTGGCTACATTCGAAAAATCAGAACATAGGTAGCAATTATAATACAAAACACTGACAACAATATCATTATAGGGCGCCCATTATTGTATCCTTGAGGAACTAAGGCAATAGAGAGGTGTGAAAAAAAACATTTTAAGGAGGCATGGTAGTATAAAAAGGAATGTTCATGATGAGGAAAATGGGCAGCCAGAAGTGAATTTACAAGAGTCTAATGTCTAATGAAATGTTAGAAAGGTATGGGAATGGCAGACCAGATATCTGGGGGGGTCACTTGCCCATGAAATGGATAAGGAATGCAGCCCGACTTCTGAGAGTGGTGGCAGTGGATTCCCACGCAATCCCAAAAAAGGGGGCAGTGGATTCCCATCAGATCTCTAATAGCAGGGCAGTGAAATTCCATTACATCTCAAAAATACTGTATCATTTATACACCATACATATGAGGGCATGAAAGTGATAAAAACACAGTGCTGGACAATGACAAATTCTAATCCATACAAATACATGAGTACCACACAATAGGCAGCTTGGTGGAGGGTGTAGGCTTAAAGGGGTGCCTTAAAGGGGGGTGCGGTCCAGTCAATATTTGGGATTGTGGAAAAAGGGGGGCGGTCAATTTCCAGCTTATCAGTCAAGTAGGGCGGTCAAATTCCTAGATCTCTGGGAGATAGGGTGGTAGGGCGGCAGTTTAGGGGGGACCTACATAGAGTCAGTGCCCCCCCGGCCAGATATGCTCTATTCTTTGTGGTCAGATATCCAGGAGCTGATAGGTCCAACCAAGGTGTGGCCTAGGGAGGTTTTTTTGGACAAAGAATATCAGAAATTGGCCAAGGGTAAGGGTGTGCACCTTCGCATTTGTAAATGGTCTCCCAGCTCACATGCTCTTGCACTGAGGTATTATAGTGCAAATGTGGACAGGGGTAGGTGATCCCTCATACAGACATGCAACAAGATAGTAGTGCTGTTCCTCAGGATCAGGTTATGGTTTTGGTTTTCTTTCATTGCCAGTGGGAGTGTGCACATAGGGTAACAGTATAGAACAGGGACTGGAGAACATCCAGTCCTTTGTTTGTGACCCTATGTGCATAATTTTACATTCTTGTATTAGTCCCAAATTTTTTGTTTCTCCTTTCATGTAAGGGGAACGAAAAAATTTCCAAAAAGATTGCACACCATATTGCTGTAGAGGCGACCCTCTCTGCAAGCCCAGTACCTATACATGCATGCTGGGAAGGGAAAAGGCCAAGGGAGGGGGGGGGGATTTAAAGTGCAGTAAGGCTTAAAGTTTGAGAGAGCAGGGAGGGTGTTTTGGCGGTTGGACTGACGGTAAGACTTTGGGGGTGGGAGGGTGGTTGGGCGGGTGTTTTGATTAACTGCGGGGGCTTCAGCTACTCACTGACAGGCAGCGGCCCCTGGGCCAGCACCTTCAGGGTATATAAAGTGCAATAAGTCAGAACTTGGCACCACATTTTGCTTTGTTCTGGCTGACAGCACTTTGTGGGGTTGGAGGCCTCAGGATAGATTTCCTTTAGAGGAAGACTTTCCTGATCCAGACTTAGACATAGACTTATACAAGAGGGAAGTGTACACAAGAAGCACATGGGCAAATAGGGTGCAGGCTGAAAATGTTTCAGATATAACCATAAAAGACCTGGTCAATCCACACAACCGATTTGCTCTTCTGGATTATCCTAACCCCAACTTTCTAGAATGGTTAGGGCATAATGGTTTTCTGGCTACCCACATGGTGTGTGACATAGACGGATGTGGAAAGGAGTGCAAGGTAAATACCAGGGAATCAGCTTTAGATGGGTACTCTCTCACTCACATCTTCTGACACAAGATTTGTTTCTCTTCTTGATATCATATGCTGAGAGAAATGGCACCCTTATGCGACTGTCCTCTTGGTGTAGGATGAACTATAACAGTGCAGCTGTAGAGTGGGCAAGTTTCATAAGAGATATGTTTGTGCAATACGTACATGACTTATACAAGAATGACATTTTCAGTGATGAAGTAGAGATTGATGAGAGTATATTTGGCCATTGTAGATTATGGAAAGACAAACAGGCTAAAGATATTGACAAATTATGGTCAGATACAGTGTACAGATGAACTCCTCTAACAGATATAAAGTAACCTAACTCTGTAACACTTTCCTGAGGTCATCTGAATGCAGTAGGTGGTTAAGTTACTTGGACCTTTAAGTTGATGATCAAGTGGCAGACGAAATAAGTTGAGGAGGATGAAAAGATTAAAAACAAAGCGGATAACAAAACAATGAGAAATGAGTTGGGAAAGAACAAGAACCGAAAAGGGAAAGGAAATTAGGGCATATCAGTTTTTCAGGACTGGGCTGTTAGACAGGGATTCAGTACTAAAAGTTGTGATTTTTCATTTGGAAGTCAGTCATTCAATATGCTTGTTTCCTCATTTTTTCTTCTAGTGCACAAATTCAACATTGATGACTCTTCTTGCCATAACTACATTTGTTACAATAGTAATGGATATGAATATTTTAAGAGTGATCTTGGAGCTGTCAGTAGACCGTTATAGGTATTGTACTTATCATATTTATTTTTCACCTTTGACTCTACCATGTAACCCAGTGTCCGAGTCTACCCACAAGCCAAGCCATACCCATAGACCAAAGGCTGGCGGTGTCAACTGCACTCAGTGACCCCGCCTCCTCCCACTGGAGGATACGCCGTCAATCACAAGCAGCCCACTGCATGCTGGAAATTCCTAGCAGACAATGTTTAGAAACAACTCCTCCTGCTGGATGACATGCCCATTGATCATGAGCAGCTCACAGCATACCGGGAGTTCCCAGCAGCTATATTTAGAACCACACTGAACTCTGTGGACCCCAGTGCTATGTTTAGGATCCCCTCTGCATACCTGCACTGGAGTTCCCCAGTTACTATATTTAGCTCACCTGATACTATTTTTAGGATGAGCTGGGTGAGCAGCCCCTACTATAAATACTTGTAGGTAGAGCTGCTCACCATCACTAGCATAGTATCTTTCCACCTTCATACTTCATACCTCACACACTCACGTGAGATCAAGGCCCTTGGCTCAAGGGCTAGGCTTGGACACTGTTGGGCACCTTTATACTGTATCACCATCTATACCTCGTGGACTTCTATGAATAAAGTGGATATCAAACTGGATTCCTGATTCGTCTGTATTCATCCTTATTCATCATTTACGGACTCGTTGACAGAGCAATAACATTATTCTCTGATCATCCCATCACATGAATACTTTGATCTTCACAGCACAGAAATCGATTCTATTTAACTTTACTATCATTCAGAAGCTGAAAGAACCTTTGTACCTATTAAACCTGATATCACAGACTAATTAGATAGAGAAACTAAATTACTTGATATCATCAATTATCCCTCGGAAACCTAAGCGTTTCCGGAAAACTACCAGGGTTTGTTGAAGTTTTTGCTCTTAAGCGGCAGAGATCATCCACATGCTGAGCCCAATCATACCTCCACTACTGAAGATGGCTTTTGCAGATGTTGGAACAAAATTCATTCTGCTGGAAATGACTTGGTTCTTATGCACAGGAGAATGTACCTGTTTAGGGTCAATTTAGATATTATATAATATTGTTCTTATAACTATATATATAAAAACTCTCTGTTTCTTTGCAGAAAATGAGCGGAAGAAAGACAAAGAGGCATGCCACCCGCAGCCATGCCATCAGTGAAAATGGATCCGTGAATGGAAATGGGGGCATGACTGACCCCAGTGCTGTCACCACTGACACCCAAGGCGCCAGTGCTGGGGGTGACCCAGTCACACAACCAGCATTTGACTTTACACCAATGCTTCAGACCCCCAACTTTGGAGCATTTATGGGTCAGATGCTGTCCTCTATGATGTTGCAGATGATGCAGCAAGGTCAAGCCCAGGCCATGACACAGGGGGAGGAGGAGCCTAACAATGTCCAAGAACCAGAACCGTCCACCACCAAAATGTCCCCACCTGGTAAACTGCATGACCTTATGAATGAAAGGATGATCAAGAAATAAGAGAAATCCAAGAAGGGGAAGGACCTTTCGCCTTGGTCAGTGACTTTCTAGAGTCCCTCTTCTCCAAGAAAAGAATGAGGGCTGAATTTCATCAATTAAACATAATGGAGGTATAATAGACGAGAATGGAAAAATGCAATACTAGCATGAGAGGTAGTAAATAACACATTAATCTTAACTCTTTAAATGTGATTGTATTGTTAAATGGAACATCAAAGTCCCTATTGCCATTGCAAATTTTCTCCCTAGAAAGTCAGCAGTACACTTATATAGTTTGAGAATAGAACTACCAATGAAAATTACCTCCATCTAGCAGATTCTCATCTTCCAGCCCTGAGATAATAGACTAATGAGTAAGATCTAAAGAGAAACTAGATTTAGTACTACTACTTCCGATATTGCACATTAATTAGCCATATTGGGTGCAGGTATAATAGACGAGAGGACAGAGAGCAGCAGGAGACTGGTTTCATCCCAGTTAAAGGTTCCTTTGATATTGTCATAAAATACCTTATGCATATATATATACAGTGGTTGTTTACATAAACCTTTATCTCCAGAGGCATGTTGGTGTTTCTAGGATATAGCCTCAGAAGTGCATTGACTAGAGAACTGCTTTGAAGTGCCACATTTTGTTGGGAATCAGGTAATTAGGAGCACTTTTTCTGCACAAACTACCTACTTGATGGACATGTACATGACAAAAGGCAGCTGGTGATTCATTGATTATACAATACCTGATGACAGAACAGCAAAAACCATACATTGATTGAGGACTAAGTATGCTTTTGGGATCTCTACAGGATAATCATTTGGTTAACTCTTTAAGGGCCATATAAAACATTATGGCTTCATTTAGAATGGTCATGATGAATGAATACTGTCTCCCCACTAGGATCGTATCCATACATCATGCTGACCTAAAGAGTCAAATGGTTAGCCTGATGCACCCATGCAGTGCTTTTAAGTGGACCTGCAAGCACTGCATTATTCTATCAAGAATATCCTAAAACTTGAAAGTGAATGCATTATTAGTCCCCTAAAGGGTTTAGAATCTCTAGATGGTAATTATTGCAATCATCTCAAGGTGAGTTATTATCTGAGTCTCTCATCAACAAGAAATATTAGCTTTGTCCCCTATAGCCACCTAGTAGTTCAACGAGACCAACCTGAACAAATAATGTTATCAATGAGTTTGTGTGATGCCTCAAGGTTTATGTTACATGCATGTAGTGCTGGTATGTCGTCCACTTGGAACTCAGTGCAACCTCCAATTTTGTCTATGATCTGTGGTATAGTAGGCTACCCTGTATGGAGTATAAAAAAATGGGTATGGAAATTATCCTGAAGTGTCCGTCTTTCCAGCAGATAAGGTTAGACCTCTTATACTCATTTCAATCAGGCCCTATAAGCCTTCATTAGGAAAGTGATGTGTATCTTTCTTAATTAGTACCATGAGTCACACACGAGGAGGGTGTTGCTCCTATTGTAAAAAGAGCTGTGAGTATGTGCCCTCTTTTCTAAACAAGTCGTGCACTGCTTCACCTAAGTACTTGCACTCACCACATTAGTCTGAAAAGTCACCTGCCTTGTTTAAAATAGAGAGAGCTGCACTACCAGGTACCTACTCATGTCACACGCACTATAGTTTATTATACTGACTGACTTCTCCCAACTAGGTACCTACTCAAACCCCCCTTTTTTAGCACCGTACTTGAATGACTACTTGTGAGCAACAAAAGGGACAAGTTATAGCTACATGAAAAGAAAGGACTGGAAATGAGGGCATTTTTAGCCAGCTCTTCCTTTTACTATAGAAGCAACACCCACCAGTTCCCTGAGGCGGCCGCATCATATCATGAGTCAGCTACTGTGTAGGAGAGTGTCTATTCTGTACTTGATGCAAGGAAAGGGCAGATTTCCAGTTTACTGATAGTTGAGAGGGTGTGAATGTAATCCATATACAATTTTTAGTTAAGGTTAACACTGTTCCTTGACTACTAGGACACCATTCTAAGTTTTTCCTCATTTACTAGTTGCATTGTAATATAAGTAGCTTGCAACTCCTCAAAAGACAATCCCTCTTTGCATGAATATAATCCAAAACATACTTCCATTGACAGCCTGTTGAAATGGATAAACCAAAAATAACCAGAGATAATAGGATAGTATGTGCTGCATCTTCCCATATTTTATCAATGTATATTACTTAAAATTCTCTAAGGTAATCATTGATAATCTAAATTTAGCACCATATACATATAAAGTGGCCGACTCAGGGTACATGGACGACTCAAGGTCACTGTACCCTAACTATGTGCATGCTTTATTCATTGTCAGATTTACATTCAAACGTCATGACAGCTACTGGACAAATTCCTTTGAACATTGAGTAATATGGGTATCATTTTGTTGGGGATTATATTGTTGTCCTGAGGATTGTCATTAAGAGACTAATAACTATCACAGACTGAACATCTCTACTCGCTGTGTCATTCTACCCCCTAAAGAGAACTGACTAAAAAATACCCTTCACAATGTGAACAGCTTGTTGAATGTAATCACCATTCTCGATTTAAAACTTTCAATGAAAAGTAAATTATTCCATATATTTGTGTTCAACTATAATTCGTCATCCATCAAGATCAGTGAAGATAATGCTTTTGGCCTGATGATTTTTTTTTCTTTTCCTCTTTCTGACTTTCTCTTTCAATTATAAATCATTTTTCTCTCATGTCTATGGCTTGACCAGTGGGTAATTAGAAGTTGGTCTTGTGACAATTAACATGCTAGTTAAAATGTCATAACATCATTTCAACTTGATATATGTTTGACCAATCTGATCATACCAAACCAGACATTGGGTTATATGGACGAACCTTTGTGACGCATAATCAATTCATTGATAAAACAACTGGACTGATAGACTAGACTTGGACATCAAATAATAAAATGACATTTTAGCTCATCATTAAACATTGAGTTCATAAGGAGATCTTCTAGCATTCATTTGCCTTTTTTGTTAGTTGTGATATTTTTCTTACCAATTAGCCCAGATTAAAGCATTTCATTGCCCAGCTGATAGGCCCTATCCAGTCTGTCAAAAGGAATAACTGTAGGTATAGTTTTAGTACATACCCATGTACCATGGAAGGATGGTGGATTTGTGAACAGAGAAGCTTGCATCATTCAAATAGTCATGTTGAATCTAGCCATGCCAGCCTAATTGTGTGGAAAGCCAAACAATCCTGGACTAGAAATAGTCACAGGACCCATTTAACAAGATGGATCCTGTGACAGAAGGTAGGGTTACTGTCATGTTATTTGTAAACCAAGATGGTGGCAGATGTCTGTTGTACCTCTACACTATAAAAAACAGTCTTTGAAATAATGGCACAATCCTAGTCCCAAAGTCTCAAAGCCCGATATCCATCGTTATTTCCACAGAGGTTCCTTGTACACAGACATTCACCTTTTGTGTACCACTTTGTGCTTCTTGTTAAAACTACACTGGTTCAATGCTATTCAATTAGTCCACTGTTCAGTTTTACGGGGATAGCCGGTAGATTCAACAATTATCTTTAGAAGCGTGATGAGAGCATTACCTGGTGTAAACAGCACCAACCTAAACCTTATATGTAGATGTAGAAAGTATAGGCAAGAATGTTTTTACTTGACAATAGGGAAATATCTTTGTCTCTAACTATTAACCAATTAATGTATTTCTGGGTCTGGTTACCTTTCTTGGTATCACTGCTTGTCCTTATACTCTCCATCAATATTGCTGGAACAAGCATCTCTGGCAGTGAAATGGGGCTCTTCAAACACACTGAAAAAAGTCTTCCTGACAAAGTGACATGTATACCCATGTCATCTGTGAGTTGACTAGAGTCACGGCCATGTCAAAGGCACTTGACATGTGATGGTTTGACATAATTGTTCTAGGATATTCCACTAGATGGGGCAAACAACCATTTTGGTACCAGGATTAATCACTACCGAGAAGTACTACCAACACTTGAGACATTTGATGTATCTGTGTCATTTTGTTTCCATGAAGAATAGATCACTAAGGTCTGTAAATACTATCAATGAATGGTAGTGAATTATATTTCATTGTTAAATTTACATTTGTTATTGAATATCAAAATAGCGGCCCAACATCCTGAATACTTCAACGATAGAGGTTAGACACCTTATGTCTGGGTCAGTGAAAATACCAAAGGACTGTATTCTAACCCACAATCTATAATCTCAGTATCTACAGTACAGGGAGACATATGACATTGTCATGCACCTTCATGCCCTTGTCTTATGGACTGCATAGAGGTCCTCAGTCAAGTAGAAGTTCTGTAGATAGGAAAAGGTGCCTTAGGGTTGGAGGCCTGTGGGACTATGATATCCCCTGCCTTCTATTATAGGCCTGCCTTGACCCTTACATAATTGTCTCACAGTATTACCTATCACTCAGGTGAATGGATCAGAAATATGTGACGAGTCTTCATTACGCATGTCAAGTGGAGTTGACAAACCAAATATGAGAGCGTCAACCTTATGTCATGGGAGACCAATTGTGACCTGTGCAGTATGCGTCAAAGCAATCAGTGTTCTTCTCTCTTTGCATTTGCGGACCGACCATTGTAGCCTTGTCTCATTTCTTTTTCAGCAGCTTCTTGGCAAAGGATACCATTTCATTTTCTGAAGCGGTCCTCCTCTATGTTTTATATCCTGTTTTTTTTTCAGAGGGTTATGCTTAACTAGTCTATAGAGTTCTAAGAATTTTGCTTTGATATTCCATTTGTGCTGACAGCCGGGTTTGTGCCCTGTAGATTTTAGGTTTATGTTACTCGGATGTCATGATGCAGAAATGCAGTGGTTGCTAATCTACTTGTAAGCAGTATAGGCTGACTTGTGATCTGTGTTTGTGTATCATGATGCCATAATGAGAGCGCTTACCTGCTTTTAAATTCAAGAACCCGTCACATAAACTGAGTGTATGGGTGTTTGGCCATTTTTACTTCTTTATCTTTTTTCCTTTTCTTATCATGATTCCATCTTGAGTGGAATCATTCATCCACTATTAGCCCTAAAACAGCTGCCAGACTACAGTCAGTAAATGTTTTAAGTGCTGCATGATGCCAGCAGGTTTATGTTACTTCATTAACATCATGATGTACCAATCAATGTTGGTCAACTACCAGCGTTGTGCTAGAACAGCATTCTGTTCCCTTGAAAGTTTATAAACTCTACAGGATTGGCAAAATATATGAATGCAAAAGGAAGGAATATAAATGCAAATAAAAGAAAATTAAATTTCTTAGCAAAATGACATCTTCTCCATTGGTTGAGGATGACCAGAGAAAAGGACAACAATTTTGACCAACTACATAGTCCATGAGGCTTCAAAGATAGACATTCCTTTGCAGCCATAAGCTATTAAAAGAATGTTTCACCACGTCTCTCCTTACTGATCTGTTCTCAACCCTTAAGGAGCAACAGCCTGTCGAGAAATTGCTAATCTTTATTTCTCATGATGCTAGCACTACAATGGAGTATCATTTTGTCCCCCTTTAATGATGACTTACATGTATAATCAATTAATGAGGGTTGTCATTTAAGAGTTGTTTAGCAGTGCTTTATGGTAGCTGACTCCATTTTTGCTTGCCATCATAGCTCACTGACAAATGCCATATCTCTATGTCCTGATGTAACTAGATCTAAATGCATTCAGTCTTTTTTAAGGCTTTTCTTGTTCATCCTTTCCTTTGTTCCTTAGCAGGGTCTGGAATAACAAGAATGCCAATCAACACCAACCTAGACAGCAGCAGCCCAGCCTCTCAATGTCTCATATGTGAGCAAATTAATTGCTTTTTATGGCTGCTCGAATTATTTTGTTTCAATCAAATGAGAAGTAATGAGTCCCGGCTTCTTTAGTTTTCCATCTTTAATCCTTCAAGGGTAGCATGATGGCATTTTTGTTGTTGTCATGATGCACCAATGGATGATGCAGTGCTGGTGAGTCTGCTCAGCTTCATTGGCACTGCTCCACCTCGGAGCCTTTAGGACAGCATTTTGTACATAACCCATACGGGTACTGCATTCATGTGTTATGGTAACCAATGTAAATGAGACATTAATGCACTGTGAGGCATTGTTTAGGCTAAGGTGGAAGATACATGTAAGTTCTGGGAGATATTCTGACTACCTCTCTACATGCATCAAAGGCCATTTTACTGATATCAGATGCCCTTAGAGGTAGGATGTATCAGCAAGAACGTTCTAATCATTTTGAATAAATGCTTCCTACCTGTGGGCCACATACCACACAATCTAATTACCATTTCTAAATTATCAACTTTTTTTCATCTATTTTATTTTATCCTTTGATCCATTTCCACAGTAACATAATGAAAATGAATAAAAAAAGACTTTTTGATGTTTGTGACTGCTACAATTGTTGCTGCCAATTTAGTGATAATGTTGTAGCAATTGATGTAGCACCAGCTTAATGAAGCCATGCTTTAACCCACCCCAATACACACTGCAGCAGCTATTGGAGAAAAGCCATGTATGCCTTAAAACGCTATGTGCCATTGAAGGTATACACCCATAACCACATCAGCTCTTATACCACTCTATATCTATAGGACACAAACCATTCCGTCCCCAGTGAAGCTGTAGTATCGGGTATAAACAAGGATGAGAGGAGTAAGGGATAATCCTGTTTGCTGCTCGATGGGGCTCTGGTTCTCTAATGGCTGCCTGATATGATGATATTTCCTGCCTGGGGACATTGCTACATCAGTACTTCCGACTCTTTCCCCTCCCCCACCCAGACCATGACTTGATGGTTTTAAAGTGGAAAAATCCCCTAGGATGTCCCCGCAGAGTGTTTGCATATCACATGCATTTACATCATAGGTTTCATTCCAATATGAGTCCTAAATAAACTATTTTATCAACAAAAAAGTGTACTTAATATGCATTGCAGTATTATAACGTTTTCATTTGTTAAGCGATATGAAATGTGTGTTGACAAATCTATGACTGATAGTAAAAAACAATGATGCATGTCATGTACATTTGGCTGTTGACAACAATATGAGACTTATAAAAGGCATTTGATTGTTGTTGTGTTTTTTTTAATCCAGGATTCACTGACCGCTTTATACATAAATGAATAATGTATATAAGGCAGTCAATTGATCAGGCTTTCAGGTGTGTGTGTAAAGCTTGTCATATATCCAAAGAACGTAAATCTGAAGACATCATGCACAATTTGAACGGTCAATTATACCTGTATGGATGATTACCCATTAGTCTATGTGCATGGGATGGTAATGTAGCAAAATATATTTCTCCTGAGATTTGCTGTGGCCCTATGTGGTAATGATTTTGAAAGGCTACGTATTTAAGAGATGCAGTAGCCCGTAAGCCATCAATGTCATTTAAGTCTGCCTGGACAGCATATCACTTAAACCTTTAAGGGCCACTATTGTGTCATCTATAAACACTTTGTAACAAGCGTGAAGCATGGCAGTAACGGTGGCATCAGGTGCTGCGAGGCAGCTGATGGCGCAACTGCTTTAGGCCAGTGATGGCCCGGAATGTTCGTGTGATCACCCAAATCAAAATAAAAAAATAAACTGCCGACCGAGAGACGTCAGTCACTGATTGACGGCTTAGGGAGTGTATCCTTAGGGTCCCTGGCTTTCTAGTTCAATTAGAGCATGGAGTATGTTATAATGGTTTCTAATTCACCCCTTTTAATAATGGAATCTTTTAAATTCCATTATCAATGCACACCGGCACATCTAAAGGTTCATCTTTCTTGATGCAGAAATGCATGAGCTGCATTCATGTACCATGATGGCCATTGACTATGATGCATTCATGTTCTACTAACCTGAGTAATAGTCAGGGCCAGTTTTCAGAAAATCAAACTTTGTAAGGCATTTCTGAGTAGAATTGGGCATCTGGTCGATTCTACACAATTTGGGTATGCAGAATCCAAATTTGCCAGATGACATTTGATATTTTCACTTTTAACCCCTGAAATTGCAAAAAAAAAAAATAAAATTTTCATATATGAGCAGAAGTAAGGTAATGTACACTACTGCACTTGGTGATATAAGCCTGACAATGAATGAGCTGAGTCCTCAGAGGTCTAATGTCTGTATTATTAGACTTTTGAAATCCAAGATGGTTGCCATTTTGCAAGGCGGCTGCCAGAATAAGAAGTCAAAACTTGTTACTTGGGTAGCAATGGGTGTAGTTCTTCAATTAACTTGATCCTGGGGTCAATTTCTATGTTTTAAGCCTGCTGAGGCTGATTATGTAGCTTATAATAACTTAAAGGTTGACCAAATAATGTGCAAAAAGGGGTTTGAGATATATATATATCTCAAACCCCTTTTTGCACATTATATTGTACAACTAATAGACTCAATCAGAAATTGTGTTTTTGTCACAAGCTTGAATTGTGTAGACTGCTTTATATGGTGACACTAAGCTAAGAACTGAATATGCTGAGTCCTCAGAGGTCACTTCTCATGGTTGTGTTAGTAGACTTTTGAAATCCAAGATGGTGGCCATTTTTCAAGATGGCCACCCCAATTAGAAGTCAAACCTTGTTTCTTGCACAGCAAGAAATGTAGTTCTTCAAATAACTTTGTCCTGGTCAATTTCCATGTTTCCAAGCCTGTTGAGGCTGATTATGTAACTAGCATCGACTATGGTTGTATCATGGTAGCTAATTTTGACTATAGTCCACCCCGGTAGGGGTAATATCAACTATAGCTACCACATATCATATGGGATTTGTATAGAAATTGCAAATAGTATTATGGTGGTATTGCATCTGAGAATATAAAAGAATGAATTTGTATGAGAGAGGCTACTCCGAGAAGGCAAAGATAAGGAACACAAACAGTTCAAAGACTCAATTGTGAAGAACTTTACATCAACACTTTCCAAGGTGTTCAAGACATAGGAAAAGATTGACATAATTATGTGCGAGTGTTTCAACATTATCTTATATACCATTGAAATGGATGATATCTGTCTGAGTCTGATTTGACCTTGCAAACATCCTTTTTATTGATGGTCTCCTTGATTTTTGACAGTTAAAGGAAACTAACTACCCTGACATAAATGGCATGCTACAAACATTGGCCCTGACAGTGTATAGTCTAGTCCCTATTGTTGTTGTTCTTGTTTAACTCAGGTTATTATTGGTGTTCTTATTTTACCACAGGTTCTGGTACAAAAATGTTAGAAAGCTGATAGAGCTCTATTCAGTGAGCCTACACAAAACTTGCAAACCTATCATCACTATCTGGTCATTGATGATACAGCAAGTTGCTTATCCCAATGTGATTTCCTCTTCTGTGCAAAACACCTTTCACCTGGGAGAGCTTAGTAATAATGAGGAAGAGGCTAATACCAAACAATACCCATAGTGGCAACTTCCACTCATTTAAGTTGACAGGGGTGAGAGCTATATTCATCTTGAATTACATTTTATGGCCAGAATGTTATGATCAAATTATCTCTGTTCCTTTTCAAACCCTTCATACTACAATGATGATGCCTGCTTACTCCTTCCCGTCCTATTCACATTGATGGCATGTTGCATCATTCCATTTCAATCCCTCTCTCCAAGGTGTTAAGTAATAGGAAAGGCAGTGATAGTCTATGAGCTCTCTGATTTGAATATATTGTAACAGAGATGTAGTAAACAGAATTGAGAAATAACAGGGTTCTGATTAGGATTGGTCTCCTTGATTCACGACAGGCTGTGTTTCCTAAACATGGGTAAACAGTCACATCAAGATTTTGGGACTTTCACCACCTGTGCCCTCAGTCCTATTTGAAGTCCATCTATCTAAGAAAGCTATGAGCCAAACTGACCTTTTTGATTTGACATTCAGAACAAATCTTGTATCCAGACCTAAAATTATAGGCCATTGCCCCTTAAACGTAAAAATGTTATTTGAGCCTTAACTGCAAGCCCTATGCCCTAGAACAGTAGAATGGATTATGTTGCTGCCCTAGATCAGTAACTAGGGAGGATAAAAAATGGATTATAAAAGAGTTTTATATTTTTCTGACAAGTATACACATGTAATCATATAGAAACCATGTCTTAATAGAAAGAGAGAATATCAGTTTTGTGATAAAGGGATGTAGAAATATGGTGGTATTGCACTTGGGCAACCCACAGGTGCTGCCCTGAGGTAACAGCGGCCCTTAATGAGTAAATTAGAATTAGGCATAAACTTTAGAAAATCATAGCCAACAGTTGCATTTTAGCCAATAGTCAAACTAACTTCAGTAGGATAAGAAATAAAAGGAACTGATCAACAAATAAGGGTTCTGCATAGTTCTATCACAGTAAATTGCCTCAACCAAGGGGGAGCACATCCAGCTAACCATTGCCCCCTTCACACATACAAGATCCCTGGTTTGCTGAGGTGCACCTGAAAATGTGTTACAGGTATATGTCATCTAGTTCTATCAAACATATTTAAAGGGTATTGTATGGAGGCAGCCATCTTGGAAAATAGCTGCCATCTTGAAAAGCAGCTGCCACCTTAAATTGTGAGATGTCGCATGAAATCTGAGAAGAACCTATCATATTAACTCTAAAGCATCAGAAAAGAATTAACACACGGTATACCTAACACAAAATTACAATTTCAGATCTAATCAATTTAGTTTATTATAACAAATGCCTAATTGCACACTTTTTAACTGCTCCAAGTTGAATTTTAGCTACATAATCAGCCTCAGCAGGCTTGGAAACATATAAATTGAACCCAGGATCAAGTCAATTGTAGAACTACATCCATTTCTATCCAAGAACCTAATAACATAGACATGAAAAGTGACCTCTGAGGACTAAACAAATTCATTTTCAGGCTTATATATATCACCAAGTGCAGCAGTGTACATTGCCTTACATCTGCGCATATCTGACATTTTTGGAGCAAAAAATGGCAGTCATTTTGTTTTTGCAATTTCGGGGGGTAAAATGTGAAATTATGAAATGTCGTCTGGCAGATTTGAATTCAGCATACCCAATTTACCCTAATCCAACTTTCAGAACACTTCTACTCAAAAATGCCTTACACTCCTTTATAGAGGGCTCTTTTTGAGATCTTGGCCCTGACTATAAATGGAAATGGAATTTACAGATTGATAGCCAATGAAAGTGCTGCAGCCGTAAAGTTCAAGGAAGGAATAAAAGCCAAATATTTCCACTGGTTTTAAATTGGCTCATTCCATCTCAAATACAACTTCCAAATCATAAATTTCTTATAGTTCTCTGTCTTTCTTTGGTTCATGACTGTATTTATCAGTTACTTGATACCCGGGCTCATCCCATCCAATTAATGATGACCCTCAAACCATTCAACACCATTGGCTGCACAGAACCCACATTTCAAGAACAGTGCAGTTTCATCTTAAAAACAGTTGAGTACAATAGTTGTTGTGGCTATATTGTCATACTAGTAATTGGCATGATCGAGTTGTCATATGAGAAATATCATAAGACTAGTGGTATATAGTGTAATTATCTCAAGGCTCTTATAAATAGTGTTATTTCCAGTTGTCACTGGTTTATTCAGCTTTAGGCAACATGTAAGAAATATCAATCATACAGTAGTTAGTATGTAGGTAATTAGTACATACAGTAAACATACAGTAATTTATAAAGTACAATGTTCAGTTCCACTCCACCTGTGAGGTATTAATAATACAGTGTCCAGCATACTTCTAGGTGGGTTCCCACACCTAGCTCCTGACCTGCTGCTTAGAGGAATAATGTAATAATGGATAACTTTACCCTCTGGTGGAAGTCTTGAAGAAGATAGCCTCTGGCCACTAATGGTAGGAAACCAATGCCTGTCTAGCATAGTTTCACCATAGTGCAGTGGTATAGCAGGTAGCAGGAGATGACTGGAGATGTTACCTCTAGAGCGGTTCTTGGTGATGTGTCTTCCTGGAGGTGCAGACAGGCTATTTGTAGCAAATCTTGGAAAAGCACCTCCAGACTGACTGGAGCCAGCAGCATCTGCCTAACTCTACAATTGTTTGAGGGGACCCTTTCAAGTGTCACAGGGGGACAAAGGACCCCCATGGACGCCGCTATGGCCCCCATTGTCTTGGTCGGTTCTGCATCTTTAGACCCTCATATCTCGGCCGTTTATGCTTGTATAACCGCCATTTTGGGCATGCGCAGAGCTGAATGTGCCAAGATTATAATGCCCGCTGGATAGGCGCGTAACTCCCGCCGGTTTGTCTGTAGCTCACTCGGAGGTTGATTCAGTCTCCATGGCGTAACTTCCTTAATACTGGGAGTTCAGCCTTGATCTTGGGCTCATTCTGACCGTCTAATTATGGGCTTTCCATAGCATTTTTGATATTTGACCTAGGTCGCTCAGGAGCGACGCTAGAGCGACCGGAAGGTTATGGCGTCGTGCTTATGTAACCCATTGTTCAGTCCTTAGAGTGCTCAGACACTCATGACGGCGTCAGCGGTGCTCAGGCACCCGTGACGGCCGGTTGCATTCACTTACAAGTTATTAATTTGTGCATTGAACCATGAGGTCGCACACTGAGACCCTTATTCTTATTATATTGTGCAGTGAACCATTAGGTCGGACCTTTTGATGTCATAAACTTAGTCTAACTGACTGTGGCTGGTGTGCAGTGGGGCATGAACGCTCTTATGTAAAGTTTGAGCGCTCTTATAGCTCTTAGAACCAACCTATGTATTAATTTCATAGATATTTCTTTGATTAATACAAAATATGTTACAATTTATGGAATAATAAAATGGTATATCATAGAATACTCCCTCTCCCCCGAAAGAATGCGAAACTCCGTCATTTCGCCGAGGGAATGTACAATTTATACAATTTTTACCTTATTTTTGGAGTTATATACTGTTTTGTAAGAGGATTTGAAGTAATGGGGAGTGCTTCAAATGCAATTTTTGTGGTAGAGCTTTGTCAGTATAAACAATTTTCTCCTGGGTATAAGTACATTTCCGAGTTTCTATATCTTACTATACCAGAGCTTATTTGCTTATGTAACATCAATTTTGGGTACAATTTTCCATTTTTATGTACAACATACAATTTGGCAAATAGTGTGCAATTTTGGCATTTAATATTCAATTTAGCGTGCAAATTGAACATAAATGACAATTTCAGTGTGCAACTTTACAATTTCGCGTGTAATTGCGTTCAATTGACAATTTCAGTATGCAAATATATAATTTTTGCGTACATTTGGCAATTTAAGTGTGCAAATATATAATTTTCGCGTATATTTGGCAATTTTAGTGTGCAAATATATAATTTCGCGTGCATTTGGCAATTTTAGTATGCCAATGTATAATTTTGCGTTCAATTGATAGTTTCTGTATGTACAAATATAATTTTGCGTACAGCTTGGATACACATAGAAATGTTGATTTTCTAAAAATCTGACTTCAGTGTATGAATTGGGTACAGACATACAGTATAATGTGCAACATATAATTCAAATGTAAATTGGATACAACTTACAATCTAGTGTGCAAACATACAATTTTAGTGTGCAAATTGGGTACAAGCGTACAATCTGGTGTGCAAATATACAATTTTAGTGTGCAAATTGGGTACGAGCGTACAATCTGGTGTGCAAACATACAATTTTAGTGTGCAAATTGGGTACAAACGTACAATCTAGATTACACTATTCAATTTATGGGATTTGAGACAAATTTTTCCGAGCGCCGGAAAAACAAAGTACTTCATGTACAATAGGCTTGTTTGTCTCTGAGTTACTCATTGATTTTGCTATATGGGTGTATTAATTGGCAATTTCGGCAGTGGGCCGCTGCTTAATTGACTATTCCCCTAGCCTTTTGAGTATGTGTCCCTGAAAGAGATTTATTTGGTGAGTATCTTAAGTAAACATGTTTTATGTCAACAATTTTCTCAACAATTTTTTTTTTTTTTTTTTTTTTTTTCATTCATTTTTCCAACAATTTTCTTGGATACCTAAAGTGTGTTACTTTAAGTAAACCTTGGCATAGTATACAAGTGCTGGTGGGTACAAAAACTGTCTTAGTTATCTACCTGCATTCATGTATATTAATGTTAGATTTGTACAATTTTACAATTTGTAATTTGCAATTTCGCAATTTTGCGCGTATATGCGCGCATTAATCATTGATTTTGTGAGAATACCATAGATTTTCATATTATACATCAACAAGTGGCTGTGTATATAATTTTTTTTTCTAATACTTTGATAATTTCATTGACAGTGGAGGTGTGTCAGGAGTGAGATGTGAGTCTCCTCCCTGGTGTGCTCATGCAGTGGTGGCACTTGAGGTGTTAGGTGCCAGATTTTGGCATGTGTCTGTGGCAGTGCCTAGCTTGGTGTCAGTGGACAGTTCAGGGTGGGGGGGGGGGTGTGTGTGTGTCCATTTAAGGAGTGTGTGGCTGGTATTGGAGCATCAGTTCCTCTCTGGAAGTCACTGCTGTAGTACCATGGCCCACCTACAAGCTCTCTTTGCTCTGCCTGTCCCCCAGGTGATGGAGGTGGGGAGTCCAGCTAGGGCCCTGGTTGAGTCTAACCAGACCATCCATTATGGGTACATAGTGAGTAACTTCAAAGAGATCATAGAGCATGGTGATGTGATGGTCTGTAATTACTCCTGCCATTATTTCCTGGGCTCAGCCTTGCGTCGGGGGGCCACTGTGGCCCTTCTGACTAGGGCCTTGGGCAGTATGGGTTTCTGGCCCATGGATTATAACCTAGGGCCGCGGGAGCGAGTGCTATGGGATTATTTGTTGGCGGCATCCCTCCTCGATCTTGCGGCATCCGGGAATCCATCCACGGCTGCCGAGTATGGGCTGGGGATGCTGGAGGCCCGGCTCGCTGAGTGGGAGCAGGATCACGGCCATATGTATGGCTCGGACTCGGCCCCGGACTCTCCCATTGATGTTGAACCCGAGGATCTGTGGTAGGATCCCGACTGACTGAAACCTAGGGTGTAAAAACCCGCCATCCCAAAGGCCCTTTTCAGGGCCGGCAAATTGTCCGAAAAGTTCTGAATACTGTCTCTGATGTGTTGTCTCCTGGTGGTGGACTGGGGGCAGCCTAGGCTGTGGGCAGTCTAGGCTGTTTCCACAGTCACCGGGGAGGGCTGGTGGTTTAGAAAATTAGCAATAGTCTGCATGTTTGACCTTGCGGTCTCCTCCTGTTGTTCGTCAATAATTATATCTGTTGTATTTTCCAGTGCTGTCATGGTCACCGGGCTGGTGCCACAATCATTCTGGAGAAGCATGGAGTAGTACAGTCCTTTGTTTTTAAGGGCTGGTATAGTGCTGAACCTAGTGCGCCAAGGTAGGTGTATCACCTGAGGGAGGTGATAAGCAAATTCTCCTCTCTGTGTTGTTATAACTGCTGGTCCATTCCAGGTAAATATAGCCTTAGGTAGTGGGAAGGTTTTAACCACTATATCCTTATAGGTAGGGGCAGCTGCTGATTTAATCTCATCAAATTCATGTGGTATTGGCCTCAAGGGTAGCGCGAAGTTTGAGTCTCCACAATATATTTTAAAATATATTGTGGGGTTTGTGCGCTTGGCCACATTTTTCTTGCCACAGTGTGTCTGTGCAAATTTCTTAAGGTACTTCATTATTCTGTAGGCTGAGTAGATGGTCAGGGTGAATAATATAGCAATTATCAGGGTGTGGGTTTCCTGAATTGTGAGGAAGGGGGTGTGGGTTTCCTCTGTAGGGGTTAGTTTGGTAGGATTCTTATCTGGGAGCAATTTGTGTAGGGGCAGCTCGGTGACTAGTCTGAATGCTTTGGCTGTAGGCAGGTAGGCTACAGTCCCTCCTAGTCTGTATAATTTGAGTAGTATGTATACTATAAAAATGTGAGCTGATATCCCTAGGATGAGTGCTAAGCTTTGGAAGATTGGATGCTCTGTAACTCGACGTAGGTATGATTCCTCGTAGCGCGTTTCCATTTCCTTATTAAGGTTGGAGGCATCTTTTAATACTGTTTTAGCAAAGGGCTCTAAATTTAGTTGAGTAATATCATCCATGATTGGATTTTCCTGTAGTTTTTCTAAGGTTCTAGAAAGGTTTACTACTGGGAAATTTGGAAGATTCTCTCTTTCATCTGGTTTGGTTTCAGAAATTTTGTTAAGTGCTGCCATGAATGGTAAATTAATTGTCTTGAGAATGTAATGAAATGATAAGGTTGAGTTACAGGGCAACCTTGTGTTTGGAAGAGAAAATTCTCCTACACTGATCGTGCACCCACAGGGTACACCTATGATTGAGTAGGACTGGGCCTTCCGAGTTTCAGACGTTTTTCCATGGCAGTTGATAAAGTAATGGGGTTCATTTGTAGTGACCAGATACTCATCTTCAGAAATGGAAATAGCATGGGTGGTAGGTGCTTGCAGTGGTGAAACTGTAAACTTGCAATGTTCCTTAATCTGTTGAGCCTGGTTAGTAAAAATGGCTACAGGGCATGTAGGCCTGTGTTTATAGATTCTACCATTTACCTCTCTGCATACCTTTACTGTAGTACCTTCACATGCCTGCATGTCTGCTGAGTCCAATTCGATAAATAATGATTCATCGTAAGATACTGCTAGAAACTCAGTTGTGGTTTGTAGTTTGGTGACTCCTCTGGTGGGGGTCTCCTGTGTGTCTATAGGCATGGGTGATGTGATCATTTGGTACAGTTTGAAGGTCGAGGTGGTAGATTGAATTATAATGTCCAGATGAATATATATATGGTGAGCTGAGTAAGTGTATGAGGTCAGCTTCTGTGAATAATAGAAATCTAAGTCATTAATTGCGACTTGTGCTCCAGGGTGTGTAATCCTAAGTTTGTTATTAATGTCAACTAGGTATCTAGCGAGGTCTGAGGGTGGTACTATATCAGGGGTTAGGATTCCTGATGATAGCATCCTCAGGGCTGCATTTGTCCTTTGCAGTGATTGAACTGTATTCATTCTTGCTGCTATGATAATTAATGCATCATTTAATACTTGCATTTTCTCCCTTTGAGTTTTCTCGTGCCTTGAATATGAGTCAAGTGACCTGGACATGTTAGAGGCCCACAGGTTGACGGTGTCACCTATGGTGTTGATTGTGCTGTCCAGTACCTTCTTATCTTGGATGTATGCTTTGACAAACTTATCTTGTCTGTCTGTGATCTTTTCAATGAGATTAGCTGCTTCCTGATCCTGTTTAGCAAATTTTCTTAGTATTTCATCTATGTTCTTGAGCTGTCCCATTACTTGGTTTACATCTTCTACTGTGGCTAGACCTAGCACACCGCGAAACAGGGGTGCTAGAAAACCCAGTATGGCCTCTCTTTTGGCCTTGTCCAATGTGTTTATGGGGTTGGATAAGAACAATTTGATGGAGGCTAGTGTTTCATTTATCTCCTTGTCTGCAATTTCCAGCAAGGTGTCTAGCTCCTTAGCTTGTTGGATAATTTGGCCAGAGGTATGATCTTGTAGAGTAGGAGTGGTCAAATGGAGTATTCTATCCCTTATGGATCCTTGGGTAACGGGTGCCCGAGGTATCTTGTAGGGAATAGCTAACAACAGTGTTGTGGTTGTATGTCCATTGACCAATGGTTGAGGGCTAGGTTTGAATACTACTCCTATGTTTTGTCTCACCACAGGTGTATAACCTGCAGTAAGTGGTTCAATAGTATATAATAACAGCATAGTTAGCAGTATGGGTGAAACTCTCAGTGTCCCCATGGTGCTTGTGTAAAGCAAGTTTGCTGTTTAAAGTCTTGTCAAATTTGTAGTGATTTGGTGCTGGTAAAGTCTAAGTGTATGGTGTAACACTTTAAATGAAGTGGTTCAAACTGTACCTTTGCAAGATTGAGCTGTCTTGGCAATATGTCCGGTGAGTCTATAGAGGTTGACCAGTAAATGGTAAGGTCAGGTTGAAGGTGAAGTAGGTGTGTTCTTTATCCTAGTGCAGTCTCTCCTAATGGAGAAGTGGGCTGGCTAATTCCCAAGTGGGGTCCTGTAGACTTGTGTTCCAGACTGCAGCTGGATGAAGACTGATGGTGGGCTATGGTCCACAGTGCTTCTTATGTAGCCTACCCTACCCACATCCATTGTGGGCCTGGTATTGTTTCTCTGGAGTCATGTACCTAATCTCCAGTGTCTGCAACTGAGGGGTTCTATTGTGTAATCTGTGTACTGGTAATTAGCTCCTCCTGTCATCCAGGACAGCCATTCATGACCGTCTAGACAGTTGTCTGAGTGTAGCTTATAAGGTCAATTGATCTCTATAGACTGCTGTGTTGGCATAGCGCGCTCTTTCATGTGGGGATTAGGCTTTAGACACTCCATTGTGTTACCCTTACTCTTCTTAGACTTCATGTCTGCTTTACTTGGGGGGTCCCAGTCTTTGACCCTTTCAGAGGCAATAACCTACTGATATATTTACAAATTTGATTGGCTTTATATACATAGTAATTCATTATCAGTCACACATGTCTTATGTGTGGATGAAGAGAATTTGTAATACATTTTGAAAATCTTATGTCTTTTGGTATCTCAATCTTGTTTCTAATTTCTTGAAACTGCACCACACCTAGATGTCTTCCTTAGTATGTGGTGTGCAGGCCTAGGCTTGATAGGGCCTATGCCTGTGGTTTCTCTTGTAAGGGTGATATCATTTTTGTTCCTTACAATTTTGCTGTAGTATTTGGCCTCATGTGGAATAAGCCTGTGTGCAAATTCATTATTTCTGACAGCCATAACCTTTTTCAGTCTGTCTATGTGCACTGGTCTGGCCACCAATAGATTGGTGTCCAGGTTTTTGAGTTTGGCACTTGTCAAACTAGGTCTATCTACTACAACATATGGTCCCATAAAAAGGGGTTGAAGTTTCTTACACTCTGTGTTGGTCAGGATTCTTGGTATGTTTAGGTACACCATGTCGGTGACCTTGATTTCCTGTGGTGTAAGTTTCTTATCATATCTATCCTTTCTTTCCTTTTGTAGCTTGGCGACCCTTTCTATAGCTTTCCTCCTAGAGGTATCTTGATTTGTTATCATGTTAGCTACATGGTCTGCTACTGTGGATATGTCTTCCTGTATTCCCAGCCCTAAGTCCATTGGGGTGGCTGGGTTTCTTCCATGGAGTAGGAAGAAAGGGGTGAATCCTGTGGTTTGGGATTCAGTGTTGTTTAATGCAAAGGTTATGGGTTCAATAAATGAATCCCAATTGTTTTGGTGCTTTGAGCAGAATGCTCTGAGTGCTGTGCCTATGCTAGCATTGAATCTCTCTACAAGCCCATTTGATTGTGGCCTGTATGGTGAGGAGAATTTATGTTTGATCTTGAGGTGTTTAGTTAACTTTGTGAACTTTGCACCTGTATAACATGTCCCATTGTCTGTTTGAAGAGTGGCTGGTGTTCCATGATGACAAATTATATTCTTGTAGAACTCTGCTGCTGTTGTCTCAGCTTTTAAGTCAGTAGTAGCCCAAGCTGTTGCATATCTGGTAGCATAATCTATGCAGACTTGTATATGTTTGTTTCCCCTGGCAGTTGTGGGAAGTGGTCCCACCGCGTCTAGGTTTAGGAACTTCATTGGTGAAGTCATGTACTCTCTCACTGTCATTGGTGTTTTGTGTGAGTGTACTTGCCTTTTTGCTGTGAGGCATGTGTGGCAGGTGGAAACATATTTTGTTGTGTCTGCTAGCATAGACTTCCAATATACCCTAGGTCGGAGTGCTGACAGCATCCTACTTGAACCAAGATGGCCGCCGGTAGGTGAGTCATGGAAATACTGTAGTGTACTTGTTACCCATTGCTGTGGTATAACAATTTGAAGTGGTACAGTATTGGTTTTTCTCCAATTTATGGGGCATATATGGACTAATGTACCATTTACCAAGGTGTATGTCTGGCCTTGGTTGATGATTCTATTTCCTTGTGCTTTTGGTGCAGGCAAGGTCCCATCCTCAAGATACTGTATGAGGGGCAATAGGTCCTTGTCTTCCCTTTGTTCCAAGCCAAGGTTTGTACCTGAGATGGATGTGTCGGGAATCTGATCCAGTAGTTGATTTATATCTAGCACATGTTGTTTTATTCTGTCTCTTTCTTTTTCTTTTTCATCGACTATTGGCCTATCTTGTGCCTTTTGTTGGGGTGTGTCACTCTTGTTTTGGCGCGTAGGCTCCTTTGGAGGGCCTATTTTCGCCTTAATGGGAGTGGCAACCTTTTTCTTTAAAGGCACACTTTGCTTTTTGTCATTCTTCTTTGTCTCAGAGTTCTTTGACTTAGTAGATGCAGTGTCTTTTGTGACATTTTTCCTGGCAGGTGGGGTTTTGGTAGGTTTGTTTCCTGTGACCTTTTTCTCATTTAGAATAGTTTGTGATTGTGTGGGGGGTTTTGGTGTGCCCTCCTGAATCATTTCTCTAGTCTTTGAGCGTGTGGTCATAGGACACAAATGGTTTGGTGTTTCCTCTCCCTGCATTGGTTCAAAGAATCTGACTGATTTAGAAGTTGCTTGAGTAATAGCATATATTGTGTCTTCTGGATCTTCATCGTCTGAGTCAGGTGGGGTGAAGGGTGGCTCCTTAGGAGTTGCCTTCACTATCTGATTGAGTGATGAGAATTCAATAGGCTCGAAGTCATTATCTGGAAAGAGTTGTGAGTATTCTCTCTCACAGTGGCAAAACACATAGTGTGTAGATTGCTTCAAGATACCCCTAATGGGTGTCTCTGGCCTTTCAATGGTGTTGGGTGGATCATCCCTTTTGAATGGTACTTTCTTTGTTACTTTTGCAAACTTGGTTCTACTGGCTGCTCGAACTCTCCTTGGTGGGGGTGGAGGGTTAGTCATGGGTCCAGAGTCTGGGTATTCTCTTCTAGACATAGCATCTGGTGGTGTGTTATCATCACCCTTCACGTGTTGGATGGTGAATGAAAATTGTTGTATGTCTAGAGCCCATCTGGCCCATCTATGTGTGAGTCCTGTATTGGTTAATAGTGGGATTAGGGCTGCATGGTCTGTGTATAGTTGGAAGTGTCTGGTCTCTAGATAGTGTCTGAAGTGTAATACTCCATACACTACTCCCAGTAGTTCTCTCTCTGTGGTATTGTAATTTCTCTCATGTTTTGAGAGGGTTCTACCTGCAAAGGCTACTGGTCTGAGCACTCCTTCATTATCTCTCTGTGAGAGTACAGCTCCTAAACTCACATTGGAAGCATCAGTTGCCAAACTGAACTCTTTCTCATAGTTTGGATATCTGAGAAGAGCATTGGTACAGAGGGCATGCTTTAATGTTTTGAAAGCATTATCTGCCTCTTCTGTCCAGACAAATGCTTTGAGATGTGTCTGTAGATCATATAATGGTCTAGCAATTTGGGCATAACCTTTGATAAACTTTTTGAAGTATTGGCATAGGCCTGTGAAGGATCGGACATTTTTGACTGATTTTGGTGTTGGGAAGGTTTTGATTGATTCCACCTTTGTGGGAGATGGTTGCAGTCCCATGGGTGTGACTCTCATTCCCAAGAAGTCTATTCTGTCTATGAAGTATTCACATTTTGATTTCTTCAGTTTGAGTTTACCAACTCTTAGGCTGTTGAACACATCTTCCAGGTCATGGAAGTGTTGTTCGATTGATGGTGATAATACCAATATGTCATCTAGGTATGGTAGGGCACATTTGTACTTGAGTTTGTTCAGAATTAATGTGACTAGATGGCAGAATCCCGCCGGTGCCGTCGCTAAACCCATCGGCATCCTTTCATAGACATATTTTTTGTCATTTGCTATGAATGCGGTTTTATGCTGATCCTCCTGTCTTATAGGAATTTGAAAAAATCCCTGTTGGGCATCTAGCTTACTGAATACTCTTGGTCTGAGTGACCCTATCATGTCTAGAGTGTCATCGGCCCGGGGTGTAGATAAGGCTTGATTTATCGTGTTCTGGTTCAAATAACGAAAATCTGTGACGAGCCGATGGCCTCCCGATGATTTTTGTACTAAAAAGGATCTGGAGGCCCAGGGGCCTTCAGCACATTCTCTCAGAATGCCCTGTTGTACTAGCCTTTCGCACTCTTCCCCTATTGCGGCCTGTTTTTCTGGTGTTTGTCTATATGGTAGGAAATGACATGGTACTGCCTCAGGTTTTACATGTATAGAGTGTGTATACAGGTGTGTGGCACCAATGTCTCCATCCTTTCCTACAAATACATCATCATACTTGGTCAGCAGTGATCCTAATCTATCATGCTGATCTTTGGATGTGAGCACAGATTTTGGTGGAACATTCTCTTCCAATTCTGGCTCGAGGTCATGTGCCTCACTATGTATAGCAGCTATTTCAGAGAGTCTGATTGAGTTGGGTTCAGGGTCAGCGTATGTGGACTCGCAGTCTGAGTCTGTGTCACTGAATTGAGTTACATCCTCAGGCCGTATGGCTGAGATGGATTGATCAGTGTGTGGGGTAGTGTCTGACACCTGTTGAGGCTTTTCTAAATCAGATTCCTTGACTTCCTGAAATAGAGCTATGATGGCACCCTTTTTGATTTTATGTGGGCGCCTGCTGGTGTTGAGTAACACTAGGGGATGTTTGTTATTTTCCCTGGGGGTTACTGCTGCCCTTTGAACTAGATATGGGGCATTGTTATTTCTTTGGAGGTTATCTACTACTCCAGTTTTCCCTTGCAGTGATTGAGTAGATGTGACCTTACCCAATACTGCAAGTTCAGAGAATGGAGGGATGGTAAAATCCCTCACTGCCCTAATGGGTTTGAGAATTTGTTCAGGATCAACATTAAATTCAATTTGAGATTTTGTAGTGCTTAAGAAATCTGTGCCGAGTACAATGGGCTGTGTGAGGTTGGGTATTACAGCAAATTGGTATTGGAATCTGACACCTTGGATTCTAAAGTTCAGCATAGCTGAATGTCTAACATGACACACCGATCCATCTGCCAAGTGGATGTTGATTTTAGATTTCCTCAGTTGGATATGGAATCTCTTTTGGAGATCCATGAGGAATGATTGTCTGACACAGGTGATAGTAGCACCTGTATCAACCAAACATTGTACATCTGAAACATCATATAGATTTGCATTGATACAGCCATTTTGAAGAAGTACAATAGAAAGCTTGGTACTCTCACCTGTATCCTTTGATGATGAATCTGGTGGGGTGATGTGTATCACTGATGGACGTCTCTGTCTGTTAGATGGTAGATTGGCACTAGCAATTGTCTCTGGTTGGATCTTTGTTAATCCTGATTGATTGTTTGTATTTGGGGTGTCACAGTGCACTGGCCCATCGGCACTGTGACATCCTAGTTTTCCTGGTTCTGTGGGGTGGTTGAGATGCTTGCCACCAGGAGCTTGGAGATTTGATCCATCACATGAGGTGGTATTTGGGGGTTACTTTGTTGGTTCCCCTGGTAACCTCTTGTGTCAGGTTTGTAATCCTCCTGGCGTGGGTTGGAACCCTGGTTATATTGACCAGAGTTGCTGTATTGACCGGAGTTGTTGGATCTCTGGTTGTTGTAGGCGCCATTGTTGTTGTAGGATCCACTGTTGTAGTTCCTATGTGGACTCTGGCCCCTACTGTTGGATCCTTGACTATAGGATCCAGTGTTGTTTGAACCCTGGCTGTTGTTGTAGGATCCACTGTTGTTGTAGGATCCAGAGTTGTAGTTCCTATGTGGACTCTGGCTCCTACTGTTGGATCCTTGATTATTATAGGATCTGCCATTACTTGGGGTTCTGTCTCTCCTATCACTGTATGAAGAGTTACCATTGTTGGAGTTGGAAGAGCTGTTGTCTTTCCTACTGTTGTGACCCCCCCGGTTGTTGTTGTTGCCCCCTCTACCTCTGCCTCTATTGGATTGGTAGTTGGGGTCATAGTTATTTCCTCTGTATCTACCGGTAGGGTCTCTTGATGCAACCTTAGCTTCCTGTTGCCTTACATGGGCACTAGACATTAGGTTAACATCTTCATCTGAACTAGTGCTGATTTCCTGGACCTTTTTCTTAGTAGGCTGTGGGTTGGTTTCTGCATCCCTTACCTTCCTAGATCTCTCTTGGGTCTCAACCTCTAGGGCTAGGTCTAGGGCTTGGTCAAAAGAGTCTATTTTCTTGTTCTCAAGAGCTATAGAGATCCAGGGCCTCATGCCTTGGGTAAATGCCTTGCTTAGGGTTTCATCATTCTGGCGTTGGGCATTACACACTTTCCTGAGATGGCATGCATAGTCTAGAACAGGTTCATCTATCTTTTGTGCACGGAGTGCAGTCCTTGAGATTATATTGTCTCGAGTAGCAAAATACTCTTTTAATTTATTCACTACATTGGTCCATGTCAACATATCAGGTGTGGCACTCTCCCTGAAGGATTCAAACCAAGCTAGTGCTTGTCCTTCGAGGTACTTGGGTAAATATGTTACCATGGTGTCACTGTCTGTCACTTTGTACTTATCCTTCAGATATTCTGGGAATTTGTGATCAATGAATAATGCTGTTGACATGAGTGGTGATGGGTGTGAAAAGGTTTTGGGTTTTGTTACCTCATGTATCCTGATCTTTCTGTCGTCCTGCTGTTTATTGTCTATGAGCTTGGTCATGTTGGACACCATGGAGATTATGATGTCATCTTTGGATCCAGAGGCAGATGGTGTGACAACAGGTGTGATGGCAGGTGTGGGAGGTTGTGGGGTCTGGGATGATACCATCTTCATGAGATCTGCTATCTGTTGTTGTTGTCTCTCTAGGGACTTCCGCTGATCTTCCATGGCCTTCTGTTGAGCATCTATTGCTGCATTCCTCTCTGCCAGTTGTTGGTTGAGGATCCTCTCCCTTTCCTCCTGCTGGGACTTGTTGGTCTCTAGGGCAGTAACTGCATCTTGGATGGCCTTCTCATAGGCCCTTATCTTCTCAGCTGTCTGATTAGGTTGGGGGCCTTCATCGGTGTCCATGATGGAGGGTGTGGGGGAGGTGTCTCTGGAGGAGTGGCTGTCAAAGGCTGGAGCTGGGGTGGAGGATCTAGATGAGGGTGTGGATCCACCCCCTGAGACAGATCCTTCTTCCCCTGAGGTAGATAGCGTGAGTTGGGCGTCCTGTAGAGATCCCTGGGAAATGTTGGATCCCTGAGAACTGGTTGTTCCCTGAGTAGACAGGGTGGGTGGTGTGGGGTCTACTGAGTGTGGGTCTGTTGTATTGGAGGCTGGTTTGCCTCCTGTGGGCCTCCTAGATCTTGGTGGGAGGGAGACCTCTTCAACAGGCCCCTGACTACGTAAGGTCTTTGTGTGTTGTTCTGCCAGCTTGACTGATAAGGCTTTGATGTGTGTGTGGTGGACCTCACTGACGTGTGGGAGACCTCACTGACGTGTGGGAGACCTCACTGACGTGTGGGAGACCTCACTGACGTGTGGGAGACCTCACTGACGTGTGGGAGACCTCACTGACGTGTGGGAGACCTCTCTGACGTGTGGGAGACCTCACTGACGTGTGGGAGACCTCACTGACGTTTGGGAGACCTCACTGACGTTTGGGAGACCTCACTGACGTTTTGGGAGACCTCACTGATATATGAGAGATCTTACTGTTGTGTGAGAGGTCTCATTGATGTGTGGGAGATCTCACTGATGTGTGGGAGATCTCATTGATGTGTGGGAGATCTCACTGATGTGTGGGAGATCTCATTGATGTGTGGGGGATCTCACTGGTATGTGGGAGATCTCACTGGTATGTGGGAGATCTCACTGGTATGTGGGAGATCTCACTGGTGACCTTGGTGGGTATGGTGTCAAGGTCAAGGTCACTGGGTGGGTGGAGTGGGTCTAACTGTGTGTATGCGGTACCAGCTTTAATTTACTGTGTGCATGATTGTTCCCAGTTGCGGTACCAGCTTTAACTTACTGTGTGCATGATTGTTTTTAGTTGTGTTACCAGCTTTAAATTTTATGAGCCTGTGAGATATGGGATCTTAGTAGGATGTTCTCCACCACTTTGTCATACTAGTGATTGGCATGATCAAGTTGTCATATGAGAAATATCATATGACTAGTGGTGTAAGGAGTAAATACATCAGGCTCATAATAAAATAGTGTTATTTCCAGTTGTCACTGGTTTATTCAGCTTTAGGCAACATGTAAGAAATATCAATCATACAGTAGTTAGTATGTAGGTAATTAGTACATACAGTAAACATACAGTAATTTATAAAGTACAATGTTCAGTTCCACTCCACCTGTGAGGTATTAATAATACAGTGTCCAGCATACTTCTAGGTGGGTTCCCACACCTAGCTCCTGACCTGCTGCTTAGAGGAATAATGTAATAATGGATAACTTTACCCTCTGGTGGAAGTCTTGAAGAAGATAGCCTCTGGCCACTAATGGTAGGAAACCAATGCCTGTCTAGCATAGTTTCACCATAGTGCAGTGGTATAGCAGGTAGCAGGAGATGACTGGAGATGTTACCTCTAGAGCGGTTCTTGGTGATGTGTCTTCCTGGAGGTGCAGACAGGCTATTTGTAGCAAATCTTGGAAAAGCACCTCCAGACTGACTGGAGCCAGCAGCATCTGCCTAACTCTACAATTGTTTGAGGGGACCCTTTCAAGTGTCACAGGGGGACAAAGGACCCCCATGGACGCCGCTATGGCCCCCATTGTCTTGGTCGGTTCTGCATCTTTAGACCCTCATATCTCGGCCGTTTATGCTTGTATAACCGCCATTTTGGGCATGCGCAGAGCTGAATGTGCCAAGATTATAATGCTTGCTGGATAGGCGCGTAACTCCCGCCGGTTTGTCTGTAGCTCACTCGGAGGTCGATTCAGTCTCCATGGCGTAACTTCCTTAATACTGGGAGTTCAGCCTTGATCTTGGGCTCATTCTGACCGTCTAATTATGGGCTTTCCATAGAATTTTTGATATTTGACCTAGGTCGCTCAGGAGCGACGCTAGAGCGACCGGAAGGTTATGGCGTCGTGCTTATGTAACCCATTGTTTAGTCCTTAGAGTGCTCAGACACTCATGACGGCGTCAGCGGTGCTCAGGCACCCGTGACGGCCGGTTGCATTCACTTACAAGTTATTAATTTGTGCATTGAACCATGAGGTCGCACACTGAGACCCTTATTCTTATTATATTGTGCAGTGAACCATTAGGTCGGACCTTTTGATGTCATAAACTTAGTCTAACTGACTGTGGCTGGTGTGCAGTGGGGCATGAACGCTCTTATGTAAAGTTTGAGCGCTCTTATAGCTCTTAGAACCAACCTATGTATTAATTTCATAGATATTTCTTTGATTAATACAAAATATGTTACAATTTATGGAATAATAAAATGGTATATCATAATATATTGCACATTTATAACAATTAGGGCATATTGCATTGGCCTTTTGAGGCACCCAAAATATCAATGAAGAAAAAGAACATGTTCTGTATTGCACTGGTCAAAAGTTCATATGAGAGATGCACTCATCCTGAAAGCCATTAAATCGGGGGGAGACAACCACATTTTAGAGGTTTTGCCACCTTGGCCGATAGTCGTATATGTATGATAACTACCTAGGTAGATCTACAGGCAAATTGGCCTAAGGATGAAATTCTCAGATATATCACAGGCCCAGACTTGAAATCATAGGCCTTTGATCTCCGAGCCAGCGTTGGTGTTATCATATACCATTTTATTATTCCATAAATTGTGACATATTACTGTATTAATCAAAGAATATATAAGAAATTAATACATTGTACTTCTATGTGAGCGTTCATGCTCCACTGCACACCAGCCAGGTCAGTTATACATAGGTTACAACATCAAAGACAGCGATCTCATGGTCCACTGCACAATATAATGATTCTGAGGGCCTAAATCAGCGACCTCATGGTCCAGTGCACAAACTAATAACTTGTAAGTGAATGCAAACAGCCGTCACGGGTGCCTGGGCACCGCCGACGCCGTCATGAGTGTCTCAGCACCCAAACACTGAACAATAGGTTACATAAGTCACAACGCCATAACCTTCTGGTCGCTCTAGCGTCGCTCCTGAGCAAGCTAGGTCAAATATCAAAGCATTTGTGGAAAGCCCATAATTAGACGGTCAAAATGAGTCCAAGATCAAGGTGGAACTCTTATTATTCAGGAAGTTATGCTATAGAGACTGATTCAACCTCCGAATGCGCTACAGACGAACCAGCGCAAGTTACGCGCCTGGCAAGCGGGCATTAGTAACTTGGCATATTCAACTCCGCGCATGCCCAAAGTGGCAGTTGTAACGGCGTAAACTTCCGAGATATGAGGGTTTGAAGTTACAGAACCGACCAGGACAATGGGGGACATAGCGGCGTCCATGGGGGTCCTTTGTGCACCCTGTGACACATGAAAGACTCCCCTCAAACAATTGCAGAGTTAGGCAGATGCCACTGGCCCCAGTCAGTCTGAGGTGCAATGCCAAGATTTGGTACAAATAGCCTGGCTGCACCTCCTAGAAATCAGAATCTCCAGAACCGCTCCAGAGGTAACATCTCCAGTCATCTCCTGCTACCTGCTATACATCTACACTATGGGGAAACTATGCTAGACAGGCATAGGATTCCATCATTAGTGGCCAGAGGGTATCTTCTACAAGACATCCACCAGAGGGTAAAGTTATTCATTATTACATTATTCCTCTAAGCAGCAGGTCAGGAGCTAGGTGTGGGAACCCACCTAGAACTATGCTGGACATTGTATTATTATTACCTCACAGGTGGAGTGGAACAGAACATTATACTCTATGAACTATTGTATATTTACTGTATGTGGAAATTACCTGCATACTAACTACTGTGTGATTGATATTTCTTACATGTTGCCTAAAGCTGAATAAACCAGTGATAACTGGAAATAACACTATTTATAAGAGCTTGATGATCTTTTACACTATATACCACTAGTCATATGATATTTCTCATATGACAACTTGATCATGCACAATTACTAGTATGACAGTGTCTTCCCCTGCATTAGTTCATTTCAATATTTACCCTATGTGGTACTTTAGAATTTGACACTATAACAAGGCCCTACCTCTTGTGTGGACTTACTTTAATGGTCTTTTTCATTGCCAGGGTCTCAAAAAACTCTGGTGTTGAATAAGCGTCTGGGTTGAGGGGTATCAAAAACAATCCTGAGCACTAAAAACTATGTTTGATGAAGTGCCTGTCTTGAATAAGGGCTGTGATTGAAGAGGTATTTGAATCAATAAGTGCCCAGGCACTTTAACAGGCCACTACGATGGATTATAACAATGGTTCCATGACAACCCACCGTTTGGTGCATCTATATCCAAAGACAATTGATTAATTCTATTGGTTGCATTGAAATGACCCCACAGCTACTTCTCGTTTATAAAACAATTACCAGTAAAATAGATGTCTTAAAATAGAAAGCCATTAGCCCAGTTTATAGCTGATACAAAGCTGCAGGTCTGTTAGCAGCAGACGACGATATGTCACTGCACTCCCTAACATAGAAATAGAGGGTGGTGGTGGTCTACTTTGAGACTGGCGTAGAATTAAGTAGTCCAATATTGTAAAAAAAATAAATGGTCATGTAAAAATACTGTGTCTTCATAACAATAACTCTATAGAGCAGTTACTCCAGAATTATCAGCTAGAGAACCCATCTTAAGTTCATCAAAATCATCAATTTGAAAAAGCAAATGGCTGATTTAGATATCAGGGCCCCTTTTAACTGTAGTTAAGAGCGAATTTGATTAATTTGGCCGGAAATATGGGTTAAACAACAAGGGTGCTCCCTCTTCTCTTTTCAATCCTGCTTGTCCATTACAGTCCTATAACAACACTATTTCTTTAGCGAAACATGTCAAACTGCCTCTATTGAAGGATTTCTGTTGTTGAGAAATCTAAAAGACTTTCCCCAACTAAGCATTCAAAGACACTTTATATCCCTTATTCCTCTGTTAAAAGGGCATGGTCAGACTAGGCCGTGACTGCCTTGGCCTGATAAGCTTTCTAAAGTCAGCCTTAAGAAATCAATCGTTTTAAAAAAAAAATAATGAGACCAATCTAGTTCCAGATCCCTTAATTAAAACTACATGCAGCTTTCTGAAATTAGCAAAATTCCAAGGTCCTGTTATAAAACAATTTGTGAACTTAACTTTGTCTACACAGAGTTTGGCCTGAAATGCCTGTCTGCATACCACTTGAAATTGATTCCAGCATAATATTTATAATCTGGTCCAAGCAGAATTATTAACTCCTCAAGGTCCATGTTCCTTTGTTGTCATGATTCACCAAAACTGTGTAGCAAGTCAACTTTTGAGACCTACCAAAGTATTCGCTACATTTACTGCAGAATCTAAGGGTACAACAGCTGTAATCTTGCATATCCCACTAGATTCAGATTAAGTTATAGCAGTAGGGATCCTGCAAAAGCAGAAGCCCTTATCTGACCTGGCCATAGTGATGCTAAAATAAGTAAATGCTCTCTCTCTCTCTCTCTCTCTATTAACAAGTGTGAAAGCCACATCATATATGAAATGGTATATATGCATCCAACTGATCTTATATATAAGATCAGTTGGATGCATATATACCATTTCCCCCAACTTAACAGGCCTAGGGGATAGCCACTGTAGCTCTGAGACAGAATTAAATCACCTTTTAAATTACCCTTATTACTGTAACTGGATTGGGCCACACAAACATTTTGCGTTAGGACCAGAATAGTGCCATTAGGTTCTAATTCAGTAACTGCTGTTCTATTTATAGACTGCTGATTGTCAGATTAGGAGACCCAGGATGTAAATATTTTACAAACATGAGGAGATTTGTTTTGTAGTTTAGAGTAATCTTTTAAAGGCCATTTGGCTCTGTCTCACCAGTTTGATGCAACTACGTTCGGGGAGGTTTCTGTCCGGGGAGGTTTCTGACCGGGGAGGTTTCTGACCGGGGAGGTTTCTGACCGGGGAGGTTTCTGACCGGGAAAAAGATATGGCCAATTGTGCCACAAATATATGGGGTGGCAAGAAATTTATCAATCTAAAATAAAGTCAGGATAGGATCAATCCTTTATTGACTGAAAAAAACTAAACCTTTCTGTGATAGAATTCAAAATACAGGTCAATTCATGTTTTTATAACTGCCGGTCAGAAACCTCCCCGGTAAGAAACCTCCATCAGGTCAGCCCCTTAAAACAAAGAAGAGAGGGCAAATAAGTAAGGTAAAACAGTAGGGATAGAAAGATGTCCATCTAAGGAAAAGGGAGGGAAGGCTGAAGATCAAGATTTTTTTTTGGACTTGCCCATTGCATTAATGAACTGCTATGTTAATTAAAATAATGCTATAGAGCAGACCAAGTTTTATTGATTTTTCAAAGGAAAGTCACAAATGAAACAGTACAATAACTTCATGGATCTTGACAAATGTCAATATGAACACAATCAGCAGATGGAAAAATAGGGACTGGCAATATTCACTCAATAGGTTATTAACATAGAAAGTACAGACAAACAAATTAAAAGCAAAAAGAGATAGATAGTAAATAATATGTCATACATAGAGATTTGTGTGTCTACACATTATTTCAGTACATCATCATTACAGCTAAATACACCTTGTCTTTAGTTCAAATAAGTGATAATTAGAGTTGGTAGTATATGCTGTTATATGCATATGGGAACATCAGCAATATCAATATGGATGTAAACATGAAAAAGGATATGAATGTGAGTATGAATATGAATATGAAGCGGCATGGTTTCCACACCTGCTTTTCATTATCAATTATAACCCAATTTCAGGTTCAACCTTATATCTTCAGTCTTTGATTTCTTATACATTAAGCATAATAATAGCATGTCAAATCTTTTCTCTAACACTGGAACCTTACAAGTTTCATGCAACTCCTTCACACTATACCGTCTAATATTGCATTTCAGAAAACTCTAAGAGCTCTATTTTGCAGTAATTGTAATGCCGCAAGACCATCCTCATTAAAAACTAGTACTTATAAATGAACAATATTCTATAATTGGTCTGATTGTAAATCTTTACACTTTGCTCTTGTGTTAAAAACTTTCTTAACTTAGCAAACCTAAAAAGTTTATTGCATATATTTCTTTTAATAATTTTAATCTGTTTATCAAAACTAAGTTTACTGTCAATATGTACACCTAGATATGGAAAGAAGGTGACAGTTTGCACAGTGCTGCCATTGAAGTCTATAGTAGAATCCGGATATCTTTTTAATTTATGAGCACTACAAAACCACATAAATTTTGTTTTAGTTGGATTTACTGTTAGTCTGTTTTCGATAACCCAACGCTTAAAGTTAATTACATCTTCATTCAAATTCTCATTAACCAAGTCTACATCTTTGTTAAAACTATAAATCAAAATGTCATCGGCATACAGTTTAATCTTGCATTCTTTTAAGACCTTAACAACATCATCAATATATAGGACAAACAACAGGGGACCTAAAACGGGTCCTTGAGGGACACCGTAATCAATATCTCGGTTTGAGGACAATTTATTACCATAGCTACTTCGTTGTTTTCTATTTTCCAGGTAACTTTTAAACCATAGAAAATTAGATTTACTCAAACCAAGTTTACTGAGTTTAATTAGCAATTTTCAATGTAATACACTGTCAAATGCTTTAGTGAAGTCTATAAATAGAGCCCCTGTTATCAGACCATTGTTTCTACATTCATAAAGCTCATTAACAAAGTCAAAAGTGGCATCACCAGTACCTGTCCCTTTTTTGTAACTATATTGGTTTTCACAAAAAGTACCATTTTTCTTCATACTTTCACATAAGTAATAATACATAATTTTCTCAATGACTTTAGACGGCATTGGTAGTATTGATATGGGTCGCCAATTTTTTACCATAGCCAAATCCCCATCCTTAGGTAATGGTCTTACAACTGCCATTGCCCAACATTTTGGAAAAATACCCCTGTCGAAACTAATTTGTATCAGATGAGTGAATTGATTTATCAACAACAATAATGCACAATGTAGTATATCTCCCCTTATTCCATCTATGCCTGATAACTTATTTTTATCAATTTCTTTTAGAGCAAAATGGACATCCCACTTATTAACCTTAATATTCTGATCTAAGAAGTTTTCATTTGCCAATAGTTAATCTATATCTAGATTATTATCCACAAGATATTGATCAGTTCCAACAGCAGCAATATGCAGATCCTTACCAATATTACAAAAATAGTCATTTACATATTCACAAACATCATCAGAGGTTACATCAGCACCAGTTATATGATGTCTCATGTCTGGATACACAATAGAATTCGAATTTTTAAACAAGTTATTTATGTGTCTCCAGAATTTTTTGGGATTACCATAACTTACTTGCAACTCTTGCATGACACCACCAATTTGATTTGCTTTAATTTTCTTTCTAATTTTTCTTCGACAATCCTTTATAGCTTGCTTTTCCTGAACACTTTTATTGGCACTATAGAGACGTAACCATCCTTCTCTTTCAAATACTAAATCCATTACTTCATCATCAATCCATGATCTCCTACTTTTTTTAATGTATCGTTCAACATGAGGGTGAAAAGTGTCCAAATATTCAATTAACGGAGTCAATAACATATCCCATAATATATCAGGATCAACAGTAATATTATAATAGGGTGACATGATTCTAAAAAATCTCTAAATCTGTCTTCATTAAAGTTTCTATAATCTCTTCCTCTATACTTAGTGCTAACATAACTGATATTCTCATGTCCTCTACAACCAAAAACTGGGAGGTGATCAGAAATTAGGGCAGAGACCGTACTTGCATTAGTTACATCTAAGCTATTTGTAATTATGTTATCAATACAAGTACCACTAAATGGTCTTGTCACCTCATTAATTAGTATTTTCCATCCAATATCCTTGCACACATTTCTGAAACTTTCACACCCTGCATCATTTTCATCATACATATTGAGATTAATATCACCTAAGATCCAAGTAACATGCCTACCATGATTGTTGTTATATTCGGAAACCAGCGATGGATCGTAAGAAATTAATAAAATTTGGTACATTTGTATTTGGGATTCTATAGATAGAGACAATCAATAAATCCTTTTCACCAGGAAGGTTTAACATAATAGCAATACTTTCATAATCGATGGTCTGTATGGTAAAGTCATTTACAACTCTAATATACTGCCCTAGGCCAGCCTTCACACTTAGGCTAACTCCTCCACAGTTTTTACCAATTCTATCATTCCTATACAGTAACCCATCCTCTTTATTAATCAGGCCATCAGGTGAGGCAGGCTTCAGCCAGGTTTCACATAGACATATTATGTCACTCCTTCCTAATATCCCATAGATTTCATTATATTTGTCTTCAAAACTATGACAATTTATTGACGGAATTACCAGTCCCCTCCTCTCCCTGAAATCACTAACACCACAACTACACCTATTACATCAGGCCCATCCAAGTCTACAAGAATACAGTACTAAGTCTATGGCAAGCCATAAAGAAAAGGGACACTGTCTACTTACCACTATTTAACATTACAACACAATCAATGGCTTATTTCTCTCTTTCTCTCTAATCAGGCACCTGGTTGCCATGGTTATCTTACCATCTAGGTTCTGCCCCTTCACTCTACCCTGATCATATGCTTCAGAACTGTATACAAACCCACCGCCCCAGATCATATCCCTACAACCTTCCACTAGGATGGTTGAGCCTGTTCCTAGAAGTGATTTTCTTGGCCCCTCACATTGATCATACTTGGCACTAATGAGTGCATTCATATATTTCTGTGAGACTGTGTGCCAGTAATGGCCTGGTGGTGCTTTGTAATGCTTACATTTGTTTTTGATTTTCTTGGCACTGGTAATTTTCATGATGTCTGAGGCAAGCCTGTGGTAACCTAACTCTCTCAATTTAAAATAGAAATAACCCTGCTCTACACTACAGAACTCCATGGTTTGACCAAGGACATCAGCTTTAAATGTGCATGGGTACTAGTTGCTTAAGAAACTGTTCTTGCCCCTGTAGATCAGACCAGCTTTGGTCTGCCTTTGGTGAACTTCAGGATTTTGTTCATCATCTTCACCATCATCATCTTCCTCGTCAGTACTAATAGATCCTGGAGAGCTCATCCCCATAACCTTATTTTTACTATTCCTGACTCAATCAGTTTGGGTTTGAACCCCTTTTGTATGGCTAGGCCACATACAAGGCCTTCTCTTCTGGTCTCTAATTTCCTTAGGCTCATCATGCTGCACCCAGACTTGGTCTTCTTTTAAGGGGGTTCTAAGCTTCCACTTGTTGTCTAATACAGATCTTTTAATTCTCATGTTGGAGAGACACACTTTAATTGGTGCCTTCCAACCATTATTGGTGCGCTTAATGTCTAAGATGTCATTCCAAGGATCATAGACAACTCCCATGGCAACACAAAGACCATCAAATGTTTCATATAGGTTTTCACTATACTGGTAGTGTATACCTTTAATTATGAGATTGCGCTCTAGGGCTGGTTGAGTGTGCTTCACTCCACTCAATTGCTTGACAACACCAGCACACATACTTAATACATTACAAGTTTCCTCTTTAGTACTAAGGCTATAATTGGCTTGACCTAAATCTGATACATTTAATTGTTTTGCAATTAGGCCATCTATTGTTATTTGCTGCGCTTTCACCTGTTCTCGCAGTGTATCTATTTCCTCCAGTTTCTCATTTAGGAAGGAATCATCACGAGGGGCCATTTCTTGCAGTTTTTTAGATACCACATCCTCAACAAGGCTATCTAAGTCAAGCTCATCTAACAGCTGATCTTTCAGTAGATCAGTGTCAATTGGTTTGTGTGTATTCAGCCTTTGATTAATAGTGTCAATATCTGCTCTCAAACCTGTCTGAGTATTAGCACACCTTTGCATGTCCTTATTGACCACCTCTTTGTAGTCATCTAATTGCCCACTTAATCCACAAGAATACTCATGATGGCTTTTACAAGTGGACCCAATAGCTTTCATTTCCTCCTGCATTGACTTAATATTCTGTTCATGAGTGTTAATATGGTTTGTATTACTAGTTACTTGCTCCTTATGTACCTTTAGGCTAGAACTGAGGTCAGTAATACAATTTCCTAAGTTGGTGTTCATATTAGCAATCATTTGAGCCAATGCCTCAATAGTATTAACACCTTCTGGATTGCTATTAACCTCAGTGCATACCCTCTCAGTAGAAGGTACTGGTGGGGGTGGGGGTACCTAATTACCAACAACATTGGGTCTGATCACTCCTTGACTACCAAGTATTACACCACCCCCAAGCAAATAATCCACTGAATAAATGGTAGGGCTTTTATCCAGACTAATTTTCTTTGGAATCTGACCTTGAGTTCGACTACCCTTACCTGATGAATCAATAGAACGTGTGCCATAAGATAAGTTGCATACTAGCACTGTATTCTTCATCAAGACATCGGTCAGAAACCTCCCCGGTCAGAAACCTCCCCGGTCAGAAACCTCCCCGGTCAGAAACCTTCATTATGTGAAGCTTTCTGACCGGAAAAGAGATGGCCAATTGTGCCATAAATATTTATAAGGGGTGGCAAAAAATTTGTCAGTCTAAAATAGAGCCGGGATAGGATCAATCCTATATTGACTGAAAAAACTATGCCTTTCTGTGATGGAATTCAAACTACAGGTCAATAGATATTTTTATAACTGCCGGTCAGAAACCTCCCCGGTCAGAAACCTCTTTGACAGAGGAGGAAGTCAAGAAAATTTTCCTTGTTTGTTTGTCCTGAGTCTGGAAAGGAACAAAAAGCATAGGGAAGGGTGCCCTGGACCATAAGGAACATGGGGGAAGTGAGGAAATAGTACCTTTCTGTGACCACTTTCAAACTGGAGGCTAAATTAACTCTGTAACTGCCGGTTAGAAACCTCGGTCAGAAACCTCGGTCAGAAATGGTCAGAAACCTCCCCAAACGTAGTTGCATCAAACTGGTGAGACAGAGCCATTTATATTCTCTCATTGCCATGCTACATCATGCATCGGACTGCATTGGTAAATTAAACTGAAAATTTAAAATTCACGAGTTTGTGTGCGACATAAGTTCTGCATGATGGTTGAGCGCTTCATTGACAAAGTGCATCTTGCATGTCTATCTCATGTAATAGCATCTTCCCCAGGTTTTCACCACTTCCACAGATCTATTATCTTTTAGGGAAAACATAAGACATGAATTGGAGCCTTCCACTGTGCAGAAATCACGGGGCAGTTCCATGATCTCTCCCTGATGTTTACCAAATCTAAGTCTGCCACTGCCATAATTGGTCAGGTGCAGGGATAAGTGAACACGTCTAGTATGAAAAGTCACAAAACATCTCCGCTCAAACCAAAGAGAGGCTGGGTGCATTCATACTGCCAATAAGGGCTGACTAAGCTAATGGTCGATACAGTCAGACATTGGTATCTGGACAGGAAATGAAAACGCCATTAGTTGTTCTGATGTTGACAGTTAATTCTCATGGATTAAGGGCCAGGTCATTCATTTTCAGGTCGAGGAGGTGGGAAAGCTGGATAGATCCGAGGGCAGCATTTTGAAAAAAATCTTGCTAGTGGGAGGTCAAATGAAACCAAATAAACTTTCATATTTGGGGAGGGGGGTAGAACTAAATATGGGTAACTGAAGTACCTATCACGACACGCATATCCAATATGGGAAGGTCATTTTCTTTGTTAGGTCTATCAAACTGCATGATAACTGTTATCCTTGTGGGGGTGATGAAAGAAAAGTCACAAAGCCCTCCCCTTGGCCACAGTTTACGATGAATGACTGGGCTCAACACACTACAATAGCTCACAGCCCTAATTCAAATGCTATTCCTATTTGAATTTTGGTACGACCTCTGGAGCTTAATTCAAAACATCCTGGGATCCCAACCCCAGCGATCTTAGTGTAGGCACATATCATAAGACCTGGCTGGTCTACCCTATGTAATGCAGTGGTTGCAGGCCTGTCCAGAATAGCTAGTCCTGGGATCACTTCACTATTCCATTTCCACCACTAAGATCACTGCGATCTTAGTGAAAGAAATGCATAGTGGTTTCACCAGGGTACAAGAGCACTTACAGGGAACACTCCTGATCGAAAGAGTGAATAGCCTGCTGCATACATAAAGAGGGGAGGGAGGACATTTGCTGAGTGTCCTTGAGGGCTCTTAGGGCTACTCATGCGTTAAGTGCACTGTAAGGTAATTCTTCCCTTCTCTCTCTTTGTCCTGGGGGGAGGGCACAATGCTTCTAATAGGCAAGCATAAATCATACATTCATGGGAACTCTTGAATACTGTATGGGAGTCAACTGCACCCTGTGCTCTTTTGTTAGCCCATATGGGGATGGGGAACGATGGTATAAGCACTCTTGTGAAGAAGAGTGACTCCACAGCTATTCCTTTATTTTGGGACTCTTACCCCTGTGCCTAGTCAGTACTTCTTGGAATAGTGTAGGAGGGCTGAGGCTAAGATCAATGCGATCTTAGTGCTGGCTAGGATATGTGAACCCAGTCAACTCTTAAGATCGCTTAATAGGATAAGGCTGATTTATTCCTAAGATCGCTGGGGTGGTGATCCCAGGATGTTTTGAATTAAGCTCCAGGAGCTAAATTCAAAAGAGCTTAATTCAAAAGATCCTGGGATCACGACCCCAGCGATCTTAGGAATAAATCAGCCTTATCCTATTAAGCGATCTTAAGAGTTGACTGGGTTCACATATCCTAGCCAGCACTGAGATCACATCGATCTTAGCCTCAGCCCTCCTACACTATTCCAAGAAGAACTGACTAGGCACAGGGGTAAGAGTCCCAAAATAAAGGAATAGCTGTGGAGTCACTCTTCTTCACAAGAGTGCTTATACCATCGTTCCCCAGTTGTTCCCATGAATGTATGATCTATGCTTGCCTATTAGAAGCATTGTGCCCTGCCCCCAGGACAAAGAGAGAGAAGGGAAGAATTACCTTAACGCATGAGTAGCCCTAAGAGCCCTCAAGGACACTCAGCAAACGTCCTCCCTCCCCTCTTTATGTATGCAGCAGGCTATTCACTCTTTCGATCAGGAGTGTTCCCTGTAAGTGCTCTTGTACTCAGGTGAAACCACTATGCATTTCTTTCACTAAGATCTTAGTGATCTTAGTGCTGGAAATGGAATAGTGAAGTGATCCCAGGACTAGCTATTCTGGACAGGCCTGCAACCGCTGCATTACATAGGGTAGACCAGCCAGGTCTTAAGATATATGCTTACACTAAGATCGATGGGGTTGGGATCCCAGGATGTTTTGAATTAAGCTCCAGAGGTGCAGTTGAAGTCTCTTAAGAAAAACCCTGCAGGTTGCGCGTCTCCGCCATAGTGTCAACGTTCCCTGCCATGCAGCAGTCCTGCCATCTGGTGTATAGACAAAGTACTACCATTCTTCTCGGACACTGAACTTGTAGTCATTTTGAGTAAATATAGGCTTCAAATCATCTATTGTACCTTGGCAAGACTAAATAGAAGGTCTATTCTTTGTTGTGTGAACCCGAGGAGGCACCAAATTTAATATAAATGGAGTAAATTGAATGTTATTCTCAGTGGACCGGCTGGTGTGTTGGTAAACAAGAATCCAATATGGCGGAATCGCTTCCTCCTCGTCCGTGTTGACTCGCATCAAATTCTTTGATTTTAAAGATAAATACTTAATATAGAGGTTGAAACTATGGTATAAAGAGCATATTTAAGCTTTATTGATGCACTCGTTGATTTTAGTCACTTCATACAATGAACTCGGGCATATATCGCCCTCGTTCATTGTATCTGTGACTAAAATCAACTCATGCATCAATAAACCTATTATTATGTCCTCTAAATGAATCATTAACAAGGCGCTAAGTATGCGAATGCAGTACATTCTTTAAAGGCCTCTCATACATTAATGCATCATGCCAATTGGTCGTCATAATGCAACAATAAAGTTGGAGCATCATGCCAACCCTTTCGCAGTTTAGGTATCATCCCTGTAGGGTCAGTATGATGCTCCAATGAAGTGCCGGCAAGCAGCCTCGCCAGCACTTAATAGGTGCATCATGACAACCAATGGGCTTGATTCATTAATGTATCAGGGGCCATTAAAGGGATAGCGCCATGCTACAGGTTCTTATTCAGGACATAATTGACAATGTATTTCTCAATCCCAAAAACCCTGTAAACCCAGCACATATTCATGAGCAGTGCTTATTTGACGCAGCTTTCTCTTTAGCTTTACATTTTGGCCAGGTTGATGAGTACTGAGCAGGTAGTAAGGTATAGGGGGGGGGGGTTGCAGATGGAAGGTGGGGAATATGAGGGTGCAGCTGTGTGCCAGAGTGGGCTAATTGCCTGAGGAACAATAGACCATTGACAACCAGCGCTTTTTGGTTGTTTCTGTTTGATGGGGGCTACTAGAGTCCCCCAATTAGTAGTAGGGTGATAGGAGAGGAATGCATCACGGTTATTAGTTATCAAGATACATGAATTCAGCCCTGGTAAGTGATTCGCGTAGTAACATTCAAGTATCATGCAAACCCTAAAGGATCGATATTCACCCCACAGAGTCTCCATGATGCTCCAATGAAGTACTAGGGAGTGTGCTTTGGTGCAGTCCTGTATTAGTGATGGACTCCTGTATTAGTGATGGACTCCTGTATTAGTGATGGACTCCTGTATTAGTGATGCCCTCCTGTATTAGTGATGGACTCCTGTATTAGTGATGGACTCCTGTATTAGTGATGGACCCCTGTATTAGTGATGGACTCCTGTATTAGTGATGGACTCCTGTATTAGTGATGCCCTCCTGTATTAGTGATGCCCTCCTGTATTAGTGATGGACTCCTGTATTAGTGATGCCTTCCTGTATTAGTGATGGACTCCTGTATTAGTGATAGACTCCTGTATTAGTGATGCCCTCCTGTATTAGTGATGGACTCCTGTATTAGTGATGCCCTCCTGTATTAGTGATGGACTCCTGTATTAGTGATGGACTCCTGTATTAGTGATGGACTCCTGTATTAGTGATGGACTCCTGTATTAGTGATGCCCTCCTGTATTAGTGATGCCCTCCTGTATTAGTGATGGACTCCTGTATTAGTGATGCCTTCCTGTATTAGTAATGCCTTCCTGTATTAGTGATGGACCCCTGTATTAGTGATGCCTTCCTGTATTAGTGATGGACTCCTGTATTAGTGGTGCACTCCTGTATTAATGATGCCTTCCTGTATTAGTGATACCTACCTGTATTAGTGATGGACCCCTGTATTAGTGATGCCTTCCTGTATTAGTGATGGACTCCTGTATTAGTGGTGCACTCCTGTATTAGTGATGCCTTCCTGTATTAGTGATGGACTCCTGTATTAGTGATGGACTCCTGTATTAGTGATGGACTCCTGTATTAGTGATGGACTCCTGTATTAGTGATGCCCTCCTGTATTAGTGATGCCCTCCTGTATTAGTGATGGACTCCTGTATTAGTGATGCCTTCCTGTATTAGTGATGCCTTCCTGTATTAGTGATGGACCCCTGTATTAGTGATGCCTTCCTGTATTAGTGATGGACTCCTGTATTAGTGGTGCACTCCTGTATTAGTGATGCCTTCCTGTATTAGTGATGCCTTCCTGTATTAGTGATGGACCCCTGTATTAGTGATGCCTTCCTGTATTAGTGATGGACTCCTGTATTAGTGGTGCACTCCTGTATTAGTGATGCCTTCCTGTATTAGTGATGGACTCCTGTATTAGTGATGGACTCCTGTATTAGTGATGGACTCCTGTATTAGTGATGGACTCCTGTATTAGTGATGGACTCCTGTATTAGTGATGCCTTCCTGTATTAGTGATGCCCTCCTGTATTAGTGGTGCACTCCTGTATTAGTGATGCCTTCCTGTATTAGTGATGGACTCCTGTATTAGTGATGGACTCCTGTATTAGTGATGGACACCTGTATTAGTGATGGACTCCTGTATTAGTGATGGACTCATGTAGTAGTGATGTCCTCCTGTATTAGTGATGCACTCCTGTATTAGTGATGCACTCCTGTATTAGTGGTGCACTCCTGTATTAGTGATGGACTCCTGTATTAGTGATGGACTCCTGTATTAGTGATGGACTCCTGTATTAGTGATGCCCTCCTGTATTAGTGATGGACTCCTGTATTAGTGATGCCCTCCTGTATTAGTGATGGACTCCTGTATTAGTGATGGACTCCTGTATTAGTGATGCCCTCCTGTATTAGTGATGGACTCCTGTATTAGTGATGGACTCCTGTATTAGTGATGCCCTCCTGTAAAGCAAAGGACATTGCAAGCAAATTGGTGCGAACCTTGAAGTGCAGAACTAAGGAGGCAGATATCTATTCTGATTCTATGGAGCAGTGTATTGATGTTCCTTTAGTCTCTATTTATCCACTCTTTCTGTTCGCCTTTATCTCATGCCCGTCATTTCTTTTTTGTCTGCAACCTCTCAATACAATATTAGGACTTTGCAGTGATGAACACAAAGAAATACTTAACAGTGTAGTTTGATACTGCAATAAATATCGGTTTTGATAAGCTGCTTATGGCATGTCTCAGCATTCAAGCTTTGTATGGTGTTCTACACATTTGATTGGTTCTAATAGGCGCAAGTTAACTTGTTTAAAAAGGGCAAATGTGCAGGTTTTACTTTTCAGTTATTTAGAGCTTGCCTTCCGCTTTCCTGTTATTTACCAATTCCCCCCCCCCTTTATATACATCAATAAAGACAAGAACAGACAGTGAATACAAACGCCATATCAATCCATCCCTGATTCATCACACCAACAACCACCCTCTCTGTTACCGGGGAAATATATGAGGATTCCGATAGGGGGCGCGTCAGAGCCACTCCTCCGTTGTTTTCATTCTGACATTCCTCTGTGCCACAAGAGCCCTTACAACATCCAACTCTCCACCTGCAGAGCTTGTATGACTCTCTCTGCATGAACCTTAAAATCTTTTGTTGAAGAAGGCGAGAAAGGAGTACTACTTTTCTGGTTTCCGATCCGCGTCACACCCTGGCCATTTCCTTACACCATAAATAGTCCTTGCAACTATGTTTGATTTCTAACATCAAATTAAAACTGACATGTCTGTAACTTGCAGGATTGGTTGTTTACACGTCCCTAAAAAAATATGTAAATGGTCAAATCTATTATAAATGACATGTATCTTTCAAACAGATTTGGTCCCTGGTAAAGTGACGAGGAAGGTTCAAACCAAGATACAGTGAGTGCCCGGAGCAAAATCTCTTCTGACTGGAGATTGAAAACACCCCCCCCCCCTGCATCTCGTCTCCAAGACAACCAGCACCTTACTACAGCAGAATTTGCAAATGTCAAACATGATGTATTTGGACGTGGTGAATGTGGCCTGAACTGCTGGCAGACAGCAGGCCCTCCTTGTCACCTAACACATACCAATTAGTGTGGTGCTGGCCATATGTGCCAATTATCCCCTTCACCCAACAGCCTTATTAAATCCATAGCACTGTAGTACCCCCCCCCCTCCCTGACAGGAGGGAGGGTACTGTTTGGCCAATATCTTGAAATCTGTCACTGTCTCGCAAAAAAAGGGTAGGGTAGATAGACCTAAAGATGGCCATTCATGTGCAGGTTTTCAACATTTCAGTAGGATTACGGTAAAGGTTAGAATGTATATATCAGAGCTTATACCATGATTTCTGGCTTACACAGTGCTTTTTGGGGTCTATTCCCATCCACATATCTGTCGATATTGCACACCCTAGAGGCTGTAACTTCAATTTTGGAAGGCGTGCGGTTATCCTGGATAACAGCACGCCTTACATGGATAACAGCACGCCTTACATGGATAACAGCACGCCTTACATGGATAACAGCTGCCGGGCGACGAGGTGTATTATACACAAACATAACAGCGAGAAGCAATGAAATCTTTAGCCGTGTGCCGCTGCCTGTCCAAACCGAGACGGCCGCTGCCGCTGTCCGCTGCCGGGGAAGGAGGTGTATGTACCTGTGTACACACACTATGCCTGGCTGGCTTCGATCGAGTCCCGGGGAGGGGGAATAATTTTTGTTTTCAACTTGAATTTATTGGTATAATATTGATTATTTATTGGTTTCGTGGTATAAAATAAGTAGACAATGGCTAACACATGACTCGTGGGTGTTATCGACGATAATAACACTCGGCCTACGGCCTCGTGTCATTATCCGTCGATAACACCCACTCGTCATGCGTTAGTCATTGATTACTTGTTCAATAATCCAGTGAGACTTTCTAGTAAGCTAATGGATGATGGATATCGGGGCCCTAGGGCTGTATATACAGCATATACAGCCCGTGGGCCCCGATATTCATCACCTAATAGGTTTATACCACCATTTCCTCCATTTTGTATCAATTTCTTACCTGATATCCACAGAATATAGCCAGGAGAAGATATTTTGTAAGTGCAAGCAATACGGCCCGGGTCTGCTATGCGCGAAGCCATTGTTTTTGTTCCTTGCCGGGAGAGGTACCGCCATGTTTACACTCACTTTTCGTATGGCCATAATGCACGGGCCGCGACTCGCGTATGTTGGGAAAATCAATGGATTCTTATTTATATCGAAGAAAATGGAGAAAATTAGCACGTATTCCTTGTCTATGGATCGAAAACTTATTGGGATTTCGATATTATAACATGTCAAGGTTGGAATCAAGACGAAAACTGACTGGAAACATAGCACTAGGACCTCAGGTTAGAACTTATTTACTTTCGCATTGGGTTTCATCACCGTTCAGTGTGGCGCTATGGCTAAGGTCTTCGCCTATCTCCACTGCGGCCGGGGTTCAATTCTCCTACGAGTTGGGACGATTTTTCACATTGAAACAATGGCGAGACTGAATTTGTATGTCCGCCAGCGTCTCCCATAATATTCTAAGTCCAACTTGACCCCGAAAAAGTATATACCAAAAATTTCAAAAATGCACATGAGTGGTATATGCAGAATAATGCATGGCTAAACTGCATATAAACCCACCGGAAATCCCGAAATCGTGGTATAACCCAAACTATTCTGGCCATGAATCCTTTGATGCAATCCCACACAATCAATGGTTTTGATTGGATTAAACGCATTGATATGTGTGTAAGGAGTGGTTGACTGAAGGTGAAATAGTGGTTGTCTCAAGGTGAAATTGGTAGGTCCTAGAAAATATATTCCACACTGAAAGGATTGAACATTTCTGTACTTTTTCTTATGCTATTATCTAGTTATTTTATTCATCTATGCCTACAGGCAATATGAGCTACATTTTATCAATTTTAATGTTCAAAATATGCAACCAAAGTTGGAAAATTCTGATGAAATAGCCAGTTTCTCAGACATGGGTACTTTAGTTAATAATTACACAATGATAATTACATAATACATCCCAGTAGATCATTCCATGGGGTATAATACCACCTCTGTTTAAATCATATTAGGATCCAAAGCCGAGGAAATACATGTAAATGTGAAAAAAAAATAAGGTGACAGGTGGACGACTCAAGGTATGCGGTCGTCGTTGGGTGAATCTACCCTATACTGAAAACTTTTTTTCTTTACTTTTCTTTCTCTGGTCAAATGTCCTTATCCAGCTTCTTCCCTTTTTCAGGAGGTTAATTCAAAACAATTTATCACTGTTTTGATTTAACCTCTTGGTTTTCCAACCAGACCCGGCTTTTACGAGATGGGGACTTATTTTTGGGTCCTGAAACCGGCCAATTATTGAGAAGTTTATGTTATAAGAGAGACAAGCAGCTTTCTGAGATGTAGGTCCTATAAGGGTATGAATATATGTAATAAACGTTGACCGTATAGCCACCACTGCCCAAGCTGTCCCTATCTCATAAAAATAATTCTCACAACATAAGGACTTTTTGTGACTCACAAGGCTATGTCCTGACATACGGTGTACCGATTGTAGGCATGAGATGAGGGTGACACAAGGGACTACATTTTTATGGGCGGAAGGACACCTTGGGGTGGCAGAGGAGTTGAAGAATTAATGGGCACGACATGCAGCCGCGCATAGATGTGGTACCAGGAGGTTGTGTGGGAGGCTGGGAAAAGTACAGGGGCTAGGTGCCATGGGGATCCACTGATATTGGTAGATTTCAGGGGGGGGTTATCAAAAATTATTTTCGACCCCTTGACCGTGGAAGGCAAAACTTTCAATCTTTTGAGCCCTTTGGAGGGTGGGTTTTGACCTTAGAGAGGGGTACATAATACTTTTCGCGCATCTGCAAGCAAAATCCATACTCACACTGAGAAAAAAATGTTACTCACTTGAGTCTAGACTCAGACTCAGCCAAAATGAGTATGATTCGAGACTCGGCCTGATCCTTGAATGATTCTCAGGCAAAGCCAGAGTATCACTCCAGGATCAGCCTCAGGATCTGTCAGAGTATCACCCCAGGTTCAGGCCGAGTCTCAAAATATACTCATTTTGGCGACATTGCCTGAGTCTGGATCTAGACTCAAGTGAGTAACATCTTTTTCTCATTGCATGCAAGTCAGTGCAAGCAACCTTTAATGCATGGTTTTCTGAATGTTCCCCTTGAATACTCATTAGATTTTGCTAATCCCCACGCATGATACAAAAGAGGACCTTAGAGCTACCCGCATTGTGTAGTATGGAAGCCGACGTGGGCCACCATGTAGACATGGCTCTGTCCCTTAGTGATTCTGCACATATACCATACATAGTAGTATAGAGACTACTAAGGTGTATGTGGTCTTTGCTGTCAAGTGTAAAAATCTGCTGTCAGTCTGTCAAGTATTGTATTCTAGTTTGCTGTCAAGGGAAAGAATCTGCTGTCTGTCTGTCAATTTCCTTATTGATGCTTGTGACAGGCATCCTTTAAGCCTGGAAGCAATGAATGCAGGGATACTGGGTGGGAGGGAGAGAGGGAAGGAGGGGGTAGGAGGAAGGAAGGGAGGGAATGAGTGAAGGGAATGAGTGGAGGGAATGAGTGGAGGAATGAGTAGAGGGAGGGACAGAATGTGTGAATGGCTGAATTAATGAGTGAGTAAAGGGAGGGAATGAAAAAAAGGGAGTGAGGGAGGAAGGGAATGAGTGAGGGAAAGAAGGGAATGCAGAAAGGAGTGAAGGACTGACAGAGTGAGTGAGGAAGAGGAAGGGAGGTAGGGAGTGAGGCAGGAATGACAAGATGGTAGGCAGGAAGGAGTGAGTGAGTGAATGAGATGGAGTGAGTGGGCCAAATAGAGTCAGATGGACCCAAGTTGGGTAAATTCGGTCAATATGAGTCAATATTGATCCATTGGCCCAAGATTGGGCCAAATTATGTCAGATCGAACCTAAGATAAGTTAATTAGGTCAAAAAAGGTCCATCTAGGTCAAACTGGGTAAAGGTGACCAAAGGTGGGTATATTAGGTCAAAACAGGTTAATCTAGATCAAACTGGGTAAAAGTGGCCCAAATTATGTTAACTGGGTCAAATTAGGTCAATATAGGTCAAAATTCACCTATGGGAAGCAAAGTGGGTTAAATCAAGGTCATATGGATCAAAAAAGGTCAAATAGGCCAAATATGGGTCAACTGTATAAACTGAAGTCATATTAGGTCGAAATTAGTCAAAATGGGTCACATATGGTCAGGTTGGCTAAAAATAGGTCAGTTTCATTAAATTAGGTCAAATAGGTCAAAGTAGCCAAAAATGGGTCAATCACATCAGGTGAAGTCAAAATGGGTCAAAATAGGTCATATTCAGTCAAGTTGGATCAATTAAGGTTGAAAATGGGTCAAGTGCATCAAATCAAGTCAAATTAGGTTAAACTAGTTTAATTAGGTCATATTGCACAAAAATGGGTCAATTGCATCGAATTAGGTCAAATAAGGTCTAAATAGTTAAATGTAGGTCATATTGGGTCAAATTTGATTGAGTCAGCAAAAAATAGGTCAATCATATTAGATGAGGCCAAACTAGGTCAAATTTGGTCAAATCAGCTGAAGATAGGTCAATTACATCAAATTAGGTCAAAATAGGTCAAATTGTGAGGAAAATAGGTCAATTGTTGCAAATTAGGTCAAAATAGGTCAAACTGTGAAAAACTAGGTCAAATGTGCTGAAAATCATTTAATGAGGTCAAATCAGGTCAAAAGGGTGCAATATAGATGATTTGAACCTATTTTGACCTACTTTGACCAAGTAAGTCCATTTTGGCCAATTTTACCTTCTCATGGTAGAATTTGACCAATTTGACCTAGTTTGACACAATTTGACCTAATTTACATCAATTGACCTGTTTTCTGCTAACTTGACCTAGTTTGTCATTATTTGACCTTTTTTTTCCAACTTTGACCTCACTTGGTGTATTTGACCTATTTTCAGCTATTTTGTCACAATTTGACCTACTTTCACCTTATTTAATATAATTGACCTATTTTCACCTGATATGACCAACTTTGCTCATACTAGGTCCATCTGACTTAATTTGACCCGATAAACTAATTTGACCTATTTTGATGCATATTAATCTGACTTGACTCACTTCACTCCATCAAACTCAAAACTCACTCCACTCCATTCTTCTCCCTTGATTCGACTCAATTCAATTGGAATTCAGTGAGTGGGATCAACTAACCTCCACTCACCTTCAGTCATTCCACTCCACTCAACTCAACCACTCCACTTCATTCCAATCCACTCCACCCAATCCATTCATTTCAATTCAACTCCATTCACTCCATCCGAGTCACCTCCACCACTCTACTCCATCCCTTCCCTTTTTCCATCCCTCCCCTGACTCACTTGTTCCCTCCCTCCATTCCTGACTCACTCCCTCTCTCCCTTCATCTCTCCCTCACTCACTCAATCATTGCCTCCCTCTCTCTGCTCATTCCCTCCCTCCTTCTACTCATCCCCTCCCTGTCTGCCTTTTCCATGCCTGCCTGCCTGCCTGCCTGCCTTCACCCTGTTTCCTTGCCTATCTGCCTCCTTCCCTCCTTCCCTCACCCCCTCCCTCCTTCCCTCACTCCCTGCCTCACTCCCTCACTGCCTCACTCACTCATTCACTTACTCACTCACTCCCTCCCTCCTTACCTCACTCCCTGCTTCACTCACTCACTCACTCACTCACTCACTCACTCATAGCTTTGGGGCCCCCAAGGGGACCCCCCCTGAGGTCACAATGTCGCCAAAATGCAAGGCTTCAGGTCACATGTCACTTTTTTAGGGGGTAAAACATGTCTAATAATCTCAAAATTTAAGGCTCAGATCAAATGTCACTTTTTTATGGATTGGACATGTCACATGTCACTTTTAAAAGGGTACAAAGTCGAAATGTCACCAAAAAATGGCCAAATGTCGCCATGTCGTTTTTTACCCCTTGGGGGCCACAGCTTTGACCCTTGATCCCTGTATCCCTCATTCAGTACTTCCAAGCTTGAAGAATACCTGTCACAAGCATCAATAAGGAAGTTGACAGACAGACAGCTATTATTTTCCCTTGGCAGCAACCTACAATACAGTACTTGACAGACTGACAGCAGATTTTTACACTTGACAGCCAAACACACTCACACATGTATAGTCTCTATACTACTATGTATGACTTGAGTAAAAATCACTAAGAGGCAAAGGCATGTCTACATGGTGGCCCACGTCGGCTTCCGTAGTACGGTGCTATAGAATTGACCCAGGTGGATCTAAAACTATACGCCATGGATTGCAGGATTGGGGGATGTAGGTGCCATGATGGAAATGAACCAGGTGTTCACCCACCACCTGTCAGGTCTACCACCTGTTGGTGAAGGTCATGGTGGTACTGGTGGTGTGGGAGACTGTTCGCATAAGCTAAACTGAGCACTGATAGGATATAGGTACCCTCTTATGTTAAAAAAAAATTATGTTCTGTTTCACCACTTGTACTCACCACATTAGATTGAAAAGTCACCTGCCTTGTTTAAAAATAGAGTGCATTGCACAAGCAGGTACACTACTGTATGGCTCTCCTTTTATTGTTCTAGTTTTTAGTAGCTATCATTGTCAATGAAATATACTTGTACCTGACTGACACTTCTGTGCAACATGAAAAAGGTCAACACTGAAAAAAAGTGACTGCTGCAGGTGAGGCATTTCTTCGGCAAAACTACACTGTAAAAAAATGTCGTTGAAACAACAGTGAAATCCTTGTCCCAAAGTTGCCAGAGATCCGTCGCTATTCACAGATATTTCTTTTACATTTGTGTATGACTGTACTGCCACCTGGGGCTTCTGGTAAAAGCTTCAATGGTTCACTGCAATACAATTCTACAATGTTGTTGTACAGTAATACATTAGCCCCTATGTGCAACACCCTCCCTCCAAGTGTCATATCGTATTGCTGTCAGTGCAGGTGTACGATGGAGGTGCATCAATAGATGAAATGTGGCCTTCAAAGGGAGCAGAGTGAAAAAAAACAATGCAGGAACTGTCATGTTTGAGTACTTGTCTGTAGAGGAGCTTATCAATGGCCTACCACTAACCCCAATTAGATGGTAGCAAAATCCATCACTTTTAATGGAAGTATCTGATTTGCATGGTATTGAAAAGGCTGCACTAGTCTTTTGACCATTGGTAATTGGAGCACAGCATGTTTTAAGACAAGCAACACACTTTGTACTCAGTGACATGCTTGCTCCAATAGGGGCAGTGTTATTTTACTACCATTACCCTCAATGATAGCAATGGAAAATGACAGTGGACAGCACCTTGGAAGTGATTTTCAGCATATATCACACCATATATCCGATATTTTAAACTATCAGTTGATAAACATAAATTATTATCTTCCAAATTTACTGGAGATAAGAATTTAATTCATTTTTTATGTACTTTATTGAAATCTTGCACCATAAGTGCTTGGTGCAAAGATAAATTGCCGATATGCGCAGATTGGCGAAATGCGCCTAATGTATACACAATGACAGCATGATATTTCCAATGAAACAAACCTCCTTAAAATTTAGGAGTCACCCCCTCGGCCATTCAAGTCCCATCCATTGTCAACTTGTTCTGTACTAATTACTACAGGAAACTGTCGGAATAAATTATGCATTATTATTGACCCCTGCCACAATATTCTGCACCTTCTTGCATTATCGCTCATTCCTTTGCACAGTATGAAGAAATCACGTAGCAACAACTAGCACGTCGTGATCAGTTCTGTAATTGGTAATTACAGACCTGGAGGGGATTTCTCAAATCCGTAGGAGTGGAACCCTGCAGAATGATTTGAAGGGGACTATAGTAGAAGGCCAACCGTAAACCCATATTATAATAATCATTTAACGTAAAAAAAGGTTTGATTTTAAGGTTTAAAATACCCCAAAAAATAGTTTTACATTCTCCAATTTAGGTTTTGTCTTTTCTTTCTACGTATAAATTTTTTTGGGTGGTCCACTCATATCGGTTTTGGAAATTGAGCATGAATGCTTGGCACCTGTCAAGTATGTAATCCTCTTAGGGACGCTGGTGCATTAATGCATCATACTCATTTGCCAGAATGATACATGAAGGCAGCCCTGGCGAGTAAGTCACCATGGCTGCATGTATGCATCATGCCGACCATACAGGGTCGATACACTCTCAAAGGGTTGGCATGATGCTCCAGTGGAGTGCTTGTGAGTAGACTTGCCAGCATTTCATTTGTGCATCATGTCGACCAATGGGGCACGGTGCACTGCTGCATTAGCGGTCTTTAAAGGGTAAATGGTTTGATGGGTGTAACACATTATATTACTAAGTGGCCCTTGAGAGGTTAAACAGCGGCACACTTGTAATTATACAGCCATGACATGTATAATTTAGTCAGTACGACAGAAGTAATGAAATTACGCAGTCAGCATTATGATGTATGCTTAAACCTCCAAGGGTTCCATGATACCTTTCGGTTCATGCTACTTTATTGTCATGATGCACCAATGCAGTGCTGGTGAATCTAATTAATGGCACTGCATTTGGGCATCATGACAAGACTTGTGCATCATACCAAACTCATTTAATGCTCACGATGCATGGATGCAGCACTGGTGATCTGCACTAGCAGTCTCAAAGGCTGCATCCATGCATCATGACAACCAGTGGGCATCATGGATGAATGCATTAATGCTTAACCCTTCATAGGCCGCTGATTTATTAGTGCATCCTGCCAATCGGTCATCATGATGCACCAATGAAGTGCTGGCAAGACTGCTTGCCAGCACTTCATTGGACCATCATGCCGACCCTATACAGGCATTGATACATATACTCCAAGATTGTCGGCATGATTTGCTAGTACTTCATTGGTGCATCATGCAGACCCTACATGCATTGATACATGTACTCCCAGAGGGTCAGCATGATGCTTGAATGCAGCACTTGTGAGGTACTCGCCAGGGCTGCATTCATGCATCATGATGACCACTGGGTATGATGCATTAATGCATGAGTTACCCTTAAATGGTTAAATCACACCACCCAGTGATTCTTGTTGAAGGGATTTGTGCGTATGATGCCCTCATGGAGGCCTCCTCCTCTGCCTACAGATGAGAATGATATTTTTGAAGCATGGTACAAAATGGTATGCTTAATAAATCTATAAAATTCCTTTGATCACCATACAATATTACATAGTACCACTTAAAAACAGATATAACCTTCAATTTAGGCAGTTGATGAAAAAAAAGTGTAGTGAGTGAATTCCATTTCTAACACTATTTAAAACATTATATCTTGTTGATGTGATATTCTCAGTATCAAAAATGCATTGTCCTTCTTGATGTTTAGTTTATCAGTTGATACCAAAAGATTGAATAGGTTACTATACTTTATAGACTAATTTCATAAATACACTAGGTAGTATATATGAGGTTGCATTTTCAGCATCACCGTAAGGTTTTCATGAATATTATTTGGGTCGGCACATTCCTTGGTGAGCATAAACATATAGTATACTGGGAGATGTGTTAAATGTAGACAGGAAGGTAGCCCCGGGGACAAGGCCAACCTTTGGCCCTTTAAAACCACATAATGCCCAAATGTACCTTTTGCCGTCATTAGGCAGGAATGCAGCCCTGGTGAGTATCTCGCCAGGACTGCATTCATGCATCATGCCGACCCTACAGGGTTGATGCACTTACATCGGGTCAGTATCATGCATCAATGTAGCAGCAGACTCACCCGTAATTCATTTGTGCATCATGCCAACAAATCATGAGCTGTGCATTAAATACATCAGCAGCCTTTAAGGGGAAAGGGAGAAGTGAGACATCAGGACTACATTTATGCATCTTTGATCAGACTATAAATCAACATATATAGTGATGAGTCCTTCCTCTCCTTCCCCGTCTCACTCATTCATCATGGCTGAGTGCTGCAGACAGCTATAGTGTTTGAGGAACAAGACAAGCAGGGAGCTGAACCCTTTGATGGTTGTTCATCATGCTGGTCTGTTTTGGCATATGTGCTAAAATTGGTGCACAGTTATATGCAGTGATACTGCTTACACACACTCTAGCAGCAACTGTCAATGGGCTATAAATACCCCTATACGTAAGCAGTACAACCACCTGCACGTAAGGTACAATGTACTTCAGGAGGCCATTTCTTAACACACTTCGACTGCTGTCCTTTAAATCGTAGTGAGAACCTAATGATTTGGCCATAACAGTACCATGCACTAGTAGTCCCTAATATCTGCACCAGTATGACTGCCCTACTAAACCTTATGTGATTACTGCATATCTGCTAATCGTAGTGAGCAGTCATAGGGCAGTTCCTAAGATAGCCTGGCTTATCCTTGGCATTTTTAAATCGTAGTGGCTGTGTGTAGTCGTAGTACATTGAGAAATGGCATCCCGGTATGTAGGTTCATATCTACAGCAGGTACAACTGTATTTCAGAATCATAAGGACTCGACTGTATACCCATGTGGTGGGCAGACCGTGGATGTTTATCCCTTGACCACCAACTTATCCTTTATCTCCATGCAATGGATGGTAAATGTTAAAGTGTGTCTTAGGGAATGATTAATTATTTTTAAATTGACCAACGCCCTCGACGATCTCACACCCTTTTAACCTATAGTGACGTTGATGCACTTACATAGGGACAGTATCATGCATCGATGAAGTGGCAGACTCACCAGCACCTCACTGGCACATCATGCCAACCAATAAGCGATGCGCTAATTCATTTGCGGACTTAAACCCTTCAACAGCTGCTCAGCATGATGCACCATTGAAGGTGATAATTCAGTAATCATCAAAGCTGCATCCATGAGTCAGAACGACCAATGGGATTGATGCATTAATGCATCAGCGGCCCTTAAAGCTTTAAAGGGATAGGGAGAAGTTGGACTAGATTTATGCATCTTTGATCAGACAATAAATCAACATATTGTGATGGGTCCTTCCTCTCCTTCCCCATCTCTCTCACTCATCATGACTGAGTGCTGCAGGCAGCTATAGTGTTTGAGGAACAAGACGAGCAGGGAGCTTAACCCTTTGATGGCTGCTGATGCAGGAGTACATCATGCCCATTGGTCATCATGATGTACCAATGAAGTGCTGGCAAGTCTGCTCTTCACCACTTCCTTGGAGCATCACACCGACCCTCCTGGAGTATAATTATGTATCCACCCCGTGGATACATAATGCAATGGATTGTACATGCAATGGATTGTACATGTTTGTTTTTTTGTGTTTTTTTTTTTTTAATTTTTTTTTTATAATTTGAAAAAATAAATCAGAATCATGTAAGCCTAAATGATATTCGGTCGACTGTCCACTTAGTTAACTCAGTTCCATTTCTGAAGTTAAGTGTGAAAGTTTTGGGTGGTAATATTTCTATTGGTGTATATAGCGTATGACCTAGCAAAAGGAATACACATTATTAACGCATCACTACAAATACCTTACACCATCAGTGTGTTATAGTGTGTCTTATATCCAAATTATAAACTAAAGGTATATTCTGACCTGACCTCCCAGACCTGACCCAATTCACAAAACCTCCTGCCAGAACTGACCCAATTCACAAAACCCCCTTCCAGAACTGACCTAATTCTTCAAACCTCCTGCTGGCCCCCCTACCTGTAGAAAGTAAAAATAAACATACAGTAGGAACAATGGGGTGCAGAACCAGGTGGAGTATAATGAGGAAATAATGACACTCTGACATTTTAAATGTATACAAGTGCACCATACTTAATTTTTCCGTAATAAAATCCAATTTTAAAGATTAAATTCAAAATATTTCTGTCTAACCGGTTTTGTCTTCTATATGAACCACACTTTCACTCCACAAATTCCTATTTAGTGATTAGTGTTTGTCTCCAGACAGTCACTTATAGTGACATATCATGTTAATTATAGCATAATCAACAACTCGATCAAGTCTAGATGGCCCTTTAAGTACTAGTGTTTATGTCGTTTAAGGTGATATATACTGTGCATGACCATAACCTGGGTTCGGCTAATTTGACCAATCTAGAACTCACCTGAAGGTGTTAATTGTAAACTTCTTGTAGTGCAGATGCTGTGAAAGGTAAATATTCCCCCTGTGCCTGATTTGACATGGATCAACTAGTTGATGACATAGCAGATAACTACATGTTTAACATGACCCTGGAGGCCATTTCTTAACACACTACGACTGCTGCCCTTAAAATCGTAGTGAGAACCTAATAATTTGGCCATAACAGTACCATGCACTAGTAGTCCTTAATGTGTGCACCAGTACGACTGCCCTACTGAACCTTATGCAAAATACTGCATAGCTGCTAATCGTAGTGAGCAGTCGTAGGGCAGTTCCCACGATAGCCTGGCTTATTCTTGGCATTTTTAAAGTGTCATGGCTGTGTGTAGTCGTAGTGCATTGAGAAATGGCCTCCTGACCTAATTAGCCAATCTATAAGACGACTGAAGTTGAAGATCTTAAATAAGTGCAAGCAGTATAAGGGGATTAAACTTGATCTTAGGTACTAAAACCATTATTCAAATAATTGCCTGTCTTTTATAAGCACTGTTGGTACAGTACGATTGATAGCAATGAGTGCCCGGGCGCTTGTAGAGGCAACTATGGTAAATGCATTCTTCTAGTGTAAGGTAATTCATATTCAGACTCACCCTTATTTGACATGTATCAATAATTTGTTCATAATGCATGATCTATAAATACATATGTATAGATTTAATATGACCATGACATGGATTTGACCAATTAGGACAGTCTTTAATAATTAAATTATCTATCGACACAAGGCCAAAAGTAGCATAGTAGTTATAATTTCCTGGGCACCCTTTTTTATTGAGTCGTGAAGAACATTAAGAATAAGAAAGAATCCCTCTCCATTTTGCGTATTGTGATACTGTTTTAAGTGCTTATATAAGATCTATTTCAGTACCTCCTTACCCCCAGCGCCTGTTCAGAATAGACGCTTACTTGAGACTGTGGTACTTGAACGAGGCACCACACCAAATTTTCAAACAAGCTGAATGGGGAATGTTTTATGCTTCAGCCGATTTTTGGACAATTGTACAAAAGGTCGAATGATTAACGAGTCAACGTATTCTCCAACATCTGTTTCTTATAAATGTGAGTCTCCTTTATTTCAATCAGAACACTCATTGATTCGACTGATGCGTTTTATGGTTCAGTTAGTCAAAGAAATAGAAAGGGGCCTGTAGCCCTACATCTTACCCTCAAACCACTTCTTGTTATAGTTTTCTGAAATAAGCATAGATACACGTAGATGATTTGCCAGTTCCTGTTTTATTTACTTGACTGTTTTCTTTTTTACTTAATAATATATTCATTGTTTTTTTTTTTCCTTTCCTTTGCTTATTCTTCCTCTGGTTTCTACCAGCCCCCTTTCGTTTTTTTTCTTCTTTTTTATAACCATTCTTAGAGTATGTATTGACTCTAGGACATGGCATTAGGGAAGACAAAAATACTGCATAATTGAAATAAAATCTTAATGCTGATATAATTTGTTTTTTAATAGATTGTCTTTCCTACCTTCTCGTGTTGCAGGTGAAGAGTTCCAGGTGTAATTGAAATACGAGGACGTAGCGTCCTTGACAGCCAGCACGGGTATCTGGAGGCACGCCAAGTGATATCTTGGCACATCTTGGTATAGCTACACTTTAAGGAGCAATAATCTTTTAACATCAGAGGATGGGGTGGCAAGTAACTTCCCAGGGCTACATTCAGCCATCATGCCAATGATACGCCAATGAAGTGCTGGTGAGTAGTCTGGCTGGCACTTCATTGGCGCATCATGACGACCGATGTGCTGGATGCACTCTAGCATTAGCCTCAAGTAAAGGGTTAAGGAGAGGGGAGGGACAAAAATGACCTTTTCTTCTTTTATCAGCAAAGGTCTGGCGCATTAATATCTAGGGTCATATAAAGTTTTAAGGTGCACATTTATGCCTGAAATTCGGCTCCTCTGGCATAGGCAACTAAAAGATCTTTAGGGAGAGAAGGCAATTTTGTCCAACCCCTTTTGCTAAAAATAAAGATCACTTCCTTACCAAATCAAAATATCAACTTACGAAGCCCTGGTTAGACTATCCTGAAGTGCATCAACCCTGTCAGGGTCAACACAATGCATAAATGTAGCCCTGGCGAGTCACTCGTCAGGGTTATGTATAACCCTGGCGAGTGAAGTTATGTACAACCCTGGTGAGGGAGGTTATATACAACCCTGGTGAGGGAGGTTATATACAACCCTGGTGAGGGAGGTTATATACAACCCTGGTGAGGGAGGTTATGCACAACCCTGGCGAGCGATGTTATGTACAACCCTGGCGAGTGACGTTATGTACAACCCTGGTGAGGGAGGTTATATACAACCCTGGTGAGGGAGGTTATATACAACCCTGGTGAGGGAGGTTATGCACAACCCTGGTGAGGGAGGTTATGCACAACCCTGGCGAGTTATGTTATGTACAACCCTGGTGAGTGACGTTATGTACAACCCTGGTGAGGGAGGTTATATACAACCCTGGTGAGGGAGGTTATATACAACCCTGGCGGGTGACGTTATGTACAACCCTGGCGAGTGAGGTACAACCCTGGGGAGTGACGTTATGTACAACCCTGGTGAGTGACGTTATGTACAACCCTAGTGAGGGAGGTTATATACAACCCTGGTGAGTGATGTTATGTATAACCCTGGCGAGTGACATTATGTATAACCCTGGTGAGGGAGGTTATATACAACCCTGGTGAGTGATGTTATGTATAACCCTGGCGAGTGACATTATGTATAACCCTGGCAAGTGACGTTATGTACAACCCTGGCGAGTGACGTTATGTACAACCCTGGTGAGTGACGTTATATATAACCCTGGTGAGGGAGGTTATATACAACCCTGGTGAGTGATGTTATGTATAACCCTGGCAAGTGACGTTATGTACAACCCTGGCGAGTGACGTTATGTACAACCCTGGTGAGGGAGGTTATATACAACCCTGGTGAGGGAGGTTATATACAACCCTGGCGGGTGATGTTATGTACAACCCTGGTGAGTGACGTTATATATAACCCTGGTGAGGGAGGTTATATACAACCCTGGTGAGTGATGTTATGTATAACCCTGGCAAGTGACGTTATGTACAACCCTGGCGAGTGACGTTATGTACAACCCTGGTGAGTGAGCTTATGTACAACCCTGGCGAGTGAGGTTTTGTATAACCCTGGCGAGTGAGGTTATGCACAACCTGGCGAGTGAGGTTATGCACAACCCTGGTGAGTGACGTTATGTACAACCCTGGCGAGTGACGTTATGTACAACCCTGGCGAGTGACGTTATGCACAACCCTGGCGAGTGTCGTTATGTACAACCCTGGTGAGTGACGTTATGTATAACCCTGGCGAGTGATGTTATATACAACCCTGGTGAGTGACGTTATATACAACCCTGGTGAGTGACGTTGTGTATAACCCTGCTGAGTGACGTTATGCACAACCTTGGTGAGGGACGTTATGTATAACCCTGGTGAGTGAAGTGATATACAACCCTGGTGAGTGACGTTATGTATAACCCTGGTGAGTGAAGTTTTATACAACCCTGGTGAGGGACGTTATGTATAACCCTGGCGAGTGACATTATGCACAACCCTGGTGAGTGACGTTATGTATAACCCTGGTGAGTGAAGTTATATACAACCCTGGTGAGGGACGTTATGTATAACCCTGGCGAGTGACATTATGAACAACCCTGGTGAGTGATGTTATGTATAACCCTGGCGAGTGACGTTATATACAACCCTGGCGAGTGACGTTTTGCACAACCCTGGCAAGTCACTCTACATTGATCTATTCTGGCAGCCCTTTGAAGGAAAAGACAACCCTTTTTTCATGATGGCTTACATTGATAGTACTTTTATTGAATAAATAGATTCAGCCATAGGAACATATAACACATCCACTATCATAAGGGCAGGAAGGAGAGCTCTCTAATTCAGAGTATGATGTCACAGGAGACCAGATGCAGCCCATTATTGACTGCACAGTATGTCTCTCTCCATATAAATAGTGCTTACAAGTGTCTGTAAATCCTGCTTCCACATTTCCTCATATTACCAGTGCTACAATAGACAAATTGGGTTACACTGCATGATAAAAGGTTGTTTTACATTTTACTGTTACCATTAAAACATATCTCGTAACACCCTCTATGCTCAAACATTGCAGCACCTGATGCATCTGGTCTCTTGTGACGTCATACTCTGCAGCAGATGTGTTATAAAATATGACTGAATCTTTTTATTCAATCAAGATACTACCAAAATGATCTATCATGAAAATAGGGTTGTATTTTCCTTTAAATGATAAAAGTGCTATCACCTAAATACTCGTTTAATGCTTGTGCACGTTGCTAGGGCTGCATCCGTGCACCATTAAAATCAAAAGGCAAGATACATTTATTAAAATCAAACGGCAAGATACATTTATTGAAATCAAAAGGTAAGATACATTTATTGAAATCAAAAGGCAAGATACATTTATTGAAATCAAAAGGCAAGATACATTTATTGAAATCAAAAGGCAAGATGGATTTATGCAGGGTCTGACTTTTGTGGGTATAGGTACCAACTATGTAGTCCCACCTTTCCATGCTTGAGGAATTTGACATCCCTATGTGTATAAAATAGCCCCTACTAAGTTTCTCTTACTATATTAAGCAATATATATTTTCAAAACAAAATAAAAAAAACAACAACTCAAACTTCTATAACAATGGTAAATTTATAAATTAACATAACCAACATTCAAAAATGTTTGAGCATGAAATCAAGAAAATATTTATCCAGGAAGTCTTAGCCCCCTATTTCTTTTCATACCAAATGAGTCACCCCCCCCCCCCACTATATCCCCCAGGTCCTACGGCAGTTAAAGGTAAACCTCATCTTGCCCTCAGGCCACTTCCTCTACTGACAAAGTTTGTGTAATGAAGATTTATTCTCTTACTTTTGTCCAGCAGCGGTGAGTACCTCTTCGTATGTCTTTTATAGGTCACTAGATAGATGCAGACAGCCAATCATATCTTAACCCTGTCAGCGCAGGGTCCATTGGTCAGCAAAAAAAATAAAATGGTGACTTGACTCGCCAGCACTTCATTTTATATCATCCCTTGTTTTAAAGATCTAACCCTTTAGCTAATCATGTTCATGTCAATAATGGCGGGGAGGGGTAGATTTTGATGGATTATGCATGTTGAATAGATCTTTAAAGTATGCCCTTGACTGATGGTGCAAAGGTATGATTTTGGATTGTTAACCCTGTCCCTTTTTCGTAGTCTATTAAAAATGCAACCAGTGCTATGTAGTCCTTAAACCTTTAAGATCCACATAGTACTTGGCTTATTCCATTGTGCCCGACCTCCAGCAATGTAAGACACCACCCGCCCCTTCCTCAACTTCATCCAACTGCAGGGAAGGAAGACCTATTTACAAAAAAAAATATTTGAGTATATTGTGTGACCTATGTCAAACATTAATCCAGAGTGTTCATCGTAAGTTGCTGTTTCTTCTTTTTTCATTTCAAGGAGCTCACGTGTTGCAGTCTTCATTCATCATAATGGGGAAGGAGAGATTACTATCTAGGTTATCCCTAATTTATAACTAGCCAAAATAAAAAAAAAAAGTTTTGTTTACTGCGCAAGATTGCCACTGAACCCCTTTAGAAACATATTTGGGTCAAAGAACTAGTCTCATACTTTCACCATAATATTATACTCTATTTCACTATGCAGTAGGTACAATGTATATCCTATGCTCTTCAAACCCCCCTCCCTCACCTCCAAAAAAGGGGAAAAAAAGAAAAAGGGGGGGGAAGAAATGCTGCATCCTTCGCACTGTCTCGGTTCTGACCGTCGTCGTTGTGTTGCATGCATATCAATACCATATATGTATACAGAATGTATAGCTATATTATTCCATTCTGCATTGGGCCTGGTTTAGAGGTCAAAGGTCACACCTTGAGGCTCTAATGTATTCATGAGCCTGGGGTGCCTCTTCTTGCATCTGGACGTTTTCTCATATGCCTCATTTGCACTTACTTCTCTATACTATTGCCATATGTCCACATAGAGAATAAACAACAACTTTCTTCACATCGAGACTGTCTGTTGTCCTATAAATGCACTCAAATGCATTTGTGCATTATAGGACAACAGGCAGCCAAGATGTGAAGAAGGAGTTGTCTATTGTCTTATAAAACACTGAACATTTCATTCAATACAATCAAGAACCCAATCACGGTCTAGACCAATTAATAGCCCTTGACTTGTTTACAACTATGATGACATTACCCAGGTGTGCATTATACTCCTATAATGCACTCAAGGTCACTTCTAATGCTCAGCAGAGTAAAACCCATTTTATAAAGGGCGATAGAAATTGTATAACAATAGAATATTTCTATCCAGCGTTCACTTCGGGTACATGATGTTAACAGATGGTTTATTTAACTTGGTGGATTTTTTTACTTCCTCCTACACAAAATGTACTTTTCTTTTCAGTCATTCTATTTATTACGGATATGATACCTACGCATCCATGGATTGAAGCAAAAATAAAATGAAGTATTATAAATTTGATGTCACAAAAAAAACCTAATTCACCTAGATGGGTCCACAGATTTACAAATTATAAATACTGCTAATGGTTCTCACTCTGCCAACACCATGCCCTGGAGGTAGGCTTAATGCCATGTGTTTGAAGGCCCCTGTCAATCTGCCCTGGAGGCTGACAATTGCCTATTAGTGCCTATTCTAAAAGCAATACCAATAACTCCCTCCTGGGCCTAGCACAAAACCATCTGTTCATAGCTCAAAATCAGCTTAAGCCTTCAAGGGCCGCTGATGCAGGAGTGAATCATGCTAATTTGACGTCACGATGCACTAATGAAGTGCTGACAAGACTTCTTGCCAGCACTTCATTGGAGCATCATGCCGACCCTCCGGGATGATGATCAACCCCACAGGGTCGCCATGATGCACACATGACGCCCTGGTGAGTATACTCAGATCAGCAGGGCTGTATTCATGCATCATGAAAACCAATGGGCGTTAAAGGGTTAAGACATTTCAAGGAACAACCAAAGGGAACCACCAACCACACATGCACATGAAAAAAAAGACAAAAAAAAATCAATGATAATAATCACCGTACCCATCAAATGAGGCCGATTGAAGTCGCCATTTCAAAATGATAGTGCAGAAAGAAAATGGACTGTTTGTTGTTAAAAGCACGTTTGACATTTCGCTGTAAGGCCCTGAGGGCCAGTGTAGTAGTGACACCGTGTGGATACCTAGTATGTTAACCCTTCAAGGGCTGCTGATGCACTAATGCATCATGCCTATTTGTCGTCATGATGCACCAATGAAGTGCTGACGAGACTGCTCACTAGCACTTCATTGGAGCATCATGCTGACCGTCCTGGAGTGTATCAAACAGGCAGATGCTTGAATGCAGCTCCGGCGAGTTATGGTACTCGTCAGGGCTGCATTCATGCAGCATGATGAGCAATGGGCATGATGCATTTATGCATCAGCAACCCATAAAGGGTTAAAGGTGGATACTGTATCAATGTATCATGCCCATTGGTCGACATGATGTGGGAATGTAGCCCAGAGCTACATTTGTGCATCATGCCAAATCTACAGGTTTAATACACTCCCAGACGGATGTCAGCATGATGCATCAATGAAGTTCCAATGTGCAGACTCTCCAGCACTTCACTGGTCCAATTGCTTGGCATGATGCATTCTTACATGAAGCATCCCTTAGAGAGTTGGCTAGTAAAGCCTGATCTGGCCCGAGGCGGGAAGGCTTTTCAGTTTGCAGCCGCCAATTTCATAATCACAAATCAATGGCTTGGCCTGCATGGCAGCGGGTACAGAGGCTGTGGCCAAAGTGAAATCAAATACTTTTATACTGAAGAACATTGGAGCTGCCACCATTACCTTACCCTTTAAGGACTGCTGATGCATCATGCATATTGAGCATCATGATGCATGAATGCAGCCCTGGCGAGTGACTCACCAGGGCTGCACTCAAGCAACATGCCGACTCTGTGGGATTTTCATACACCCGCAGCATTGGTATAACGCTTCAATGAAGTCCTGGCAATCAGCACTCCATTGATGAATCATGAAAACCAATGGGCATAATGCACCCCTGCATTAGCAGCCTTTAAGGTGTTAGAAGCTGTTACTTCTGTGGGGAGAGGAGGAGACTTTGTTCTTCTGGCTTTGCCCCCCCCCTCTCCTCCCTTGAGAGCTGGAGGGGGGGCAACCATTGGTAATACATCCCCCGCCTCCAGGGACGACTCTCTAATCCTCTACTGCTCACAATGTACTTAAATGCATCATGGCCATTGGTCACCATGATGCATGATATCAGTTCTAGTGAGTAACTCCCCAGTGGGCTGTTGCGAAAAGATTGAGTTATTGCTTTTCAGGGTAGGTACCTCACTTCCCACGTCCCTCCTCTACTTAACCACTCAGAATCACTTCTGGCACTCTACCCAAGAAGTAGTCACTTTCCCTCAAATCAAACTGTGTTGCCTAAAGTGGTCACGCCTGAGTGCTTCCCAGACTGCCCACACCTACAAACTTATGCGACAGAGTGTAGGAAGCAACTTCAAGTTGAGGGTTTGTTATTAAGCACTTCTGGACCACTTCTGTTGGGAAGTGCCATTTGGCAATGCAATAGAGGAGAGACTACCAAAGATGAATGCCTTCCGTTTTTGGAAGTACACCACCAACAGAAGTGACTTCCAATGGTTTAGCAACAACCACCTGTGCTACTACAACTATGCCTCACCTGACCCTTCAGAATTGAATATAAGACACTCCAAAAAAGAGTCGACATTATGCACCAATACAGTGTAGAATAGTAGATGCACCAGCACTACATTTATGCATCATACTGACAAAAGAACATGGACATGCCTTGGCCCTTAAAGGGTTTAAGTTACCTAAATGAGAAAACAGGGCTGGTGGCTGCAGAAGGAATATAAAGGATGCATATCTAGCCGATGTCAGCCCATATAGGAAGCTGCTTTTTTTTCCTTTAGTTTTTTTTTTTTTTTGGGGGGGGATATAGCCTTACATAGGAGGGCCCTCCTTAAACTATTGTTGGGGGAGGCCCCTCCTTTTTTTACTACGTTCATGTGTCATGTCTAATAATAATGATGAATTCCATTCAATTGCATATAGAACTTATTAAAAAAGACACCAGAACATGTTGAGCTTTCCCACCTGTGCACGTTGAAATGTAAGCTGATAGGAATGATGTTGGTGAGAGAGAGATTTTGGCAAGACCCTCCAGAACGTCCAATGAGGCTCACTGCGCGTTTATCCTCGTGAAACAGCCGCGCCTTATACCTGAGGTATAACGGTACCAAATACATGTATGTATGTGTAGGGGCAGTGGATGGTGGTTGTAGCTGATGGGGAGGAGTGTAGGGGCAGTAATTCTCAGGAGCGTGTTGCTCCTATGGTAGAAAGAGCTGTCAGTAGGTACCCTCTTTTCAAAAGAAGTCATGCTCTGCTTCAGCATTCAACTTGCACTCACCACATTAGTCTGAAAAGTCATCTGCCTTGTTTAAAACAGAGAGAGCTGCACTATATTATTATTATTCTGACTGACTGACTTCTCCTAACTAGGTACCTACTCAAATCCCCCTTTTTTAGCACCATACTTGAATGACCACTTGTGAGCAACAAAAGGGACAAGTTATAGCTACATGAAAAGAAAGGACAGGAAACAAGGGCATTTTTAACCCTTTAAGAGCCGCTGATGCATTTTTGCATCATGCCCATTGGTCTTCATGATGCACCAATGAAGTGGTGGTGAAACTGCTCTCCAGCACTTCATTGGAGCATCATGCCGACAACCCGGGTCAATATATAAGCTCCCAGAGGGTCAGCATGATGCTCCAATGAAGTGCTGGCAAGCAGTGTCGCCAGCACTTCATTGGTGCATCATGATGACCAATGGGCATGATGCATTCCTGCATCAGCGGCCTTGAAAGGGTTAATCAGCTCTTCCTTTTACTATAAAAGCAACACCCTCCTGTACTCGGTTGACTGACACCCAGGGAACAGTCTCCGGGTAATCACTGCCCCCTAGTGTGTATCATACCGATCTGGGTGTGGTTGGAAGGTGAGAACATCAGGCCAGGGGAAGTAGCTCAGAGGTAGAGCAGCCGCTTCGAAGTTGGAGGGCCCCGGGTTAGGATCCCGGATTCTCCAGAACGTTTTCACTAATCTCTACATATGTATAACTGTGTAACACCTTAACCTGACTCTGTGGCACTTGTCCAAATCAATTCATCACTCAAACAGATTCAGCAGTAGATTTTTGGACATCCGCCACTAGGGGAAGTTCATTAACCATTTAGAGACCGCTAATGCATAAATGCTAATTGCCTACCGGTCGCCATAATGTATGAATGCAGCAGTGAAGAGCAGCTCACCAGGGCTACATTCAAGCATCATGCTGACGCATATATGATTGATGCACTCCAATATAGGGTCGGCATATGATGCTGAAATTAAGTGTCGGCAAATTCTTTGGACATAACTTCATTGGTGCATTATGCCCACTTCCATGGAGTATGATTAGCCCCGTGAGGTTGGCATATAATTAAAGAGTTCAGTTTTTCCTGCAGCATTACTCTAGCATGCTGGTAATCATGGGAGTGTACTAGTTACCAAGCCGAGTCTATGTAGGTGTTATCAATATACTAAGAGAGGGTTGGCCACTCAAGGGCATTTGCTGCCCTCTGGCAGATATCCTTTGAACTAGTTCCTAAACATATAGCCATGAATGACAGAGGTGAGGAGGGATTTTGCCAAAGTTCCCCCTCACCTCTGTCACCAATGGCTATATATAGAAATAGAGCTGCCAGAGGGCAGCATCAGTCCTAGAGTGTCACACCCTGTCCTTAGTATATAGATAACAACTATGCAGACTCAACTTGGTAACTAGTTTATGCCCATGCTGGTAATAAACATCGTCATCCTAAATTTACTAAATGCAAGAAACTTGCCAGGGCTGCATCCATGCATCACGAGGACCAGAGAGTGATACATCAATGAACTATCTGCCTTCAAAGGGTTTAGGCACTGTACAGCAAATAAAGGCTTAACCTTTTAATCCCTGGAATTAAGCTTTAACCGATTTTCATTTGAATTTAGCCACTACAAAACATACATTTATATTATGATGCAATGCTTTAACTAATGCCATTTTATTGCATATTCATACAAGATACGAATTCATTTGTTTTTTTAAATTGACAGTTTACCCAAAAGGGCTTTATTAAAAGAGTGGATATTAAGTGGACGTCTCAAGGTGCACAATGAACGTCTCAAGTTGTTCAGGTGAAGATTTATTGAACAGAATGGTCTTAGAAAGGGTGAAAAACCACTAGTACAATGTACACATGGAATTCCGAAATGTAACAGGTATTAAACATCTTAGGGCCTTTCTCCACTAGGCGACAATTAGCCACAACGACCATCGGTACCGTATGTCAGTATGTGATTGGGTTTGGGGTACTTCTACAGGAGGGTGTTGCGAAAGGACAGGAATTCAATTCTGTCGGAGGTGCTATTCCCAAATGGGAACTGACTACCCCCAAGCAATGACTTCTCCCCTGTTTTGCAGCAAGGTAATAGGTTATAGAATGGATTCTTAAGTTTTCATGAATTGGGGAATGCTTTCCAGTATGACTTACATTAAGAGGATTGATTCTGAGTGTAAGGTAAGAAGTTTGTTCTGAGCAGCAGAACAGCCAGGAACTGGAAGGTGAGTTACGTCAGTGAGAATCCGATTCCGATTCTTTTCGCAATAGCCTCCAGTAGACCTATCGGTACCCAGATCGGTACCAAATCGTCTCAAAAAATCAAACATGTCATGACAGATATGTGCATCGTTCGTGATCATCGGATAGTGGAGACAGGCCCTTAGAGCTAAATTGTCTTCTAATATAGTAGACCATCTATGCAGTATAAAGGGTTATAACCTGTTATACATTTTCCTATATATGGAATCATATTGTGTTTTATAGCAACACTTAAATGAAATTCACCCTTCATTGTTACAATCAACACGCCAAGAGAGGGTTAAAATGCAGAACAATGGCAGAAGTGTGTAAATAAAATAATAGACATCTATAGCCACGAGAAAGTAGTGTTCAATTGATGTAACCTTGTATTGTGCTTTTAGATATGAAAGGTGCGTTAGTACCTTAACATACAACACATCCAAGCACCTCGTCCCTGATGACATACATGTATACATGCACCGGGGTTATTCTGGGATATATCAATAAAGTTTAAAGTTTGTAAACCAAGGGTATTGGCAGCTACAGGGGCATGGCAGAAAAGGGTAAGGACATGCCACCCTCCCCAATAATCGGATGGTCCCCACTTTAGTCATCCCTGCCCCCTCCCGATAGATACATTTATAGTGAGGAGGGATGCAGGGATATATGTGCTTCTTACCCCTTTGGCCATTTTATGTGTTTATAAGATCTATCACCGCTTAAATGAGAGATCTATCACCGCTTAAATGAGAGATCTATCACCGCTTAAATGAGAGATCTATATCATTGCTTAAATGAGAGGTCTATCACCGCTTAAATGAGAGATCTATCACCGCTTAAATGAGAGATCTATATCATTGCTTAAATGAGAGGTCTATCACCGCTTAAATGAGAGGTCTATCACCGCTTAAATGAGAGGTCTATCAACGCTTAAATGAGAGATCTATCACCGCTTAAATGAGAGATCTATCACTGCTTAAATAAGAGGTATATCACCCTTAAATGACAGTTATATCACCGTTAAATGACAGGTCTATCACCCTTAAATGAGAGGTCTATCACCCTTAAATGAGAGATCTATCACTGCTTAAATGAGAGATCTATCACTGCTTAAATGACAGGTCTATCACCCTTAAATGACAGGTCAATCACCCTCAAATGAGAGGTCTATCACCCTTAAATGAGAGGTCTATCACTGCTTAAATGAGAGGTCTTTCACCCTTAAATGACAGGTCTATGACCCTTAAATGAGAGGTCTATCACCCTTAAATGAGAGATCTATCACCCTTAAATGAGAGGTCTTTCACCCTTAAATAAGAGATCTATCACCCTTGCATGAGAGGTCTTTCACCCTTAAATGAGAGGTCTTTCACCCTTAAATGAGAGGTCTATCACCCTAAAATGAGAGGTCTATCACCCTTAAATGAGAGGTCTTTCACCCTTAAATGAGAGGTCTATCACCCTTAAATGAGACATCTATCACCCTTAAATGAGAGGTCTATCACCCTTAAATAAGAGGTCTATCACCCTTAAATGAGAGGTCTTTCACCCTTAAATGAGAGATCTTTCACCCTGAAATGAGAGGTCTATCACCCTTAAATGAGAGGTCTATCACCCTTAAATGAGAGATCTATCACCCTAAAATGAGAGGTCTATCACCCTTAAATGAGAGGTCTATCACCCTTAAATGAGACATCTATCACCCTTAAATAAGAGGTCTATCACCCTTAAATGAGAGGTCTATCACCCTTAAATGAGAGATCTATCACCCTAAAATGAGAGGTCTATCACCCTTAAATGAGACATCTATCACCCTTAAATGAGAGGTCTATCACCCTTAAATGAGAGGTCTATCAGCCTTGAATGAAAGGTCTATCACCTTTAAATGAGAGGTCTTTCACCCTTGCATGAGAGGTCTTTCACCCTTAAATGAGAGGTCTTTCACCCTTAAATGAGAGGTCTATCACCCTAAAATGAGAGGTCTATCACCCTTAAATGAGAGGTCTATCACCCTTATATGAGAGACTTATCATCACTTAAATGAGAGATCTTTCACCCTTAAATGAGAGGTCTATCACCCTTAAATGAGAGATCTATCACCCTAAAATGAGAGGTCTATCACCCTTAAATGAGACATCTATCACCCTTAAATGAGAGGTCTATCACCCTTAAATGAGAGGTCTATCAGCCTTGAATGAAAGGTCTATCACCTTTAAATGAGAGGTCTTTCACCCTTAAATGAGAGACTTATCATCACTTAAATGAGATCTTTCACCCTTAAATGAGAGGTCTATCACTCTTAAATGAGAGGTCTATCACCCTTAAATGAGAGGTCTTTCACCCTTAAATGAGAGGTCTATCACCCTTAAATGAGACATCTATCACCCTTAAATAAGAGGTCTATCACCCTTAAATGAGAGGTCTATCACCCTTAAATGAGACATCTATCGCCCTTAAATGAGACATCTATCACCCTTAAATGAGAGGTCTATCACCCTTAAATAAGAGGTCTATCACCCTTAAATGAGAGGTCTTTCACCCTTAAATGAGAGATCTTTCACCCTTAAATGAGAGGTCTATCACCCTTAAATGAGAGGTCTATCACCCTTAAATGAGAGATCTATCACCCTAAAAATAAAGGTCTATCACCCTTAAATGAGAGGTCTATCACCCTTAAATGAGACATCTATCACCCTTAAATAAGAGGTCTATCACCCTTAAATGAGAGGTCTTTCATTCTTAAATGAGAGGTCTATCACCCTTAAATGAGAGGTCTTTCACCCTTAAATGAGACATCTATCACCCTTAAATGAGAGGTCTATCACCCTTATATGAGGGACTTATCATCACTTAAATGAGAGATCTTTCACCCTTAAATGAGAGGTCTATCACCCTTAAATGAGAGGTCTATCACCCTTAAATGAGAGGTCTATCACCCTTAAATGAGACATCTATCACCCTTAAATGAGAGGTCTATCACCCTTAAATGAGAGGTCTATCAGCCTTGAATGAAAGGTCTATCACCTTTAAATGAGAGGTCTATCACTCTTAAATGAGAGGTCTATCACCCTTAAATGAGAGGTCTTTCACCCTTAAATGAGAGGTCTATCACCCTTAAATGAGATATCTATCACCCTTAAATAAGAGGTCTATCACCCATAAATGAGAGGTCTATCACCCTTAAATGAGACATCTATCGCCCTTAAATGAGACATCTATCACCCTTAAATGAGAGGTCTATCACCCTTAAATGAGAGGTCTATCACCCTTAAATGAGAGATCTATCACCCTAAAATGAAAGGTCTATCACCCTTAAATGAGAGGTCTATCACCCTTAAATGAGACATCTATCACCCTTAAATAAGAGGTCTATCACCCTTAAATGAGAGGTCTTTCATTCTTAAATGAGAGGTCTATCACCCTTAAATGAGAGGTCTTTCACCCTTAAATGAGACATCTATCACCCTTAAATGAGAGGTCTATCACCCTTATATGAGAGACTTATCATCACTTAAATGAGAGATCTTTCACCCTTAAATGAGAGGTCTATCACCCTTAAATGAGAGGTCTATCACCCTTAAATGAGAGGTCTATCACCCTTAAATGAGACATCTATCACCCTTAAATGAGAGGTCTATCACCCTTAAATGAGAGGTCTATCAGCCTTGAATGAAAGGTCTATCACCTTTAAATGAGAGGTCTTTCACCCTTAAATGAGAGACTTATCATCACTTAAATGAGATCTTTCACCCTTAAATGAGAGGTCTATCACTCTTAAATGAGAGACTTATCATCACTTAAATGAGGTCTTTCACCCTTAAATGAGACATCTATCACCTTTAAATGAGAGGTCTATCACCCTTATATGAGAGACTTATCATCACTTAAATGAGATCTTTCACCCTTAAATGAGACATCTATCACCTTTAAATGAGAGGTCTATCACCCTTATATGAGAGACTTATCATCACTTAAATGAGATCTTTCACCCTTAAATGAGAGGTCTTTCACCCTTAAATGAGAGGTCTTTCACCCTTAAATGAGAGATCTATCACCCTTAAATTAGAGATCTATCACCCTTAAATGAGAGGTCTATCACCCTTAAATGAGAGATCTATCACCCTTAAATGAGGCGTCTATCACCTTTATATGAGAGACTTATCATCACTTAAATGAGAGATCTTTCACCCTTAAATGAGAGATCTATCACCCTTAAATGAGAGGTCCATAACCCTTAAATGAGGGGTCTATAAACCTTAAATGAGAGGTCTATCACCCTTATATGAGAGACTTATAATCACTTAAATGAGAGATCTTTCACCCTTAAATGAGAGATCTTTCACCCTTAAATGATCTATCACCCTTATAGGATAGGTCTATCACCCTTAAATTAGAGGTCAATCACCCTTAAATGAGAGGTCTATCACCCTTATATGAGAGACTTATAATCACTTAAATGAGAGATCTTTCACCCTTAAATGAGAGATCTTTCACCCTTAAATGATCTATCACCGTTATAGGATAGGTCTATCACCCTTAAATTAGAGGTCAATCACCCTTAAATGAGAGGTCTATCACCCTTAAATGAGAGGTCTATCACTGCTTAAATGAGAGATCTTTCACCCTTAAATGAGAGGTCCATAACCCTTAAATGAGAGGCCCATCACCCTTAAATCAGAGATCTATCACCTTTAAATGAGACATCTATCACCTTTAAATGAGAGATCTATCACCCTTAAATAAGAGATCTATCACCCTGAAATGAGAGATCTATCACCCTTAAATGAGAGGCCTATCACCCTTATATGAGAGACTTATCATCACTTAAATGAGAGATCTTTCACCCTTAAATGAGAGATCTATCACCCTTAAATGAGACATCTATCACCTTTAAATGAGAGATCTATCACCCTTAAATGAGAGATCTACATCCTCAGCCCCGATTGTAAATCGGCAATAGCTTGCCCTGTACTGGGTATGGGGCAAGCGCCTACTGTTTTCCAAAAATAAAAGCAATGTACTGTAAATAGCTTGGCGCAGTTTGTATCAGCCCTTAAATGTAGGACTGCACTCAAACACCTGCACAAATGCCAATCCAACAAGTATAATACCAAACGTTTTAACTGACGATTTGCTATCCTATGATGTACATAACTTTGAACATTAAACCTATTTATAAGAGTTGTCGCATTGTATTGAAGTGTTAATGTTCTAATTAAAAAAGATGCTCATCTATATCTTATACCCTCTGTCTGTCCGTCTCTGTCTCCCTTTCTCTGTCTTTCTGTCTCTCTGTCTTTCTGTTTGTCTGTCTGTCTGTCTCTGTCTCTCTCGCTCTCTCTCTCTCGTTCCGTCTCTCTGCCCTTTCTACTGCCTCTCTTCATCTCTTATCCTCTCTCCATCCCTGTCTCTTTCTCGCTTGGGGAGCAGCCAGCCTTATTCCAAAGCATTTTCTAAGGTACTCGCTAAATAATGATGAATTTACGATAAAAAAAAGCCATATGTACAGATCTAGTAGGTAAATAGCTATCGTGCTAATCGGATAGATTATTCACATGACATTGCTCTAAGTCTATTCTCTAGAATAGCAGGTGGTAGGTAATCTTCACCACTGTCTGGGTGATATCATCTGCTTTGTCTTAATATTAGCAAAGCTCTTTCAGAGAACGCCTTAAGCCTTTAAGGGCCGCTGATGCAGGCGTGAATCATGCCCATCGGTCATCATGATGCACCAATGAAGTGCTGGCGAGACTGCCGACCAGCACTTCATTGCAGCATCATGTAAGTTTGGCATGATGCATCAATGAAGCCTCGCTGTCATCAGCTGCTTGTAGCTGTGCCCTGATTGCCATCAGCTGCATGTGGCCCAAACAGTGACAAGATTTCCCATGGCGTTAAGGTCCACATTTCGTCAGTGCTGCAGGCTTCAGGCATGTCATTTCTGTCCAATGAATGTATAGTACTAAAGTAGTGCATATATGGAGCGTGAGGATTTAAAGGGTTAAACTCCATTACAACGGCAGACGTATACATATCTGAATACAACAATAGAAATCTAGCAACGAGAAAGTAGTCTTAAACTGATCTAACCTTGTGCTTTCAGATATCAAAAGGTGTGTTAGTGCCTTAACATGCAACACATCCTCAATGACTCGAACCCGGATCTCTGGCATGACATTCCAGCATGCTAACCATTACACCACAATCCCGTGCATAATATTTCCACCTTCCAACTACACCTGGATCGGTATGACACACACTAGGAGAGCAGTGACCACCAGGTAACTGGCTCCTGAGAGACGGTCTACCAGGTACAGGGATTTCTGGTCCCCTACACTCATCCCAATTAGATTCAACCTAGGGTTCCTACAGATTCCCGGGACTAGTACTGAGTCATGTCCAGGTCCCGTATGTTCCGTTCCCGGAACCACCTGGAGGTGCTCCCTGTTTCCAAGGCCCTCAGTACCAGCAGGTTGAAACGTATCTGTGTCATACCGGCCCAGGCACCGAGTTCCCCGATCCCCTATCACAATGATGTGAGGACCGGCTCGGTGATCCTACCAGTGGAGAGGACTGTAAAAATATCTAGGATCACAGGGACTCAAACCCAGATCTCTGGCATGACATTCCAGCATGCTGACCATTATACCACGATCCCATGCCTGATATTTCCACCCTCCAATTACACCTGGATCGGTATGACACACACTAGGGGAGCAGTGACCACCAGGTAACCGGCTCCTGAGAGTCGGTCTACCAGTTACAGGGATTTCCGGTCCCCTACACATATATATGTGTACCTAAGTTATTCTGGGAAATATCAATAAAGTTTAAAGTTTGTAAACCAAAGGTATTGGCAGCTACAGGGGTATGGGAGAAAAAGGTGAGGGTAGGGGCCTGCCACCCTCCTCAATAATCCTCAATAACCCTCTGTAGCCTTCAATGCAGTGCTGGTGAGCAGTCTCGCCAGCACTTCATTGGTGCAACATGACGACCAATGGTCATGATGCACTCCTGCATTAGGGGCCTTTAAAGGGTTAATTAAACCGAGGCTCCAAAGCTACAGTAGTGTTACCAGTGGCACACATATCCCTTTGTTCTGTTTGTAATTGTTTGCATTTAAAGTTGAGGAAGAAAGGTACTAATGTAATGAAAAACTCACATAACGGTAAGTCCTATGAAATGCAAGTGCAAATGTTGTGGTGCGCCTTGAACGTGATTGATTGATTGATTTGTGTTTACAGCACTTTAGCGGCACTAAGTGGCTATCCCATGCTTCACAGGTTGATAATTTAACAGAGGAATGTGTCAGTGCCCACACATATGTGCACCACACACATCCTGAGGGGATAGGAAAGAGGAGATATAGACCCTTTTAAGTGGGCTAGGGAAACCCGGCCTTGAACGTGAGGATAACATATAGAACAATACTAAAATGAACAGAATTTCCAATTCTTATTACCCCATATTAAAATCGTCGTTGCTTCGTTGCTGGTACGTCTACTGCAGCATTCTAATACAGTTAGGGCTAGTTCATGCTGGTACCAGATAAGTCAAAAGAGGCTATTGTATTATTTTTTTTTCAAAATTAACTCAATTTTTTTCTTTGATACTAACTTTTTTTTTTTTATTAATTTTACATCTTCAGATATGATGGACCTTCCCCCCCCCTGGCAAGTAATTCCTGGCTCTGATTTGTGCTAAAGAAAATACTAGCAAATACCCTCGCCATTTTTGGACGTGCGTTCATGGCCGTATCTAGATCAAAGGTCAAAGGTCAAGGCCGTTTGTACAGCCACAGATGCGGCCACAAATCACCAAATGGCGCCACAGATTTTGCCACCCTGAGAGCAGAGCATTAAGTTTCAATGAAAATCGTGGCTGCCCCCAGCCCCGGGCTCCAAGCTCCCCAGTTACCCGGCAGAATAGGTCCCAGTTCGGCGTGATAATAGGCTGCAGTTTGGCGTAAGGATAGGCCCCAGTTTGCCATGAAAATAGGCCCCAGTTTGAGAGAAATGGTTTGGCTACCCCCCTAGTAAGGCACTAGTCTCCATAAAAAAAACACCTGTAGACACTGTTTGCTAGTTCTGCTATCAACCACTACGTGTCTCTACCATTTTGGGAATACTGTAGAATAAGACTCCGAGGTAGATGTCAACCCAATCTTATCCCCAAAGGCAGTGAGTATTGGTTATTTAACGCCATTCTGACAGCTGAGGTCATATCCATGGTATATAGTTTCACATATAAATGTGTATTGTTGCTCACACATGTATGTGTACCAGACACATAGTATGACGGGGGGGGGTTAATATAAAATTATTTGTTTTGTGTACATTGTATACAATGGTTAACCCTTCAAGGGGCGCTGATGCATCAATGCATCATGCCCTTTCGTCATCATGATTCACCAATGGAGTGCTGGCGAGACTGCTTGCCAGCACTCCATCTGAGCATCATTCCATCCCCCAAGGGTCAACATAATGCTCCAATGAAGTGCTGGTGAGCAGTCTCACCAGCACTTCATTGTTGCATCATGACGACCAATGGATATGATGCATTAATGCATCAGCGGCCCTTAACTATTAATTTCTATTGTCCAATTACCGTATCGTCATGAATACTGCCCTTAAACAAGACAGCTACTCATTCGAGGTCTACACTGAAGGCTTAAGAGCCATTTTGACCCCCGCCCCTTTATCCATGGAGCTAACTTGATACCAGCGCTTATTCAAAACCCGCCACTCACCTGTGCTGGTACAGTAATATTCACATGATATAATGCTGAGCCATGGGGCACACATTGTAGTCACGTAGATATTCTCTGTGGAGATGAGATATCTACTAATAATAGCCACTCCCATGTAGCCATATAAATCCTACCCCAGAGCCAACTTGCTATTTTTCCCCTCCAATGACGTCATAGCCTCGTTCTGGGACCACTTGACCGGCGCCATGACAACATGTCTGTAATAAGCTACAGCTAGAACTCACTTCCGGTCTGCACATGCGCCACTGGTAGGGTCCCCAGCGGCAAGGGGCTTCAACTGGTGGGCGTAGACTGGTGGTCTTTTGGGAACTCAGGTAAACACACAGGGGAGTGGAGACTTGCAAAACTAGGGACTTTGGAATGTCACGCCATTCTACCACTACTTATAGGAACACTACTTATAGTTGTGGAGCAGCCGGCTCAAATGTCAATATTTACAAAAGACCTGCTGTTGAAAGCAGCACAAGATATGAGAGATGGATCTGGGTATTTTAATAGTGCTGAATCTAGATCGGGTATGCATAGCTCAATCTGTAGATCGGAAAAAGGTCAAATCAAAGGCCAAAGGTCACCATACTATTGCAATTGATCATAATCAACTAGGATACATATGAATGGGGAATTCATTGTGCACTAAGGACCTCAACTGTAGTGTTAATGAGTGGAAAAAGCCTTTTCCCTGTCCTATATTGAATACCAGATTGTGACTTTTGACCTTTAATTTGACCTTGTTCTGAACTAGGTATGGAGATACACACTAAGATTCAAAATCAGCAACCTCAATTTACCCTGATACAACCTCCAAACCTTGTGCTGCTCTTGACCTGATTCCAGACTGGCTCCCCAACTATTAGGTGTCAGAAAACGGCAGGAGAGTCTTGCTAAATGACAAGAAAGAAGAGCCTCTCTGAATATTTCAGGAGAATACTGAGTAAAATACCAGAAAGCAGTAGATTTTGTGTTTTTGGGTCATTTTTGGACTTTTATGGCTCTGGAGAAGGAAGTTGTGAACCAATCTTGACTTACATAGACTCATTTGATAGAGAACACTTAGGGCTATCCGAAAAATGTAAATTAGTGGTCATCCATCATAAACTTTAGGACTTATAGCCTGCCGAAGTGAAAAAACGGCCAAATTTGTTCTTTTTTATACTTTTTGTATCTTTTACAAGTGTCCTGTATTGAATAAAGAACACTATAGAGTATCCCAAAGTTACTTTTTGTATTGTATATGATCATAGGTATCATTTCCATGAGGTTTGGACATGTTACTAAGTGAGAATTTTTCATGATGTGTCTTTCAAAATGGAAATCAGTAATTTGTAATGTCCGGTACCTAAATCTAAATCGGTTATAAAACATGGAAAAAATTAAGCTTCAAAATCTTTGTTATTACCCATATGAAGGGCCCTATCATCCCCTACTTTGGTGAAGAAATTGTGTGTCTACCAGCATTTGTCTCCATATCAGAACAGCTTATGTTAAATAATTCTGATAAAAGTACTGGACGTTACGTAACGTCCGGTACTTTTAACATCATGTAGGAGGCAGTCTACTGTGCATGCATAACTCAAATTTTGTTCCATTCTGTAATTGAAGTCAATAATAGACATTTTGGCCTTGTTATTTCTTGTGTTTGTTATGCATAATGGTACATTATTAGGGGAGTGTAAATGATTATCTAGACAATTATTTAGCAACACAAATAATGCACGTTTTCTTTTTAAGTTCACATTTCTTTTTTGACACGATCCTCTTGAATATCCACAATGAGCAGTTTTTGGACAGTAGCAGACCAACAAATCATTTAGTGCTATAATCAAATGTAACACGTTTACCTATAAACCTAGAATTCTTCCTTCAAATCTTCCAAATCAATCAATGAATCATGAAGAGGGACATTTTTTTTTCTGTATGAGCTTCTAAATGATAAGTGTCCAACTATCATCACAAACTAGACAAAAAACTCCTGAAACCATATGAGACATACATAAGAAATATGAGCAAAAAACATCAGACCTCTGGCGCCAGCTCTGCTCTTGTGGGCAGAAATGGAACCTAGTTGAGTGGGTGTAGATCAGATTTGGATCCTCCATAGGCATAAAGCCCTTTCTGACATATTGAAACCCTATGTTGCAACAGTCCCGACGCACTGACCTCATTTCCGGTCCGATCATCCACCTTACCGGAAATGGAACTGATCCTAATGGTTTTATAT